>OX453079.1:14630663-14732565 GCA_949699795.1 Spicauda simplicius
TGAATAGGCCTACGGGAGCACTTACAAATTGTCATTTACATTTTTTTTTACACTACCACCGGATCGGAACACGAGAAGATCCGGCCAGAAACTCAGCGGGTTTGTCTTTTTTGTTATTTTGTATCTCATTTTTTTATATATTTGTCGGAAATGGCGGTATTGTGGCAACACCGGAACGCCAGCGCCATCTAGTGGCGTTCGATGAAGTTAGGGTTGTACCAGTTTAATGGCCGACACCTCAGTCTATCGTTGACGGTCGGCCAAAGCAGACAACTCTAAAATCATCCCGCGTTCTTAGTGCTATGATTACTTGCCTACTTAATTTAGTTTGATTAATTCAGTGATTGTAACAAGTTTAATTCGGCAATGTACTGTGTGTTAAAATCAAGTCTGCAATTTATTCTCGTGCTAACATTCCCTATCAGAGCCCACAGTAGGTTATCCTGATACAATGAGCGAAAAAGAACCACCCCCTCCGTCATATTTATAATCATGTTTTTTACATTTTAATAAAAGTTAACTTCAGTATGCACTTGAACGCTTTGCACAAGAAACTTGGAATTGAAATTCAATGAGCTGTTCCTGAGCAGTAATAGTTAAGAGCAGTAAGTAGTTAAGAGCAGTGATAGCCTAATGGTTGAAACTTGCCCTCTCAATCGGGAGGTCCAAGGTTCAAACCCAGGCACGCACCTCTGATTTTCTAAAATTATGTGCGTATTAGAAATTAATTACCACTGCTTTTTGGTGAAGGAAAACATCGTGAGGAAGCCTATACACCCGAGAGTTCTTTAAAAAAAAGTTCTCGGAGGTGTGTGAAGTCCACCAATTCGCACTTGGCCAGCGCGGTGGGCTATGGCCTAAAACTCTCATTCTGAGAGAAGACCCGTGCCCAGCAGTGGGACAATAATGGGTTGACGAGGGAGCTGTTCTTTGGTAAACTGCGCGCTACTTTCGAACTTCGATTTGTTAAAATTTGATTCAGTCTAAAAATCAGACTTCGACTTAGTCTTTCATGTTATGTTTCAAAACTTAAAAGACAATTCAAGTCGGGATTTAATAAAAATGAGTATAATACTTTTATCAAATTGAAATTGCAAACAATAGCATACAATCCATACAATCCACCTAATGGTGGATCGCTACTTACTACTACTACTAATACTACTGTGTGGCTGTATGTTTTCGTACACTGAAAGGCGTAGGGGACAGTCACGCTCCCTAAGAGATGAGCCCATAAGGGGCGCAGCGCTAGGGGGCACCGGTAGTATCCGTTGGAGGTCCCGGGGTCCCCTACAAGCGCAGAGGAAGGCCACCGAGGAGGTTTTAGTGGGTAAAAATCCCACATAACCCGGAGTCTCTCCCAAGGCTCCGGTGTACCTTTTGAAGGTTTCCTCCCCGTCAATAAAAAAAAAAGATCGCTACTGCCGCCCATAGACATTTTCAAGCAACTTCATATAGTTTTATTTTATTTTATTCTCTTAGGAAAACTTACAGCTTACTTACATAGTATAACAGTAAATTATAAATACACAGTTACAGCCATTTACAAGTTTTCACAAATAAACTAGAGCATATATTTTTTTTTCCAAAAACTAACAAGACTTAAAACAAATAATATGTTGCTTAGTAAGGATAATAAATAATAATAATAATTGGTGGTTTACAAAAAAAAAACTTAAATAAAAAATAAAAAAATATAGTGACTCGAAGAAATTATTAGTCAACTTAGACATTGACATATTGTTTCAAATTAATTTACAATTTAAATGTTTCATACTAGTGTTAATATAATAATTTAATGACTATATGACATTGCTGCGCCCTTACAGGGTCTCATGCTGGGCTATTAGTTATAAGAACATCAAATGTAATATGACGCATGATGCAATAAAGAATGATTATGATTATGATTACGATTATGATTATGATTAGATTTAAGTTGGGTATCGTTGGTATAGAAGTCTAGATCTAAGTCAGCGGTGTCTGCAATTGCGTTGAAAGATGTGCATGATCGCGGAAAAAATGAGTTTCTATATTTACGTTTCACAACCGGAATCGACAAAAGGGGTAGTTTTCGAAAATTATGTGACGGCACACTGACACTTATTATACACACGCTTCCTACACAGCCCCACAGTAGGATTATCTCCTGTGTCGTGGGTACCATGGACACACACAAGACGAATACACAAACACCCAGACCCAGAACATGAATCTAAACTCATCATTCAGATACCTGTCTGGCCGGGAATCGAACCCGGGACCCATTGTGCGTCAGACCGGTATGGTAACCGCTCCGCCACGCGGGCCGTCAAGTTTATTTCGCTTAATTTAAAAACGTTATTTCGCTTAACAGCTCCGGACAGTCGATTATACCCTTAGCTATTTTTGATAAAAACGCTAAATCCGTAATAGTCCTCCAATCACATAAAGGATGAATATAGAACATAAGTTCTATCTGAAGTCAATCACAGCTGCATTGTTACACTCGTGGACTGGCGTGGTCGCCTCATATTTCTTTTTTATCTGACTGAAGTAGCAAACGAGCATGCAGTCTACCTGATGGTAAGCACTCACTGCCGCCAAAGGACATCTGTAATCAACTACATACAGAACATAGGGTTCCATCTGAAGTCAATCACAGATGCGTTGCTACTCCCGAGGACTATGACGGTCGCCTCATGTGCCGGCAAACACACCCTTCCATCGAAACGCACGAAATGCTTCACGCTAGAAATAAATAACTACACTGGTTCTACCACCTTGGAAAATTAATGTTAGCCGTGAACCATACCCGTCCCCCATGCACAAACCTGCTTCACGCTAGAAATGAATGTGGTGGTAAGTACCTTCTGGGCGAACTACATTCTACCACCTGGTATTTCGTTTCCAGGAAAGTCTTCATTACTGTCCATTCTTGAAGATTTCAAGTAAAACACAGGAGTAAAGTTCTTCGATTTATTCACAGTTTAGGGGGTCCGATCGCTTCGATGGTTAAACAAGAATCTTTTTATACCGGCGTTCGCTCGCCTTTTATAATAAAATCGCGTGAAGTGACAATAACACATTTATGGAGGGTAGACTAAATTACAATAATCAAAATCGCTAAATATTGCTAATTTAATAAACAAACAATTTTCGATCTTTAAACTAACTAAAATGTTTTTCATAAATACGCGTTGTCCCGCCGGCATATATATATCAGATAGAAATAAGTCAAATCTTTTAAACAAAACTGCAAAAAAGTCTCTTTCAGTGCTATTTCAGGTACTCTATATGTCTGACAAGGCCTGAAATACAACACGGACGAACTCAAACATCATCTAATTCACTTTACCAAGAAACCGTTTAGAGAATTACACAGTCTACAGAACCCTAATGCTCGGTTCCATCTAGGGATGAAACACTGTAAAATAATCGAGATATAATATTTTTGATAATGGGTTTTTGTTTTTCAGTATTAATCTATTTAAAATATTTTTTTTTCGAGAGACTTTAATCAATTTTATGAAAAATTAGTTTTTATCAATCTAATAAGACTAATTGGCATGTCATATCATGGACATCTATTCTATCTAAAGTCAATTGTAAATGCGTTGCTACTTTTAAAATCTAAAATGGTCGCTCATATACAAGTGAGTCCACCAATTCGCACTTGGCCAGCGCGGTGGACTATGGCCTAATACTCTCTCATTCTAAGAGAAGACCCGTGTCCAGCAGTGGGACAATAATGGGTTGTATCCCATATAAGTGAGCGGTACCCACACCATCCCATCAAAACCCAAAAACGATTACACGCTAAAAATAAAGGGAAGAAGCTACCTTGAAGAACCATAGTTGTTCTAGTACCTATATACATTTACATTACCATTTTAATTAAAAAATAATTATAAAATAAATATTTACTATAAAATTTCCAGCATCACCTTTGATTACGATAATAATTAGCTCACGTTTGTTTTCTAAGTCTTAATTCACATTTTTTGCATTCAGCATACAGAATACTATTTATAAAACAATATTTTAATCCGTAATTATATATCACTACATAGTATAAAACAAAGTCGCTTCGCGTTGTCTGTCCTTTTGTATGCTTAGATTTTTAAAACTACGCTACGGATCTTAATGCAGTTTTTTTAATAGATAGAGTGATTCAAGAGGAAGGTTCTTATATACATGAACAATATAGTGGAGTAACACTGATAATTTTAGATTTTTGACTTTTAAGCGGAACGAAGTTCGCCGGGTCCGCTAGTTAAATTGATAAAAATCGATTATTGTAATTATATAAAAATCTATTATTCTTTCCCATCCCTAGTACCATCCTACTAAAGTTTCAAGTAGGGTACAAATACAGAGAATTTACTTGCAGGTTTTGTATGTAGAATTAAGTTTACGATTCTACTGGCGATTTACGCTCGAAGGGCTCAAGGGAAGCCCTAATTATAGGCGTAGGGTTTGATCACACCGTCGTCGTCAACTCATTATTGTCCCACTGTTGGGCACGGGTATTCTCTCAGAATGAGAGAGTTATAGGCCATAGTCCACCGCGCGGCCCAAGTGCGAATTGGTGGCTTCACACACCTCCGAGAACTTTTTTTTAAGAACTCTCGGGTGAGTAGGTTTCCTCACGATGTTTTCCTTGACCGAAAAGCGGTGATAATTAATTTCTAATACGCATATAATTTTAGAAAAAATCATTGGTTTGAAATCAAAAATCGTGCCTAGATTTGAACCTCTGACCTCCCTTTTGAGAGGGCTCAACTTTAATCACACCATATCGTTGTATTTTATACGATTGAAGCAGCAAACAACAAGCAGTCCATAGGATGGTAAGTGGTCACTGTCGTCCTTGGATACTTGTAACTTCATATAAAATAGTTATTGATATTAAGTCAATTATAGATGTGCTGTTACTCCCGAGGATAATGATATACATATAGTAGAATATGTACAATATAATAACATTTAAGTAAATACATTCCTGTAAATGCATACAATTGAAGTGTTCCTTTTTTCATACAATGGAAATTTCGAATTAATAAAGTTAATTTGAAATGAAACTTAATTTTAACGTATAAATATAACCATGGGTATTTTAGGCCGTCCCTGTAGCATCCCCTGCCTGTCGTAAGAGGCTAATAAAAGGGGCTTCCGGAGTTGCGGGCGGCTAGAGTGGGAGCTCGAGTCTTTCGGTCAGGCGACCCCTGGAAGGGCGGTGGTATGTGTGGCATACCGTCGTGAAGACCAGACGGAGCGGTGGGCCGAACTGCTCACCTGGAAGGAGCCCGATGGGGCGACGCGTGTAGAGGTCTCCGGTTGCGTTCCCTTAGAGATCCCGGAGTACTCTTTGTAGCGCTGAGGACGGCCACCAGGGGGAGGGGGTTAGTGCAGTAAAAATCCCACATAACCCTGCGTTGCTCTCACTTTGTGGGGTACCTACCTTTTTAACATTTCTCCCTCGAGAACAAAATAAATGGTATTTAGGCATTATTAAGGAGAGAATATTGATTTAAATATTGGGGTTTCTTTTTTAGGTCAGATTTTAGTTTGCAGCGTCAGTTATCAGTCTCAGTGTTTAGTTTCAGATTAATTATACAGTTTCAATCAGAGTTAATTTTTCCCTTTCAGATTGAATCATTTACCTCATTTGCTACTAGGTACAACGAAATAAAAAAATAACAAAACAATTAAGTGGGTATAGTCCCTTGTTATTTCAAACGAAATGTTTTCAAGGAAATAGGGAATTTCGGGAAATTTATGGGGCCTTCTTAGATTCACAATTAATGGAACATCTCAACCGAAGGTATATTAGAATATGTTTGAGGGTCCACTTATTTTAAAGGCCAATTACGGTCTATTTAGGTTATGTTCTTACTCTAAAATAATAAAATATGGTAATGTAATCATATATGTGTAAGTGTATATAAATAACAAGTGTAACTTGAAGAAAAACAATCACTGCATAGTACAAAACAAAGTCGCTTCGCGCTGTCTGTCCCTATGTATGCTTAGATCTTTAAAATGACGCTATTAATTAATATTAATTTAATGACGCTTATTAATATCCTAAATTTATTCTATATGATAGTTATATACGCACACATACATTCACACACACACACATATTCACACACGCACACGCACACACACGCACACGTACACACACGCGCGCGCGCACACACACGCGCGCGCACACACACACACACACACACACACACGCGCGCGCGCGCGCGCGCACACACAAATACAAAATCACAAACATACATACTATTAACATTACACATTATGTTTCTTTGTTTGTTATATGATTGTTGTTCTTGTTGTTTATTCTTTACTACAACTCGTCTCGGTGGATGAGCGGGGTACCCAGTAACACAGGTTATCACCTAGTACAGGGGCCCTTGCAACTAGTGTCTAAGAAAATTGTAAAGAAATAAAAACATTTTGATTTTGATTTTTTTTTTGATTTTTAAAGTGATTCAAGAGGAAAGTTTTTATGTATACTATAGTTGAGAAACACTGATAATTTTCGATTTTTGACTTTTTGGCAATATAAAGCTCGCCGGCTCAACTAGTTGTGAATAAATTAACTTCAACTTTTAGAAAATACAAGCGGTAGAGCCCCTTCCATTACAGACATGTGAGGGGATCCGGGTTCAATTTCCGGTTAGGCAGATGCTGAAATAATGCATGATATTTCTTCTGTGTCTGATATGACCATGAGTCTAGTGTGACCATAGGTGTTGAAAATAATTGAATAGTGTCTGTAATATACAAAGTAAAGTTATAAAGATTTTTAGGCTATAGCTTTAATCGCCGGTTTTGAGCCTGGCGACTGAATCAAGAAATTCCGTAACTAAAAAAACCTCACACCCCCCACAGTACGAAGCTCGTACGGATCGGGACGAGCTGCTCGGAAATCAGGCGAATATGTAAACAGTTGTTTGTGACAAAGTATATAGTATCAAATAAAAAAATAAAAAAATAATATCAAAGAAAAAAAATACTGCATAAATAAATAAATAATTATAATTGCATCAGTTGATAAAGAATGCCATGCAATAGCTTTACCGCGGCGATCCCCGAGTGCCGAACGTGTTTCTTTTGAAGTGATTATTATTGAAGTTACACCAAAACTCTTTTAAAAAATAAAAGTCACTAGCTCTTACCCGCGGCTTGACCCGGTCACGGTCAAAAGAAATCAAAATTAGCATTTGATAGCGTGATCCAGAAATTGAAAATGAATTTTACTAACGCAATCTATTAACAACGTCTGGAACTACCAAATTTGTATCAAATAAAACATCGATATTCTCCTGGTAATGACAGAGCGCGGTAAAAAGTAGCTTACGTCACTCTCCGTCTACCTAACTATCTCCCTAACTAACTATAATAGCTGTGTACCGTCGTGAAAGAGGAACAAACAAACACACTTTCACATTTACAATATTAGTATGGATTTAGAGTGAATCAAAGAACTAAGAATTTTGTAGTCTCCATTCTGAAATAAGGGCAAAAATAATAATCCTAGTAGTGCAGTGTCGTTACCGAGTTTAAATAAACGTACTGTTACAAACCAACAAGTAGCTTGCCTGGGGACACTACTGTTAAACTCGTGACTACATTAGTTATAAACATCAATAAGAATCTATATAATGATTGTATTTAAATTGATCGTGCTATGTTATTATAAATATCATAAATCAATAGAAGTCGCATCATAAATAAATGGTCATATAAATAAATATTATAAATGCATATATCTAATTTTATATAATGTAATAGATTAATAGTAATGTTTTTGTCTCTGTGACTGTTTCCTTAACGCCTGCCATTTTTAGTATAAAAGGGAGGGTATTATCGTAATATGGATCATTCTAATAATTCGCAAGTGTAAGACGTTACTCTGTCCGAATGTATTCTGAAATTGTATACGTGTAAAATCGTGAGAATATAACAATGTTGTACATAGTGTGTCGTTTACTTTGGCCATCCAATTCTACTTCTGTAACAGTACATAAAAGGGACAAAAGATACCTATACCTTTTGTACCTTTAAAAGATACATCTTTTCACAATTTATGACCCCGACACGTGACTTACGACTTTCAACGGGTCGTAAATCTAAAAAAATATCACCCCGAATTTCGGTTGGTCCCTTTATAATCATACATTTTTTATTTTTTGCGATCCTTAAATACTGAGACGACCCTTGTTGCCTCTCATTATAACGGACACTTCAACTGTATAGCGGTTCCGTAGGAAGTAGAACAGGTAACCCACGCTTTGGGTTTTGTGAAATGAAATATCTTTATTTTGTAGCACTTACGAATTGTCAGATACAATATATTTTTATTTTTTACACTAACACGACCTCAAAAGATCCGGCAAGACCGGATCTTTTGAGCTCGGCATCTGCTTTGTCTTTTCTTTCGTATTTTTTTGTTGTTTCACGACCCGCGTGGCGGAGCGCCTACCACCGCTTGGTACCACTAAATGCCCTTTACCTACTGGACACCACACAATTATTAAAAAAAACGCTTTCTACACTCATTGCCCCACAGTAAGATTTTCTCCAGTGTTTTGGGTGCCATGGACACAGACAAAGACGAATTCACAAACACCCAGACCCAGAACAAGAATCTAAACTCATCATTCAGATACCTGTCTGGCCGGGAATTGAACCTGGGACCCACTGTGTGTCACGGTATGGTAACCGCTGCGCCACGCGGGTCGTCAAAAGGTCGTCAAGTATTAGTGCGTTTTACCAGAGATTCGAAGATTTTCCTATATAATCGTTTTCTTGAGAAATCTGTTTTGATTCAAACAGACCAACACCAGATCTCAGACTATCATTAACCTAGGCCGCACGGTCTAGCATAAAAACTTTCAACTATAGCGTAGATACCACGCTCAGATAAATGAATATCTGACACGTGTTGACATTTCGGAAATAATGACTAAAAGTATGTTGTTAAGCAACACATTGTTTTACTATAAATCCGCCTTTAGCCGCCAGAAGGAGGGTTTATATAATTGAAGTAGCAAACGAGCATGCAGTCCACCTGATGGTAAGTGTTCACTGCCGCCCATGGACATCTGTAATCAACTATGTTAGCGATAGGGAGTGAAATAAAGGAAACCACGACACTGCTTTGAATTTGAGGGGGCTCCGGAGAGCAGTATTGCGCAAAGACGGCTCAGTCCCGCTCGAGAACAAAACAAAAGGCCAATTTTTTTCTGGAAATTTTTTGAAAAATGTCACCGCTGTTGCGCTTTTGCGCCCTCTGCCGCCGCCCTCAATCTTTATTGAGTCTATATTTCATAAATATGACAATAGACGGCGCCATTAGGTGCATTTATAAGTACATAATTTAATATTCTATAAAAAAACACAAAGGCTAAACGCGTACGTCATTATCAAACTACATACAGAACATGGTTCTATCTGAAGTCAATCACAGTTACGTTGCTACTTTCGTGGACCGAGAATGTCGCCACATATAAACGTATGCCTAGACGGGTTGCTGGCATACTTTTATATGAGGCGCCCACCTGGCAAAAGGTATATGTATGTATGGTCATTTCTTCAAAAATGTCAGATGTCTTTGTCAAAATACCCGCTATTGCTTTTAAATGCAGCATAGTTAATAAACGTTTTTTTTACCTTTAACGGGTGCGCTTAAAATAACTTTAATTTTTTTATAATTTATTTAAATTAGAGAAATATTGGTGCTATTATGGACTATATGAAGTTTAGTTTTATTATTAAATTACGGTCAAATTTCGACCGTTACGACAGGTGACTAGTATGTAAAAACATGCCAATGTGAATACTCGTTATATACCTATCTTTTTTTTTTGTTTTCGAAAAGAAAAACTTCAAAAGGTACCCGACTCCGTGGGAGCGACGCAGGGTTATGTGGGATTTTTACCGCACTAAAACCGCCGGTGGCCGTCCTCGGTGCTATAAAGAGGACTCCGGGAACTCGGACCGACTGCAACCGGAATCCTCTGAGCGCGTTGCCTCATCGGGCTCCTCCCAGATGGGTGGCTGGGCCCACCGCTCCGTCTAGTCTTTATGACGGTATGCAACCACATATACCGCTATACTAATAATACTCGTTATATATATATATATATATATATATATATATATATATATATATATAAATGAAGCCTCTATTACCAAAGTTTTAAGTATTTAAGACATTTAATATCATGTAATGAGTTTGTAAGTACGCGCTCAGTTATGTATCGCGGTTTCATAACATCTCATAATGTCTTCAGTCAGACGGGTATGTATTGACTTTGTAGTTGTGAGGTTCATTACACTAGTTACGAAGATAAACAGTATCTACACGTATACCCATTATTGTCCCACCGCTGGGTACGTTTTCTCTCAGAATGAGCTTTTAGGCCATAGTGTTTTTTTTTTGTTTTCGATGGGGAAACCTTCAAAAGGTACCCAACGCCGTAGCAACGCCGGGTTATGTGGGATTTTTACCTCACTAAAACCCCCCGGTTGCCATCCTGAGCGCTGCATGGAAGACTCTGGGATCTTCAATGGAACTCAACGTCTGAGGATCATGGATGTAGGCCATAGCCATAGGCCATTGACGACCCGCGTGGCGGAGCGGTTACCAAACCGGTCTGACGCGCAATGGGTAGCGGGGTCGATTCCGGACCAGACAGGTATATGAATGATGAGTTTATATTCTTGGTCTGGGTCTGAGTGTTTGTGTATTTGTCTTGTGTGTGTCCATGATACTCACGACACAAAAATCCTACTGAGGGGCTATGAGTGTAGAAAGAGTGATAGCACACAAAGACGAATGCACAAACACCCAGACCCAGAACAAGAATCTAAACTCATCATTCAGATACCTGTCTGGCCGAGAATCGAACCTGGAACCCACTGCGTGTCAGACCGGTATGGCAACCGCACCGCCACGCAGGACGTCAGCAAAAACGCTATATTAAATGAATCTAATAACAAAACTGTTTGTGTTTTAAATATGAAGATCTCTAACAAGGCGACAAAAATCATTAGAAAATCGCATTGACTCAAAGAATCGTACAGAATTTGTTCATACAGACGTGGTATTGGGTAATCATTTAAATGGTGGCCATAAAATCAATCTGATCAGTCGACAAGTCGTGAAAGTCGTTCGAGCGATGAAGATCGTTGACTGCGTTTCCCCTGTCTCCTTCGGGATTATCGGTACATGACACGGGAGGGAGCGGTAAGCTGTAATGTTTTAAATATCGTTTCACTGAACAACGATTATCTAACGGTTGGTTTAAAAATGTTTTACATCACACATAAACGACTATTGTTTCAAGTAAACATACAATAAACTAATGCTCTTGATACAGCTGTTCGACTGTGAGCATAAGTGTTATTTACAACTTTTCGTAGAGATAATGGATTTATATGAAAAAAGACATTACACAGAGATGTGGACTAGAAAGGATTTTTTGTATGGTAAATCAAAATTATTGGGAATGTTTGAAGAATTCAAATATATAGACAGATAGGGAGATAAATCTTGAAAAAGACGATAGAAATTTCTGTAATTTATTTTCAATTGCTGAACTTTTTTTGTAGCTTTTATATTAATAATATGTTTGGATTAATGTTTATTTCAGTTAATCATTTGTACTGTAATATATATTATGTCAAATTTCAATAATTCCGAATTGACTATTCCGAAGTGACCACGTGTAGCCCGATGAAGGGATTTATACACAAGTATTGCAATGTCCATTGCATAGCCCTGTGTATGGGATATTTTTGGCATTATCAGTTTCAGTTGTAAATATAATTAACCTATTATAAAAATATACATAAACTAGAACTAAATTAATAATACTAAATAGTAGATAATTATCAGGGTGTAGTTCGACGGAGGAAGTACCACCGTCACATCTATGTCTAGCATATCTTGCGTTTAGGTAGAAGGGTGTGGTTGCCAGCACACTTTCACATGAGGCGACCATCATAGTCCTCGGGAGTAGCAACGCATCTGTGATTGAATTTAGATGGAACCCATGTTCTGTATGTAGCTGTTTACAGATGTCCATGGGCGGCAGTGACCATTTACCATCAGGTGGACTGCATGCTCGTTTGCTACTTCAGTCTGATAAAATAAAAACTTTTTAACAAAAAATATCTACCGACTTCCATGTCACAAAAAAGTAAAAAATAATTTAAATATATTTTGGTCTAGAACATACTCAGTACTTAGTACATAGTCCTGAAGTCGGTGCTTGACATATTTCGCTGGACGACGGTAACTACGTCCTATATGAGCACCGACTTCAGAACTATGTACTAAGTACTGAGTATGTTCTAGACCAAAATATATTTAAATTATTTTTTACTTTTTTGTGACATGGAAGTCGGTAGATATTTTTTGTTAAAAAGTTTTTATTTTACACTTTTTAGTGACTATATTTTTATGTTTGTATTTAAATAAAGCCCCTAAGTTTGCTTTGTGCATCTACATATTCACAAAAATTAAACATAAAACACTTTTACAATTCATACAAACAGGGCGCCCCCTCTGGAAGTACCCCTCCATCATCAGGGTTGAGGAGTTGAAGGTCAAATTTTTCATCTTATATTGTTGCTTAGTAATCTTATAACATATACGTTAGTACCAGGTGGCTAACTTCTATGGCTCAGGCTTGCAGTACCCTGCATCATCAGGGTTTAGGAGTTGAAGGTCAAAATTTTAATTTTGTGCCTCTGTTTGGTATTATTTTTACATACCCGTAAGCACCAAATTGCCAACTCCTATGGTTTAGAATTGAAGTACCCCTTCATCATCAGGGTCGAGGAGTTGAAGGTCAAAATTTTAATTTTGTGCCTCTGCTTAGTATTATTTTTACATAACCGTAAGCACCAAATTGCCAACTCCTATGGTTTAGGATTGAAGTACCCCTTCATCATCAGGGTTGAGGAGTTGAAGGTCAAATTTTTGATTTTATATTTTTGCTTAGTATTTTCTTTACATAACCGTAAGCACCAAATTGCCAACTTCTATGGTTTAGGATTGAAGTACCCCTCCATCATCAGGGTTGAGGAGTTGAAGGTCAAATTTTTCATCTTATGTTTTTGCTCAGTAATCTTATAACATATACGTAAGCACCAAATGGCTTATTCCTATGGTTTTGGCTTTAAGTACCCCTGCATCATCAGGGTTGAGGAGTTGAAGGTCAAATTTTTGTCCCATGAATTTGCTTAACAATTTCATTATATATTCGCAAACATCAAACGACCAACTTTTATAGTTCAGGCTAGCAGTACCCCTGCATCATCAGGATTGAACAGTTGAAGGTCAAATTTTTCATAGTAAATACCTACTTAGTAATTTTATTCTATATTTTACTCAATTGGACTTCTCCAGCTAAGGTTTGGCCGACTATCACTAATTTTATTATTTTGCTCCAAAAAGTTGAAGATCCTATGATTAAAACCTTATCAAACTCTTATCAGACTACCCCTGGAGTACATCCTTTCTAATAAAAAAAGAATCATCAAAATCGGTTGGCGGGATATTGAGTTATTCATACATTTATCGCGTACATTGAAAAGGCAAATTTAAGACTTATGCGTTTTTCTTATGGATGCCCTAGTCAAAAAAATACTAAAAAAAAATGGGACCCTATGACACGCACTACCTTTCAAATAAAAAAAAAATCATCTAAATCGGTTCACCCAGTCCGGAGAAATGAGGTAACAAATATAAAAAAAAAAATAATAAATAAAAATACAGACGAATTGATAACCTCCTCCTTTTTGGAAGTCGGTTAAAAAGTAAAATACAACGCACAAAGCCTCGCAGAGATAAATGAAGAATGTATTATTTTTATTTTTATGTCATTTAATCGCTCCATCCCATAAATTGAACCTTAATACATTTTCCCTTCTAAATCCCTTCCACGGCCTTCGATTCTTTGTGTGTATTTTGCTTTAAAGACCTATATTCTATCTTTTTCTTTATATTCTATTCATACTGACGTAAGGTAAAGGTCATTTATTCATCTGCGTTGACGATGTGTGGGTTAATGTCCGTACACGGTGGCTATGTGTGCGTCAGCAAATACAGCGACGAAAATTCTATTTTAAAACGTTTTCTCTTGAAATAGAATGACATTTTTGAGTATTGAGTCTAAAGTGAAGACTGAAGATGATATTTCAAGTAACGTCTGACGCAACGGACGTGTCAGATATTGATCGTAGCGTACGATTTCTGTACAATGTAATGAACATGTTACTCAATTTATTTTTCGAAATTGAATCATCGAAATAATAATAAAATTGTAGCTCATTTAATGACATACGTCTGTTAGACGTGGGGTACATTTTTTATAGGATGTAAGTAGCGGACGGATGCATTTTCTTATGGTAAATATGGTAAGTGGTCACGGTGTCATGAAGTTACACATGTTCATGGGGGGCATTTTACTTACCATCAGGTGAACTGCGTGCGTACAATTCTATAATTCACTCTTATCGTCTAATCGTGCGATCCGAAATTCGAGCCAATAGAGCTAGATAATCCGTCCAATCCTTCTTTTTTTTTGTTCTCGAGGGGGAAACCTACAAAAGCTATCCGACGCCGTGGGAGCGACGCAGGGTTTTGTGGGACTTTTACCGCACTAAACCCCACCCCCCCTCCGGTGGTGACCGTCCTTGGCGCTAAAAAGTGGATTCCGGGATCTCCAAAGGAACGCAACCGGAGTCCTCTGAGTGCGTTGGGCCAACGGGCTCCTCACCAATGGGCGGCTGGGCTCACCGGTCTGTCTGGTCTTTACGACGGTATGCGACCACTCATTCGCGTGGTCTCCTGACCGAACGTTTCGAACTCCCACTCTAGCCGCCCGCAACGCCGGAAGCCCATTTTAGTCGCCTCTTACGACAGGCAGGTGATGCCGTAGCCCTATTCTAATCAATCTGTACTACCATCACTGTACTAGTATCACTTTAAAACCTTATTGAAGTGTAAAATAGCTCTAGTATTCTTTAGCGCTATAAATAAGAAATCAACACCGCTAACTTTAATTTCTCACTTTATCTCGTATTTCTCGTATCTTCTTTCTGTAACAAAATACGAAATAAAATTACCTTTATAAGGTTTGGTAGCAGCGGGGGCTTTTTAAAATAAAATTTTAATCCCACAAAGCACCTTTAAACTCTAACGGAACAACAAACGGCTATCTCTCGACTCAGACCTCGCTTGACCCCGATGTACTTATGTATCAGCTGACCACATACTTGCGACATGTGTGCGATTATGCGACTCTTTTTTAAGACTGAACCAGCAAATAAGCAGTCCACCTGATTGTAATTACTGTAGCCTATGAACATTAGCTAAAAACTTCTTGTAGAACAATGTATCTGAAGTCAATCACAGGCACGTTACTATGCTTTACCGGCACACTTTTGTATGAGGCGGCCATCATAGTCCTCAGGAGTAGCAACGCATTTGTGATTGACTTTCGATAAAACCGATGTTGCTTACAAATTTCCATAGGCGGCAGTGACCACTAGCCATCAGGTGGACTGCATGCTCGTTTGCTACTTCAATATTATATATAAAAAAACTATTTCCGTGGACCAGGATGGTCACCTCCATGAGAGTAAACCATCAACCACATTCTTCTACCAAAATGCAAGAACCGTTCCACGCTAGATATAGGTCTATATTTCGTAAATCCACGCTGCTACCTTGATTATAATATTTCTGACCACAGAGCTGGCACATACAGATGGCGGACTACAGATTTCTGTACAACCCAGCCAATATAGGTATCAAATGAAAGGACTTTATCTATAAAATACAGTATAATACGAAAAAAATCCAAATATAAGATGGCCGCCATCAAAAAATGGAAGGTTACATATATTTAAAAGTTATTATATGATAGAAAATTGTACCATGCAACAAAATAATGGGTTTGACTACTACGAAGTTTATTTTTTCAGTACATTATAATAAAAGCTTGTTTTTAAAAGATTTTTTGATATTTTTTTATTATATCTAATTTCACGGTGTCAAGCATGCCCAACGATACATTTGGGATGCAGTAGGCGACTCACGTGTTCTTAATTATACTCGACCAACACGAATTTTACTCTCAATCAGCCTTTATATATAATAAAATTAACAAAATACTCAACATCTATAATCTCCTTACAAGAAACTTAAAGACACGTCTATTAGAATGGATTAAAACTCTGAACTACAGTGACACTGAAGCCCTTTTAAGTCACATGAAATAGGAACAAATTTAAAATCGAAAATTACCATTTGAATGAAAGCTTACATTTACAGTAACTTTCACACAATCAATCACAGCTCTTCGACACGCACACACCCACACACACACATTTATACGTACAAGCACACGCTCTCAAATTTCTTTTTTCATTAATTGTTTATTTGTATAATCTTTCAAATTCAATGTTACGTGTAAAATAATATTAATAATACTGTATTTACATAGTTATATAAATACATATTATGTTATGGAAGAGCGGGACCTCCTGCTACAGGCGTTTCGACAATGCTTAATAGGATGGTCCCAGCCACGGATTATAGTTTAAGTTCTCTTCTTTGTTTGGAATTGTAAAATTACTAAAGTGTTACACACGCATGTATATTATTCCAAAATAAATAAATTTAAATTTGAATCAATAATCGTTATGTCTATCTGGGTATAGATTCCCTGGTCTTACCTGGTCGAATTTTTAAACCTTTATGTCTTCTAATTCTATAAGATACCCTAAAGAACGATAAGTGTGATTTGTATATATATAATAACTATCAAAAATAGAACAGCACCTCAACCTAGAAAATCCAGGTAGATATTCAATGTATATATTTTTGAAGTTTACTTCTATAGGCGCGTTTTAAAAAAATGACGATAGTGAAATTTAAAGATTCGCCACACAAAAGTCACAGTATAATTTTTTTTGTCTTTTTTCGTTTGTTCTACAATCTTAGAATAAGGCAAAACATAAAATTTCTAAAAAGATTTTTATCTTGTTACCCCAATAACTATAACAATAACTTCTAACACACATACGTAATACACACACACTTTTTTATATTATAACAAACATGCGGTCCACCTAATGTATAACTATTTTCGCCCTTGCATGTCTATAATATATAATGTTCATATCTTAAATGAGATTAGAGTCACACTTGAAGTCGGCCACAGATGTGTTACTTCCTCAGACATTAAGTTGGAATGTTGAAGTTTCTCTGAGCACAAAGACTTTAAAGGCTTCAAACCAGAAATACTTAACACTGCTGACTCCAGTATGATGCCTCCGAAGTCCAACCTTTGGTGGTTACCAGGGTTCTATATAATATATTATATTATTTAAAATAAGTCTAGTGCTTGTGTGCTGCCTTAATGATTCATATACAATGTTAGTCAAAGGCCGCTTACAATACAAAGTCGGTGGTTTGTAACCAGCCTTACAATAATATGAGTGGTCGAGTTAGCGAATGCTATTCAAATAATAACTTTTGTGTTTTAATTAGTGCACTTTCTAGGTACCTTGAGGTCAAGGTAGATGTAAGCTAGTAGTATACTTAAAATAAAACTGACCGTTGCTGGGGTGCCGAAAGCCTTAGAGTAAACGTATTATGTACCTGAAAAGAAAACAAAAAAAAGTTTAATTTTTTTGAACTAAATTTAGAAGTGACATGAATCCGTGTAAGAATAAAAACTCCCTTATTTGGCCATGTCTTAATATACCTATATAACAGTTGGGACTGGCGGTTTAACGTTACCTCGTATAATTTGCCAGCAATGGTCACCCATACGTTTCCCGACCGCGGCCGTTGCTTAACTATGTATACTAGCTATGACATACACCAAGTTTTTGTTCATAATACATTATATAATGGGTTACGGAGAGGACAATTGATGAAAAATGACACTTTGAATACAATTACCTTGACGATGCAGGTGTTCAGTCAGCCTTTTTATATAGGATGGGTTAGGTTAGGTTGGAACTTAAAAGAAAACATAAAACTAAGCGAGCAGGGCGCGGCAGCGCATTGCGAGCGGGTGCGCTTAGTTAATATTAATTATAAAAGTATTGTAAGTTATGGTTTAGTTTATGTTAGATTTGTCATATAAAGTTAAAATTGAATTATTAATGTTTCCGTTTATGAATGCATCATGTCAGCTCATTGATATTATTGATACCAACTAGTAAAAGAGATTTGTGAAAAACAAGGATGCGAGGTTAACCGAACTATTGATATTTTAAAAAATATAGCTAACATGACAACATTGAAATAACAATCTAGCATGCATTCCACCTGGCGGCAAGTGGTCACTGCCGCTTCTAGATATCTGTAATTAACCGCAAATAGTGCCATTTGAGGTTGGCCACGGATGCAAATGAAATGTTAATTAGAACATTAATAAGAACAATAAGCACTCAGTATCTTTGTTCGAATTGAATTTATGGCCCACACATGGCACACCAAAAAATCACTTATTACCGCAGGATTACCGAAACCATTAAAAATATATAAAAATTATCTCTGGATTATACCACTCTAAGTCGTCAACCCATTGTTGTCCCACTGCTGGGCACGGGTCTTCTCTCGGAATGAGAAAGTTATAGACTATAGTCCACCGCACTGACCAAGTGCGAATTGGAGGACTTCACACACCTCCGAGATTTTTTTTAAAGAACTATCGGATGAGTAGGTTTTCTCACGATTTTATCCTTCACAGAAAAGCAGTGATAATTAATTTCTAATACGTAAATAAATCAGTGGTTTCTGGGTTTGAACCTCGGACCTCCCGATTGAGAGGGCAAGTTTCAACCATTAGGTTATCACTGCGCTTAGTGGCTCATAAGCCTATATAAATGTAGACATCTTATTTCATTCATAAACTTCCAATTTATTTTGTTTTATATTATTTTCTATTTTTTTCTACATTGTGTTGTCTTCTTTATCAAAAATACATCCGTAAACAATTAGACCATATGTAATCACGTTTTTACCACCAAATTCATACCTAACTACTGTGATATATCATTTCAGCATTTCCGAACCTATGTCATCCATTCACTCCGACATCAGATTAAGCGGTGATACATGTCGCCGATCAATTAGTTAATAGCTTTCACATTCAGCGAGCTTTCAGCTGAATATGCCTTACAAACAATCTAAACGATATATATTTGATGTTATAAAAAGAAAAAATCGAGCATGCAATTCGCCTGATGGTATGTGGTCAGCGCTGTAAATGGATATCTATGGGCAACTCCATATAGAAGATGATTCTATCTATACTATCTTTTTTATATGACTGAAGTCGCAAATGAGCATGCAGTCCACCTGATGGTGAGTGGACACTGCCGCCCATGGACATCTGTAATCAACTTCATATTGAAACATGTATTGTATCTGAAGTCAATCTCAGATGCGTTTCTACTCCCGAGGACTGTGATGGTCGCCTCATGTGAAAGTGTGCCAGGAAACACAACCCTCCATCGAAACGCAAGAATTGCTTCACGCTAGATATAGGTGTGGCGGTGGTACTTCCCCGATCGAACTACACTAGTTCTACCAGCTTAAAAATCGCAAAAGCATTTCTACTTCCCAAGAATAAGATCGTCACTTAATATGAAAGTGAATCGGCAACCATAACCCTGCATGTACGAAATGAGTTGCGATCATACCTCCTCGGTCGAGTTACATATGTTCTAGCAACTTGGTACTTCCGAGAACTAAGATCGTCACCTCAAATAACGATAAGCCGGCGACCACACCATACCACTAAACGCAAAAATTGCTTCATGATAAAAATAGTATATATGATAATTCCCCAGTCCAACTACCTGTTTAATCATCTTGCGAGAAATTTAAGTTTTTATTACGTGCCAATGTAAAGTTTTCTGTTTTTATAGCAAACTAATTGAACCGGCGAACTTCGTTCTGCCTAAAAGTCAAAAATCTAAAATTAACACTGTTTCTCCCCTATACTATACATGTATTATACATAAAAATCTTCCTCTTGAACCACTCTATCTATTAAAAAAAACTACATCAAAATCCGTAGTCTTAAAGATCTAAGTATATATAGAGACAGCCAGCGGGAAGCGACTTTGTTTTATACTAGTGATGTGGAAGAAATATGCCTGTAGGTATACGATAACTGTTGTTAAATAAAAATAACATAGCAAACGTATTAATTAATTATTGGTAACAACCGCTTTTGAGGATAGAGTTGTAATTTACCTTTAGTATCAATATGTAACTTCGCACAACCTATATCATTAATTAGAATATAATAAAACTAGCTCTTATCCGCGGCTTCGTCCGCACTGTCAAAGACAATTAACATTAGCATTTGATAGCGTGATTCAGAACTTTTAACTTAATTTTACTAACGCCATCTATTAACAACGTCTGGAACTACTAAATATGTATCAACTAACAAAACATCGATATTTTCATGGGAATGAGATAGCACGGTAAAAATTAGCCTACGTCACTCCGCCCTCCTAACTATCTCACAGCATATAAACTATATCATAAATAGCTATGTGGCGACGTGAACGAGGAACAAACAAACACACTTTCACATTTATATTATTAGTACGGTATACGGTACACGGTACGGTATAATATTAGTATGAAATGGTAACGTAACACGTTGTTAAATGACAGAAATAGAGCCGCAGTGAACCATTCAACTCTAGTTTAGTTATGAATTGATTTGTTAAATAAAACGAAACATTTTCATTTCCCACAGAACATACCTTTTCACGCATTTATCATTGCCCTGCTAGCATTATTGCCCGTCAGTCTCCTGTCGGATAATACGATACGTGTTCGCTTGTCAATTCGATAATTAACGAAACAGCGATGATATGCGAATGCGACCTTCAATAAAATTCCTTCCCATGTTGTGTTTATTTCTCAAGGTCTCGTGAGCACGAATAATTAATAATGCAAGTATTTAACTAAATAAAATATAGACGATATAACATGACGTTATTTAGAGGCTGAATCCAGGTAGCATCCTTTTATCCAGCAGTAATTTTCCTGAGAAAATATCGAACTATTGTGGTGTCCAAGACATACATACATACATAATTTATTTATTTATTTATTTATTCATGAAAAAAGAAAAAGTAACAATCATAAATACAGAGAACAAAGGTAAGTGTTATTACAATTACAGGTGAAGACAACATGCAAATAAAGAGAGCGAGTAACACAGCTGTAGGAGCTATAATAATAGCAACATATAACTAAAGATATCTAATAGTATAATGTATGTAAGTATTTATGTCAACAGAGCAGTATAGTAAGAGAAGGTAAAAATATCATTAAAATAGATAAATTGAAAAAAAAATTGTCTAATTTGAAATTAATTTACTAATTAATCAAATAATGTATAGTTTTATATAAAATCGTCCCTGTAGTTCCGGGATTAGAATAGGGCTACGGAATCCCCTGCCTGTCGTAAGAGGCGACTAAAAGGGGCTTCCGGGGTTGCGGGCGGCTAGAGTGGAAGTTCGAACCATTCGGTCAGGTGAACCCGGGAAGGACAGCGGTATGTGCGGTCTGACACCATCGTAAAGACCAGATGGAGCGGTGGGCCCAGCCGCCCATCTGGAGGAGCTCGAAAGGGCAATGCACTCAGAGGATTCCAGGTGCGTTCCTTTGAAGATCCCGGATTCCTCTTTGTAGCACTGCGGACGGCCACCAGCGCGGTTTTAGTGCGGTAAAAATCCCACATAACCCCCTCGCTCCCACGGTGTCGGGTATCTTTTGAAGGTTTCCCCTCGAAAACAAAAAAAAGGTTTATTTAAACTGCTCCTAGTAGTATTTCATTGATACTCACAAACGGATAAGAAAGGAAGCGAGTGATTGCTTAGATGTCGTTTTAATATCTAAGTTTGCAACAATTGTTATGTATGCTATTAAAATACAATCAAAAGTTTGTGTTAATATTAAATTCATTACATATTTTTTCCGTGTTTTGATATTGGAAAACAAATCAGCACATAATTGCTAAGTTTAAAAAATTGCGATCAATTTGAAAACATTGTGAAATTATTATATTTTCTTGACTACCGTAACCATTCCCCTGTCATTCAATGAGTTTTCAAATTAGTATGAAGTAAACATATTAAGTTTCAGTAAATCTTATTTAAACATCGATTCCTTTTCGTATAAATCGATTTTATAAAGTCAACCCAATTAATTAGCAGTTGAAACTGAATTGAGAGCATCAAAGCGCTTTTGAGGAATATTATAATCCAGTTGAGAGTGATTACGTACACAACATAATGAGGATTGAGGTTTCTGTTCCAGCTTCGTGATCAGGGAAATGATGTTTGGCTGGAATGAGTATGGATCGAAATAATCTGAAACTTTAAATGTGTACGTACGTGCGAAACTATGAATGTTAGTAAAACTTTGTGTGTTCGTATTTCTGACAAATATTATTCTTTAATTGGAAATACATTTGCAAAAAGGAACCAGTTTTCCTCCTGTATTATTAAAAACGTTAATGATTTCCAATAATATCATATTTGTATACATAGAACAAACTATTTTGTGCAACATTGTAAACAGATTTTATCAAAAATAACCTAAAATTATACAGTAAACAAAATTTTGTCAAAAATGTTTTTTTCTCGAAACTTTCGTTGTGTGTGGATGGAATCTGATGTGGTGGATTCTGTTTTGCATAAGTAGGTCCAATTATGCTTTACATTTGATTTTCATTTCGTTAAAACCTATTAAATTGTAGTTTTGTACAATTTATTAGGTTTTAACGATATTTTTGCAGGCTCGTTTTTGGCACGGGCGTGCAGAGCTCTTCTTTAAAGCCGGCGTGGCATTGACGACTCCTCTTGTGTTGCAAATGTCATCAGTAGCCCATCTGCCTTATCGTCAGTTTTAAGTATAAAAAAATACATATTAAAAATTGAAATATTTTCTTTAATTTCATAACATATCGGAAAACTATTTTTTTTAATGTACAAATATTATTTCGGAGGCTTTTCTAAATTATACTATTTTCACTCATCTCTTTTCTGGCGGAAATCATTATAAGCTTTATGGCGGAAGTTAGAAAGTTGCTATCATAAAAAGCTGTAATAAAACGTTCGCGTGTAGGAAAACTTAGGCAAAGATACGTATTTCATATTTATGAGATGTGTGTTTCATACTTTAGGGTGGTTTAGCAGTGGAGCCAAGATTATTAAAACCATTATCGTGTGGGTCATATGTGGTATGAACTTAAAATTCCTTTAGTCTTTTATCTGTGATTAAAAAAATTGGATGCGCGATATCCGCATCTATTTCTGCATTGTTATAGTGCAGCGCTGTGTCCATATTTTTAAATAACAATGATGGTAGAATTCTTTGTGGTTGGATTCTAGAAGCACGACACATATTTTGGCTTAGTAACAAAATTTTATCATCAAAATTTTATATCAACAAAAAAGGGGTCTTCTATCAGAATTAATCTTCTATCAATTTGTGAACCAAATAAAAAAAATGAAACAGTTTTAAGTCACAGTCTATCTTGCAAGTCAAGTGCAAATTGGTTGACTCTTAGGTTAGTGTAGTGTAGTGTAGTAGTGTAGGTTTCCTCACGATGTTGTCCGTAAGGTAGTAATAATACTAATACACACATTATTTTAGAAAATTCAGTGGTACGTGCCTGGAATTCTTCCTTTAATTGGAAGCTGAATTTCAACCACTACTGACCATCGATATTGAAAAGTATAAGTCAGAAACTGAGAAAGTAACTGTAAGTCATGCTTGTGGATCACCATTTTTTTCCTTATTATTTATGATCTGATAATCGCGATATAAATAATAAGGAAAAAAGATGATACATAGAACCATCGTTGCGTGAGACCCACAATCGATTTATACTTCAATACCATCAAATAAAAGTTTCAAAGCAATTAGAAAAGTAAACTGCCGCTCTATATCCGAGAGGTTTTATGAAAGGGATGGGCTTACTTCAGTGATTGGACGGTGTCTAATGGACGGACGGAATTTTTGTAGCTATATTTATATTTTTTTGCTATTTGTTTTTTATATATTGTTGAATATAGATACTATAGTTTCGTGAGTAAGAATTCAGTAGTAAACTTATGCAATTTAAATTATCTGAAACAAATTACGGATTTATTATTATTATTGAAGTGAAACTTCTTTATCGGGGTTGGAAAAAAAAATAGTGTAACATTTTTTCGTTACGCGCCATCTTATTCTGTTACGTGCCATCTTTTTTTTCCGTTACGCGCCATCTTTTTCTTATTCCTACCACGCGTGATATTAGATAGATTATTATAGATTAGATTATTAGATAAAGTTTAATAAAGGCCTTTTATTAAACTTTATCTAATTTAACTTTATTTAACCAATTTCTGTAAAGTTGCATATAGTAAATTATTTTTTGAAAAATAACGTCATAAAGAAGTTTTACTTCTTACGAGTTTACGCTAGTACACGCACACCTTTTTTATTATTAATATACTTTATTGTACCCAAAAAACAGGAAATTTACAATGATTATTACAATTTGAGATACAATAGGCGGTCTTATCGCTAAACAGCGATTTCTTCCAGACAACCTTAAGGTTCGGAGTTAAAAAGAATATAAACAGAAAGAAAAAGGTAGGGGATTTACTCGTTTAATTAATGCTACTTTCTGCTAATGATGCTGCTGTAGCTGTTACATCTATTTCTTCTTTTTCACACGCTTTTTAACACTCATAGCCCCACAGTAGGATTTTCTCGTGTATCGTGGGTACCATGGACACGCACAAAGCGAATACACCTCACCCAGACCAAGAATATAAATCTTAACTCAACATTTAGATACCTGTCTGGCCGGAATCGAATCCGGGACCCATTGCGCGTCAGAACGGTAGTTAACCGCTCCGTCACGTGGGTCAACTGCTACTAATTTTTCTGTATCTACACTGGCCACTGCCGCCCATGGACATTTGTAATCAACTTCATACAGAACATGGTTCCATCTGAAGTCAATCACAGATGCGTTGCTACTCCCGAGGACTAAGATGGTCGCCTCATGTTAAAGTGTGCCGGCAACCACACCCTTCAATTGAAACGCAAGAAATGCTTCACGCTAAAAATAGGTGTGGTGGTAGTACTTCTCCGGTCGAACTACGCTGGTTCTACCACCTTGAGAACTCTACACTACTACTTCTAAAACTTCTACTGGCAAAGCTGCTGTTTGTTCTTAAGATACATATCATCAAAAGATGGCGCCATTAGTATTTTGAATTATACTATTATTAACAGTCTAACATCTAGCTTAAACATAAACCATGACTTAAAGAGCATGGCTGCTCCCTAGACATGATTACCTAGCCTGGCGAGAGACCAATCTAATAACTAGCCTAGCCTGGCGAGAGACAAGTCTAATAATGAAGGTGGTAGAACCAGCATAGCTCGACCGGGAAAGTACCACCGCCTATTTCTAGCGTGAAGCATTTCTTGCGTTTCGATGGAAGGGTGAGGTTGCCGGCACACTTTCACATGAGGTGACTATCATAGGCGTAGCAGGGCATCTGTGATTGATTATTACAGACGGGACCCAAGTTCTGTATGTAGTTGATTACAGACGGCCATGGACGGCAGTGACCACTTAACATCAGGTGGACTGCATGCTCGTTTGCTACCTCAAGTGAATAAAAATACAAAAACCTTTTGTTACTACCGTCTGCTACTGATTCTTGATAACACTCATAATTACTGTTTTATTGTTTTAATGCATATATACATATATATATAAACCTAGTGAATTCATCAATATTCTTCCAATTTACCTTCTAAATGGAATCCGCAATTGTAACATTCGTTCGAACAGTATCTCGTAAGTTCCTATTTCTAACGGAAATAACAATAGAAATATGAACTTACATAATATTTTCTACGTTATGGTCCGCTAAGCTCCCTCACTGATTGGATGTTGAGTAATAGACCGATTGCATTGTTAGCATTGTAAGTATTTATTTCTGATAAATTAACGTAAAAGTTGTATTTAATAATAAAGCTTACATTTAATAAACCTTGAATTTTTTTATAACGGACACAACATACGAACTTCATGATATGTGACTGCTACTATCCATATTTTTTTGCCTCGGCGAGATAAGTCCGAGCAATATAAATTATGTAACTCTTGCCAATCGCACTTAGTGGCATCGACTATGACCTAAAAACTGTCTCACTCTGAGAGATATCGTGCCCAGCAGTGAGACAGTAATGGGTTGACGACCGATATAAATGAAGCCTTATCTAAAATTGTTGGATGATGCGTTACTACCCTCTAAAACTTATTTACAAAACTGGTAGTGTCCGCCTAAAATAAGCTACTAATAAAAAATGTATTAAAATTTTATGGGTAACTAGCTGTATCCTGCGTGCGTTGCTACGCCATCACAATAAAAAAAATTAAAAAAAATAAAAAGAAAAAAAATACACCAGAAACCTCCGCGAGCTCATGAATGACAACTTTGCTAAAGATAACATGATCAAATGAATAGTTTACGATTCTATAGAGGAGATACAGAAAGAGATTCATAAAGAAGAAGAAGAATTTATACCAACTAAAAGACTAAAGACCAACATTTTGCAGAACTAAATCCAGTGTGACTCAATTTTTTCACTCAAATAAGGGCAGTGGAATAAAGTTATACATTTTGTTTTTTTGTGTTAATTAAGTTTAAAACCATCCCTAGAGCAATATAAAGTCTTTCATTATTCTAGGAATAAAACTCCAGGTAAAAAAACTGGCACAATCGACACTTCAGGCATAATGCACAAAGCCTCCCCATGGACCGGGGACTTAGGCTGCCTACATTATGACGATTTATATAAACTAGTCACCCGTCACATCGGTCGGAATTCGACCGTAATTTAAATTACAAAACTTAACTTCATATTGTCCAAAGTAGTACGGATATTTCTCAAATTTAAATAAAATGTAATCATGATCAAGTAACTTTGAACGCACCCGTTAAATATAAAAAGAGGTTTAATTAGCTAAACCGCATTTAAAACCCGCAATAGCGGGTATTTTGACAAAGACACTGACATTTCTGACGTTATGTGTTTTTATAGTGAGACATTGAATGTTCTATTTCGTTTATTATTTATGTGTTGGTGACAAATGCACGGTAGTGTGTGAAATGTGTTTTTAGTTATTTTATGTATGTTATATGCATTATTTGAAAAAATATTAAAATTCTGCACTCCTTCTCTACGTCCACTATAACCATGCGAAATTTCATAATAATCCGCCCGCGGCATATTACATAAAATGCACCTCAAGTTTTTGCTTCACGTATTAATATATAGATATTAATGGTCTATGCTTTTAATACACCTACAGAAAAGTAACACAATAAAGCCTATTTAAGTTGTACGGAAATACATAGACGAATCTGATTTGCGAAAAATTGTTTATTAGGGTCGCGAGGTCGAAAGTTGCCTAAAATTTGGAAAAATGCGAATACGGGCAAAAAATGTTACATTTAGAAAGCACTATAATACCGGTACTTCGATGAGGCTTTGTTTACAATTTTATGAAGATTGTTTGAAATTCTTTTGTTGCGACTTTTCCACAAAAATATGAGGTCATTTTAAAAACGTAAGTGGTAGACATATAATGTTTCATTACGCTTGTAAAACCTCTGACAGTTTTATAAAAATCGAGGTTTATTTAAGCATGTATTTTTTATCTCACTGAAGTAGCAGACGAGCATGCAGCACCTGATGGTAAGTGGTCACTGCCGCCCATGGATATCTATAATCAGCTTCATGCAGAACATGGGTTCCATCTGAAGACAATCACAGATGCGTTGCTACTACCGATGGCTAAGATGTTTGCCTCATATAAAAGTGTACCGGCAACTACACTCTTCTGTAGAAACGCAAAAACTGCTTCACGCTAGAAATAGGTGCGACGTTGGTAGGTACTTCCCCGGGCGAACTATACTGGTACTACCATCTGTAAAACTTTTCACTACATATACTCCTCCTCCTTGAATCGATTCCCCAATGCTGGGGGTCGTGACCTCATTACAGGTTGTTCGAGAGGAGCCTCTTCTTTACGATGGACCTCCATCTTCCCCGGTCTTGTGCGATGTGTAAAGCATCGGCAACTTTCGTGTTGAGTGTGGTGCGGATATGGTCTGACCAGCGCATATACTAAAAAACTTTTATGACGTAAATTTTACAACTCCTGAAACTTATTAAATTGAACTAATTATTATTAAAAGAACAACCAACCAGATTGCTTAAAATTAGTCGATAAAACGGGACAAAATACAACAGTAAAGAAATTAATTTGATGAGCAATGTGGCAACTCAAATCATTAGAAATAAGTACTTACAACTAAATCTAAAAGAAATACGCACTTACTATCAGGATTTTAACGGCCCAATTCGGTTAAATCTGATCGTTTTCGCCCAAAACAATTGTTTTGTTGACCTGATTAATTTCTTTTGTGCCAATTTCCATCAATTTTCTTACTGGTTTGATACAGACGGGGTGGGCAAGCCAATTGAAATAAATACCTTTGTCAGAAGTATACGACCTAGTAAACGCGACCCGGTTATTAAGACTCTGCTGACCATCTGTCACCAGGTTGTATTTCATGAACTTGTGTTTATGATGATATTTCTGTTGCCGCTAAGAACTAAATACAGAATAAAATAAATGTTTGGAAGGGCTTTCTAAACATTATGAAGAGGAAAGGACGGCAGTATGTGTGGTCGCATGCTGTCGTAAACACCAGGAGACACGGTGAACGCAAATGCACATCGGGGAAGAGCCCGAAAGCGACATAGCGCTCGGAGGGCGCCGGGTGTGCTCCGTCGGAGATCCCGGAGTCCTCCACGCAGCGCTGAGGACGGCCACCGGAGCTTTTAGTATCCCACGTAACCTGACGTTGCTCTCACAGTGTCGGGTACCTTTTGAAGGGTTCCCCCTCGAAAACAAAAAAGGGGGGATTCCATATAAAAAAAATATTTTGATGTTGTTTTTTTTAAAGATAATGGTACCATTCATGCGCGAGTCCTACTCGGACGTAGCCGGTTTTATCGTGTAGTGTTTGGTCATATCATATTTATTTTAATTTTTTTCTGAAATTACGTGCGTATTATTAATTAATTATTGCTGCTTTTCGGTGAATGAAAACATCTTGATGAAACTTACAGACCCGAGAGTTCTTTAAAAAAAAAGTTCTCCGAAGTGTGTAAGTCCACCAATTCGCACTTGGCCATCGCGGCGGACTATGGCCTACAACCTTCTCATTCTGAGAGAAGACCCGTGCCCAGCAGTGCGACAACAATGGGTTGACGTATGTGTTATCGCTCAATCCATGCAGCAATATGTTCGGTGTATTTAACGGTAAATAACATAGAGTATCTTATCAGTATCACTTCATTTATTATCTACGACACTTAGTTTTATTGAGTTATCGCTAATTTTATATTCCATTGTCAAAATATACAAGGCTTAAAAGCTTAAAAAATAACTTTTTTTTTTAAAGAACTCTCGGGTGTGTAGGTTTCCTCACGATGTTTTCCTTCGCCGAAAATCAGGGATAATTAATTTCTAATACGCACATAAATTAGTGGTGCATGACTGAGTTTTAACCTCGAACCTCCCGATTGAGACGGCAAGTTTCAACCATTAGGCTATCACTGCTCTGCTGCTGCACAATTTAGGATTAAGCACAAATAAAAGGAAAAATAAAACCGCCATGTTCCGAGTCTATTTTCGAATCATAAAAACGGATCCACTAGATAATAAATGTCTGGTGAAATAACAATTCAATCCACAAAAGAAGTAGACGTCTCGAATCACATTTCAGGATCCCAGATAAAAAAGTTTTCTTGGCATCATTACGCGGTATTAGAACAGTTTTTGCTTTTGTATACTTACTATGATTTTTTTTACCCGATTGCGTCAGGGGTGTGTATGTACAGGAGTTGCCAGACGTCGCGCTTTTGGCGGGACTGACCCGATTTTTTATTCAAATTCAAACGTCCCGCGCGGGATAGGCTCGGTCCCGCTTTTTGGGAAGAACTACTTTTTCAAAAAAAGTTCGCCAATTGCAAATATAAGAACTGCAGTTTGTCGACCAAAAAAAGGTCACCAAATCGATATCAATTTAAACCGATTTGCAGTTCATCAACTAAAAAAAGGTTGCCAATCCTCCAGTCCCCCTACACCAAGGAGAATTTTTCCAATTGAAACAAAAAAAAATAGTTGGAAAAAGAATAGTTGTTGTGAATTGTCTGCGCAAACCTATAGCCCTTGGGAATAATTATTCACCATTTTCTTATAACCGATTCATAAGAGACTTACTGCGTAACATGCATTTTGTGACAAAAAACCGTGTCACATATTGAGCAATTTCTAAAAGGGCGCGGTTGTTAAGAGTATGTAACCCTTAACAACCCTTAACATTTCATTTGCCCTTTCTTTCTAGCACGATAGCTAACGTTATACAGAGCAGATTTAAATACTTCACTTGTATATTCTAAAAGTTGGCTTTGTTCTCTTTTGGTCTCACCGTGTCTTATTAACCCTATGTTGTCCCGCTGCTGGGCACATGTCTTCTCCCGGAGAGAGCTTTAGACCATATGATCCATTCATCAGCCTTTGAAAGTCCACTGCTAGACAGGCCTCCCCTAATCTGCACCACTTCGACCGGTCCTGAGCCATCTGAATCCAGTAGTTACCCGCCGTCTTTTTTAGACCATAACGCGCTGGCTAAATGTGAAAAGTTGCCAATTTAATTCAACCGAGAAGGCCACACCTAATTATAACGTGAAGCAGTTGTTGCGATTCGATGGAAGAGTGTGGTTGCCGGCATATTTATACCAGGGGACCATCATAGTCCTCGGCGGTCCATTGTTGGCGGCTGTGACCACTTACCATGAGGTGGACTGCATGCTCGATTGCTAAATCATTTTTTTTATCTGACTTAAGTAACAAACGAGCATGCAGTCCATTTGATGGTAAGTGGTCACTGCCGCTCATGGACATCAGTAATCAACTTCATACAGAACATGGGTTCTATCTGAATTCAAACACAGATGAGTTGCTACTCCCGAGGACCAGAGATGCACAATATACCTTGTAAAAGTATCTGAAATACAAGATACTTTTGAATAACGTATTTCAGATACCGGATACAAAATACTTTCGAGAAATGTATCTGAAATACAAAAAACAAGATACGTATCTTTCAAATACTTTTTCAAAAATAAAATACTTTTTAATCGACTTCCAAAAAGGAGGAGGTTCTCGATTCGTCTGTATTTTTTTATATTTGTTACCTGATTGCTCAGGACTGGGTGAACCTATTTGGATGTTTTTTTTATATAGATTACTTCTGACCATGGCATCCATAAGAAAAGCGTGTAAGTCTTAATTTTAAATTAAGGACGTAAAACGATAAATGGACGAATAACTCAATATCACGCCAACTGATATCTATGATTTTTTTAATAGGATCCATAAGGCCTGGCCCTCAAACACCCAGACCCAGAACAGAAATCTAAATTTATCATTCAGATACCTCTGGCCGGTCGTCTGGAATCGAACCTACAATCCAATGACGGGACGTCAAAATATCATATATTATCATAACAATAACGGTATTAAATAAAAGCTAGTATGTAGACTCTGGTCCGGTCCACTACGCTCACTCCGCTAATTCCGGTCATTCCGGTCATTCCGCTCTTTCCAGTCACTCCACTCATTACGGTCATTCCACTTACTCTGGGCTCCCCGGTCAGTCTGGGCACCCCGAGCACCTCGAGCACTCCGGTCACTCTTGGCACTCCGTGCAATCCGGACACTCCGGGCAATCTGGGCATTCCTGGCCTTCCAAGCACTTCAGTCACTCTGGGCAATTCTGGGACTCCGGGCACTTCGGTCACTCTGGGCAATTCTGGCACTCCGGGCACTTCGGTCACTCTGGGCAATTCTGGTACTCTGGGCACTTCGGTCACTCTGGGCATTCCTGGCCCTCCGGGCACTTTGGTCACTCTGGGCAATTCTGGCACTCCGGGCACTTCGCTCACTCTGGGCACTTTGGTCACTCTGGGCACTTTGGTCACTCTGGGCACTCCGGGCAATCCGGACACACCGGGCACTCTGGTAATTCCTGGCCCTCCGGGCACTTCGGTCACTCTGGGCACTCCAGGGCCTCCGGTCACTCTTGGCACTCCGGGCAATCTGAACACTCCGGGCACTCTAGGCATTCCTGGCCCTCCGGGCACTTCGGTCACTCTGGGCAATTCTGGCACTCCGGGCACTTCGGTCACTCTGGGCACTCCAGGGCCTCCGGTCACTCTTGGCACTCCGGTCACTCTTGGCACTCCGGGCAATCTGAACACTCCGGGCACTCTGGGCATTCCTGGCCCTCCGGGCACTTCGGTCACTCTGGGCAAATCTGGCACTCCGGGCACTTCGGTCACTCTGGGCAATTCTGGCACTCCGGGCACTTCGGTCACTCTGGGCACTCCAGGGCCTCCGGTCACTCTTGGCACTCCGGGCAATCCGGACACACCGGGCACTCTAGGCATTCCTGGCCCTCCGAGCACTTCGGTCACTCTGGACAATTCTGGCACTCCGGGCACTTCGGTCACTCTGGACAATTCTGGCACTCCGGGCACTTCGGTCACTCTGGGCACTCCAGGGCCTCCGGTCACTCTTGGCACTCCGGGCAATCCGGACACACCGGGCACTCTAGGCATTCCTGGCCCTCCGAGCACTTCGGTCACTCTGGGCAATGCTGGCACTCCGGGCACTCCGGTCACTCTTTGCACTCCGGGCCCTCCAGTCACTCTTGGCACTCCGGGCAATCTGGGCATTCCTGGCCCTCCGGGCACTTCGGTCACTCTGGGCAATTCTGGCCCTCCGGGCACTTCGGTCCCTCTGGGCACTCCAGGGCCTCCGGTCACTCTTGGCACTCCGGGCAATCTGAACACTCCGGGCACTCTGGGCATTCCTGGCCCTCCGGGCACTTCGGTCACTCTGGGCAAATCTGGCACTCCGGGCACTTCGGTCACTCTGGGCAATTCTGGCACTCCGGGCACTTCGGTCACTCTGGGCACTCCAGGGCCTCCGGTCACTCTTGGCACTCCGGTCACTCTTGGCACTCCGGGCAATCTGAACACTCCGGGCACTCTGGGCATTCCTGGCCCTCCGGGCACTTCGGTCACTCTGGGCAATTCTGGCACTCCGGGCACTTCGCTCACTCTGGGCACTTTGGTCACTCTGGGCACTTTGGTCACTCTGGGCACTCCGGGCAATCCGGACACACCGGGCACTCTGGTAATTCCTGGCCCTCCGGGCACTTCGGTCACTCTGGGCACTCCAGGGCCTCCGGTCACTCTTGGCACTCCGGGCAATCTGAACACTCCGGGCACTCTAGGCATTCCTGGCCCTCCGGGCACTTCGGTCACTCTGGGCAATTCTGGCACTCCGGGCACTTCGGTCACTCTGGGCACTCCAGGGCCTCCGGTCACTCTTGGCACTCCGGTCACTCTTGGCACTCCGGGCAATCTGAACACTCCGGGCACTCTGGGCATTCCTGGCCCTCCGGGCACTTCGGTCACTCTGGGCAAATCTGGCACTCCGGGCACTTCGGTCACTCTGGGCAATTCTGGCACTCCGGGCACTTCGGTCACTCTGGGCACTCCAGGGCCTCCGGTCACTCTTGGCACTCCGGGCAATCCGGACACACCGGGCACTCTAGGCATTCCTGGCCCTCCGAGCACTTCGGTCACTCTGGACAATTCTGGCACTCCGGGCACTTCGGTCACTCTGGACAATTCTGGCACTCCGGGCACTTCGGTCACTCTGGGCACTCCAGGGCCTCCGGTCACTCTTGGCACTCCGGGCAATCCGGACACACCGGGCACTCTAGGCATTCCTGGCCCTCCGAGCACTTCGGTCACTCTGGGCAATGCTGGCACTCCGGGCACTCCGGTCACTCTTTGCACTCCGGGCCCTCCAGTCACTCTTGGCACTCCGGGCAATCTGGGCATTCCTGGCCCTCCGGGCACTTCGGTCACTCTGGGCAATTCTGGCCCTCCGGGCACTTCGGTCCCTCTGGGCACTCCAGGGCCTCCGGTCACTCTTGGCACTCCGGGCAATCTGAACACTCCGGGCACTCTGGGCATTCCTGGCCCTCCGGGCACTTCGGTCACTCTGGGCAAATCTGGCACTCCGGGCACTTCGGTCACTCTGGGCAATTCTGGCACTCCGGGCACTTCGGTCACTCTGGGCACTCCAGGGCCTCCGGTCACTCTTGGCACTCCGGTCACTCTTGGCACTCCGGGCAATCTGAACACTCCGGGCACTCTGGGCATTCCTGGCCCTCCGGGCACTTCGGTCACTCTGGGCAAATCTGGCACTCCGGGCACTTCGGTCACTCTGGGCAATTCTGGCACTCCGGGCACTTCGGTCACTCTGGGCACTCCAGGGCCTCCGGTCACTCTTGGCACTCCGGGCAATCCGGACACACCGGGCACTCTAGGCATTCCTGGCCCTCCGAGCACTTCGGTCACTCTGGGCAATGCTGGCACTCCGGGCACTCCGGTCACTCTTGGCACTCCGGGCCCTCCAGTCACTCTTGGCACTCCGGGCAATCTGGGCATTCCTGGCCCTCCGGGCACTTCGGTCACTCTGGGCAATTCTGGCCCTCCGGGCACTTCGGTCCCTCTGGGCACTCCAGGGCCTCCGGTCACTCTTGGCACTCCGGGCAATCTGAACACTCCGGGCACTCTGGGCATTCCTGGCCCTCCGGGCACTTCGGTCACTCTGGGCAAATCTGGCACTCCGGGCACTTCGGTCACTCTGGGCAATTCTAGCACTCCGGGCACTTCGGTCACTCTGGGCACTCCAGGGCCTCCGGTCACTCTTGGCACTCCGGGCAATCCGGACACTCCGGGCACTCTGGGCATTCCTGGCCCTCCGGGCACTTTGGTCACTCTGGGCAATTCTGGCCCTCCGGGCACTTCGGTCACTCTGGGCACTCCAGGGCCTCCGGTCACTCTTGGCACTCCGGTCACTCTTGGCACTCCGGGCAATCTGAACACTCCGGGCACTCTGGGCATTCCTGGCCCTCCGGGCACTTCGGTCACTCTGGGCAAATCTGGCACTCCGGGCACTTCGGTCACTCTGGGCAATTCTGGCACTCCGGGCACTTCGGTCACTCTGGGCACTCCAGGGCCTCCGGTCACTCTTGGCACTCCGGTCACTCTTGGCACTCCGGGCAATCTGAACACTCCGGGCACTCTGGGCAATTCTGGCACTCCGGGCACTTCGGTCACTCTGGGCACTCCAGGGCCTCCGGTCACTCTTGGCACTCCGGGCAATCCGGACACTCCGGGCACTCTGGGCATTCCTGGCCCTCCGGGCACTTTGGTCACTCTGGGCAATTCTGGCCCTCCGGGCACTTCGGTCACTCTGGGCACTCCAGGGCCTCCGGTCACTCTTGGCACTCCGGTCACTCTTGGCACTCCGGGCAATCTGAACACTCCGGGCACTCTGGGCATTCCTGGCCCTCCGGGCACTTCGGTCACTCTGGGCAAATCTGGCACTCCGGGCACTTCGGTCACTCTGGGCAATTCTGGCACTCCGGGCACTTCGGTCACTCTGTGCACTCCAGGGCCTCCGGTCACTCTTGGCACTCCGGGCAATCTGAACACTCCGGGCACTCTAGGCATTCCTGGCCCTCCGGGCACTTCGGTCACTCTGGACAATTCTGGCACTCCGGGCACTTCGGTCACTCTGGGCACTTCGGTCACTCTGGGCAATTCTGGCACTCCGGGCACTTCGGTCACTCTGGGCACTCCAGGGCCTCCGGTCACTCTTGGCACTCCGGGCAATCCGGACACACCGGGCACTCTAGGCATTCCTGGCCCTCCGGGCACTTCGGTCACTCTGGACAATTCTGGCACTCCGGGCACTTCGGTCACTCTGGGCACTCCAGGGCCTCCGGTCACTCTTGGCACTCCGGGCAATCCGGACACACCGGGCACTCTAGGCATTCCTGGCCCTCCGAGCACTTCGGTCACTCTGGGCAATGCTGGCACTCCGGGCACTCCGGTCACTCTTGGCACTCCGGGCCCTCCAGTCACTCTTGGCACTCCGGGCAATCTGGGCATTCCTGGCCCTCCGGGCACTTCGGTCACTCTAGGCAATTCTGGCCCTCCGGGCACTTCGGTCCCTCTGGGCACTCCAGGGCCTCCGGTCACTCTTGGCACTCCGGGCAATCCGGACACTCCGGGCACTCTGGGCATTCCTGGCCCTCCGGGCACTTTGGTCACTCTGGGCAATTCTGGCCCTCCGGGCACTTCGGTCACTCTGGGCACTCCAGGGCCTCCGGTCACTCTTGGCACTCCGGTCACTCTTGGCACTCCGGGCAATCTGAACACTCCGGGCACTCTGGGCATTCCTGGCCCTCCGGGCACTTCGGTCACTCTGGGCAAATCTGGCACTCTGGGCACTTCGGTCACTCTGGGCAATTCTGGCACTCCGGGCACTTCGGTCACTCTGGGCACTCCAGACCCTCCGGTCACTCTGGGCACTCCGGGCAATCCGGACACTCCGGGCACTCTGGGCATTCCTGGCCCTCCGGGCACTCCGGTCACTCTGGGCAATTCTGGCACTCCGGGCACTTCGGTCACTCTGGGCAATTCTGGCACTCCGGGCACTTCGGTCACTCTGGGCAATTCTGGCACTCCGGGCACTTCGGTCACTCTGGGCAATTCTGGCACTCCGGGCACTTCGGTCACTCTGGGCACTGTGTTAATGATGCATTTGACAGCAAAAGTTCATGTACAATTTTGCTTCTTGGTTTATTTTTTTCAATATTCATTAATTTTTGCTTAAAATGAAAATACCAGTTTACTTTAAACAGCAAGTGAGTGTAGAAGGAAACTTACGGGAGATAAAAGAATTAGGCAGCTACTTACATTTTCTCCATTACTTTTGTTACACAGAAACATTGTTTGTTCCTTTCAAGTTTTATATGAGTAACCTGCAATTTTGCCTGCGGGGAACTCAAGTATAATCAAGTTGAAACATCGATTCTATATAACCGATATTTATTACTTTTAGTTTTCTTTTATTATTTTTTTAAATAAATGCATTTAAAGAATTTGACCTCTTTTTTAAAATCAGAATTTCATATTATAACATAACATAAATACTCATTATTGTACGCATAAAGTATACATAGCATAGAATTATACAAATTAAAAGAACGATACAAAAGGCGGCCTTATCGCTAAACAGCGATTTCTTCCAGTCAACCTGTGGGTAAGGAGTTAAACTAACAATAAATATAAAGAATAGGTAAGATGCAAAAATAATTTAGGGAATAACTTAAACAAATAACAAGGTAACAAAGGAAGTGAACATTCTATCATAAATCAAATCTAAGATTGAAGATAGCAATGAAGAGTAAGACAAAGGTGGCATAAGTCAAAATGTTTATAAGAGATATACGATTAAAGAAAAGAAAAGTAATTTTATAACAAAGAAGACGAAGTTAGTACTGAAGATAATAAGATTTTACTAGGTTTTTAAATGAGTATAATGATTGAGCATTTCTTATACATACAGGGAGGGAGTTCCAAAGACGGATAGCTAAAATAGTGAAGGAGTTCTTGTAGAAGGAAGTAGAATGAGAAGGAGTATACAGAGCAAGATTTTTAGTGGAACGAATATATTATCTTATATATAAGCATATACATTCTATAGGATCAAATGCGCAGTCGATTCAATTATGATGTTAGTGTCTACAGGCAGTTTAATTAACACAACAACATTAAGGATGTGCGCCATAAATGAACAAATAACTCAATATCACGCCAACTGATTTCGATATTTTCTTCTATTTCAGAAAGCATGTACTTCAGGGGATCTGAAGAGAGTTTGATTAAGTTCTATTCATAGGATCCGTAACAAAGTAGTGGACCTCTTCAAATCTTTGAAGAAAATTAACGAAATTAGCAATACTCGGCCCAGTCTGAGCTGCAGGAGTCCAGTTGGGTAGAATATATAATAAGATTACTTAGGAGGTATTTACTATGAAAGATTTGACCTTCAACTCCTCGATCCTAATGATGCAGGGTACTGCTAGCCCGAACTATAAGAGTTACTTTCTAACTGTATTGTACTAATTATGTTCTAAACCAACATATATTTAAATTATTTTTTACTTTTTTTTTGACATGGAAGTTAGTAGAAATTTTTTGGTAAAAAGTTTTTATGTATGAAAACGACAATGTTTGGCCGTGACCACGATCCAAATATCGGCAAAAAGAAATAATAAACCGCATATCATGATACTTTATACTGTTACGTCGCAAAATGTATAAATTCCGTGATAATATTAGTTTAAAATCATATACGGCAAACATTTATTAATTATTACATTAATTATTTGATCACGCGAAAATTTGAAAGGACAAAATACTATATTTTTAAGTGAAAACTTAAGTAAAATTAGTTTTTAAACATATTATCACTCATATTTCTTCGATACGGTCTCATGATCACACCCCAAAAAAAAATTGTCGCTCAAAAATAACCAATTTCACATCTATTTCCTATTTCATATATATATATGATAAATGTCATCATACAAATTCACATTTCGTGGAAAATAGTTTCTTAAGAGACTTCATCACTACTAAAAGTATCTTATGAAAAAAGTATTAAAATACTAAGATACATAACAAAATGTATATAAAAGCAAGATACAAGATAATTTTTAAAAAGTATTCCGTCAACCACACCCTTCTATCGAAACGCAAGAAATGCTTCACGCCAGAAATAGGTACGGCGGTAGTACTTCAATGTTACACAATAAATTTCTTTACGATGTTTTCCTTAACTCTGTGATTATAATACAAGTAAGCACTAGTTATTCGTGAATAAGAAAACAGCGTTCCTTCCGTATACCCATTTTCGAATCTAAAAGGCCTACGGAAAGAAAATTATCCGTAACGGATCCTGAATAAATGAGCACGTCCAACGTTGCCAAGAGCGAGCCAGTTCCACGGAATGCTTGAACGACTATTTTGTTATTCTTTTGAGAACACGTATACATTATTTGAATAGCAATACGTTGTAACTAACATTGTAAATTGAAATCATTTTTTATCTGACTGAAGTAGCAAACGACCATGCAGTCCATCTGATGGTAAGTTGCCACTGCCGTCCATGTACATCTGTAATCAACTACATACAGAACATGGGTTCATCTGAAGTCAATCACAGATACGTTGCTACTCCCGAGGACTATGATGGTCGCCTCATATAAAAGGCAGACTCACACCATTCCTTCGCTACGCAAAAAATACTTCACGCTAGAAATAGGGGTGGCGGTGGTATTTCCTCGGCCAAACTACACTGGTTCTACCACCTGCAAAAACTACTCTTTCAAGCAAATACTAAGAGTCATAATATTAAGTAAGACTCATTTTCAAAGATTAAAAATTCTGACTCTACCTTTGCTATTATTTACGAAGTAGCCATAATGATTAGACGTGACATAAAAAAATATGAAACATTGACATACAATAATCGACATAAAAATAAATTGCAATATCTGTATTCAAGGACGATGTAATTTCATAACAGTATCTTTTGTATGGGACCTATAATTTATAATCCGATTCCTGATAACATTAAATGTAAATCTATTTTTGACTTTAAAAAAGCCTATTTAACTCAAAAGGCTTACTATTCAATTAAAGAATTTATAAATTATGTCCAATTTTGATCCTAATCCATTATAAATTTCAATATTGTTAACTTTATTTAACTTTCACATGTCAACTAAATATCATAATCATAGTGTTACATAGTTTGCGCCTAAAATGATTGTTATTAGAAATTTTTGCATGCCTTGAGAGCCGGAACTTGGAGAAACTGCCTTTATATATTATATAGCAACATCATTTCATGTACCCATGTTCTTGCAAAATAAAATATTTGAATTTGAATTTGAATTCAGATTTTGCTGAAATTTGGCGCACGATAAGCGCACGTCTTGATTTACAAACAGGATATTCCTTACTGTGACCAAGCAGAGCCGCGAGATGAATCATGTTCACGGTAAACTGTATAAAGTTACTTCTTGCAATAAACTTATTTATGGCCAGAGTATTAATTGAGAGCGTGTTAAATTTAGCCTACATCCGATTCCGAATCCGATAAAAAAAATAAGGTGGGTGAACCATGGAAGGCCATACTACTTACTACTCTCTGACGCAGTCAGCATAACTATAGTAATACTACATCGAGCAAAAACAATTGTAATACCGCGTAATGATGTCAAGAAAACTTTTTATCTGGAATCCTGGAATGTGATTCGAGACGTCTACTTCTTTTGTGAATTGAATTGTTATTTCACCAGACATTTATTATCTAGTGGATCCGTTTTTATGATTCGAAAATAGACTCGGAACATGGCGGTTTTATTTTTCCTTTTATTTGTGCTTAATCCTAAATGGTTGGAAAAGTGCCAGCGAGTTTTATACTTCAGTGTTAAATTCGTATTTATTGACTGTTAACCGCATCTTGAAAACAGAACACAGCATTAGACAGAAATAGGTGTAGTGGTGATACTTAGAAATTATACTGGTATTAAGCATGTTTTAGAATGGACCCTATTTTTACTCGATTTCGTCAGTTGCATATTAGTTTTTAGGTATTTCTTTTATTCGATTTAAGAAAACTCTGCGGCCCATGGACATCTTCAATCAACTTCATGTAAAACAGAGTTCCATCTGTAGTCAATTGCAGATGCGTTGCCAATCCTGAAGAATTAGTCGCATTATATAAAAGTGAGTCAGCAACCACACCTTTCTAGCGAAAAGCAAAAACTGCTTCACGCTAGAGATAAGTGCGGCGTCTTACGTTCCCTGTAGAATTGCACTGGTTCTAACATCTGTTGAACGATGCCTTAGTAAGGTAACTCTGCATTATCGTACCTTTTAATATAGAATACATACAATCTAGAAGTAACACTACTGTTATACCTACGGCCATGGTACCTCCGGGGCCGAAACACATAGGCGTTCAGGCATTGTTCATTTTGACAATATTCTGTTCAATATTCTTCTGCCGGGCGATATTTGAACAAAACTAAGTGTTATAGATAATAAGTATGCTGATTCTGATAAGGTATAACTTAGTGTTGCTATAACTACATTTTGTATCGCAATGCAGTGAGGTGTGTGCCCCGATAGCAGGCTATTGAAGACTACTCAAGGATGAATGCTCAGAGCAAGATTGATTGATTGATTGTTACTAGAATTGTTGACGTGAATAAGTAAGTCGCTGACACTAATTGTGTGTCATTGACACGAATTATAAGCCACCGATACAATACATTTGTTACAAAAGTTTTTTTTCCATTCTTAAAAGTTATTCTCATAAAGCAGTGATAGCTGAACTGTTGAAACTCAGCCTCTCAATCGAAAATCCGAGGTTCTCTAAAATAATTTGTGTATTATAAATAAATTATCCATTTACATTTTACAGTTAATAAAAATACACGAGGAAGTCTACACACCGTTTTTACAAAAAGTTCTCAAAGGTGTATGGAGTCCACCGATTCGCACATGGTCAGTGGTGGGTTTCGGCTTAAAACCCTAACACATTGAAAGAAGACCTATGCCCAGCATTGGTCAATAATTGGTTAACGACGGTAAAAATAATGTCAGTAGAGCCACTTGGCCTCAAATAAGTTGCGAGATATTTGACATAAATCTTACAAATACCACAAAGTCGTTATACGACTTGTATAGTTAACGTCGAAAACTAAGTTACAGTAGCTACGTGCTTCTTCAAACAGTATTAATCCAATTTACAAGTAAAATCACGCAGTCTCAACTCTGAACATATACTTTGAAACTACGCTTAGAACTTGGAATGTACACCCGCTGTTCAATTTGTACCACTTCTAAGTTTACCTGTTTGCTTGAGACTACACTTTGGTTGATTTCTGCTCAGTAGTATTTAGTGTTTATTTGGTGTTTCACTGCTTAAAACTATAAACATTGGTAAAAATCCGATTTCCTAAAAAAATATTGACTCCTTCCTTTCCTTTCTCTTATTCGTTAGTGGATTTTACTTCAAAATATTGCAGTGGTAACCTAATGGTTGAAACTCTCGATCGGGAGGTTTGAGGTGCAAATCCAGGCACTCACTGATTTTTGTAAAATTATGTGAGTATTAGAAAAATAATTATAAATGCTCTTCGGTGAAGGAAAACATCGTGAGGAAATCTACACACCTGAGAGTTCTTTAAAAAGAAAGTTCTCGGAGGTGTGTGAAGACCAACAATTCGCACTTGGACAGCGCGGTGGTCTATGGCCTAAACTCTCTCATTCTGAGGTGACCCGTGCCCAGCATTGGGACAATAATAGGTTGACGAGAAACGACGTGAAAATAGTAACCTTTAGCTTTAGTATAAACAGTAGCTTTCATTTGTTGTGTTTAATTTGTTTCTGCTCATAGAATCTTTTTTTTTTTAATTATATAGCCTGTGCCTTCGATTAATTCTCTATAATATATTAAAAAAATATATTATAGAGAATTAATCGTAATAGTATAGAGAATTAATCGCTCATATAAGATACATGTAGTTTCGTCATGATCCAGCAAAATATGGTGAGCGCCGACTTCGGGACTATGTACTAAGTACTGTGTTTGCTCTAAACCAACATGTATTTAAATTATTTTTTACTTTTATGTGGTATGGAAGTTGGTTGTATTTTTTGTTTAAAAATTTTTTTTTCACGCTTTTCAGTGACGATAAAATCAGTTATACGAGATCGTGTAATACATAGTATCCATAAGACTGCATAGTGCATACATAAATGGAAACGGTAATTTAAAATCAACCTTAAATGACAAGTCAAACAAAAGCCTAAGCGATATCTTACATTACTGTCACAGTGCATGTGAACTGAGCGCAACCGCTCGCATGGGCGCTGCCGCGCCCTGCTCGCTTAGTTTCTATATTTTCTTTTAAGTTCCAACCTAACCTAACCGATCCTATGTAAAAAGGTTGGCAGTACTCCTGCATCGTCCAGGTAATTGTATTCAAAATGGAATTTGTGATCATAATTATGTCCTTTCCAGAACTCATTGTTTGTATTGCGAACAATAATTACCAAACACACATACTTTGGGCAGGCTGTATACCTATATTATTAGGGTTAAAGAGTTGAAAGTAACTTTATTAATCGTTGCCTCTGTTTATGTAACTCCTAATATATTCGTAAGGGCCATATTACTATGTGGGTTAGATAGGCAGTACCACTGAATAAAAGCCCAGTTAAAGATAACGGTTTTCATAAGTCATCTCTTCTTAGCATTTCTTCAATAAATCCTTAAGCACTAAATAGCCAACTTATATGGCTTGGGCTTACAGTACCCTGCATCATAAGGGTCGAGGAGATGAAGGTAAATTTTCATATCATATCTTTTCTTAGTAATCTCATTACATAAACGTAAGTAACAGATGGCCAACTTCTATGGGTTGGGCTTGCAGTACCCTTCATCATTAATATATTATTAATATATTACATTTCCATAAGTATCAAATGGCCAACGCCTATGCTTTAAGCCTGAAGTACCCGTGCATCATCAGGGCTGAAGAGTTTAAGGTCAAAATTAACATGTTATATCTTTGCCTAGTAATGTCATTACATACACGTAAGAAACAGATGGCCAACTTCTATAGCTTGGGCTTGCAGTACCCTGCATCATCAGGGTTGAGGAGTTGAATGTCAAATTTTTCATATCATATCTTTTCTTAGTAATCTCATTACATAAACGTAAGTAACAGATGGCCAACTTCTATGGCTTGGGCTTGCAGTATCCTGCATCATCAGGGTTGAGGAGTTGAAGGTCAATTTTTATATTATACGTCTTTACTTTGTAAATATATTACATACCCATAAGCATCAAATGGCTAATACCTATAGTTTAAGTTTGAAGCACCCCAGCATCATCAGAGTTGAGGAGTTGAAGGTCCAATTTTCCACTGTATACAACCATTAGTCTAATGTTCTACCTTTAATCTGTTTAATCTCATTTTAAATGTGTAAGCATGAAATAGCTAAGTTTTATGGCTTAGGCATTCAATACCCCTGCATCATCAGGATCGAGGAGTTGGAGGTCCAATTTTTCGTCGTATACCTTTGCTTAGCAATGTTATTAAAATCCGTGAGCAACAAATGTCTAACGCTTATGGTTTAGGCCTGCAGTCCCCTTGCATCATCAGGGTTGAAGAGTTGAAGGTCAAATTTGTCATCGTACATCTATGCCTTGCTATCTTATTATTTACCCGTAAGCACCAAATGGCCATCACCTACGGCTTGGGCTTACAGCACCCTGCATCATCAGGGTTGAGGAGTTGAAGGTCAATTTTTTTATAATATGTCTTTGCTTAGTATTGTTATTACATACCCATAAGCACCAAATGGTCAAACCCTATGGTTTAGGCTTGAGGCACCCCTGCATCATCAGGATTGAGGAGTTGAAGGTCAAATTTTTCATCACATGTCTCTGTTTAGTAGTCTTGTTACATATATGTAAGCACCAAATAGCTAATGTTATAGTTTAGGATAGCTGTAACCCTGCATCATCGAACCCTGGATCGAAGAGTTGAAGGTCAAATTTTTCGTCAACCTATATAAGCATGGATATATAATACATATTCCAAGTTTCATAAGAATCGATTCGGCAGAAGCCGAGTTATCTCAAATTATCTAAAAAACTTGAGGAGTGGTGGTGGTTTCCACCCCATAACTCAAATAGTTAAGCATCACAGCATACCCATGTCCGCGAGAAAAAGTTGCGTGACAAAATTTCCTATCAAATGAAAGAAAGAAAATGGAATTCGGTTTAGAAACATCCAAGTTATTCAAGATTTTAAGAAACCGACATTTTCCAATTTTCCGGGAAAACCGCCGGAAGGTTTTCATTTTCCTCAATATGGGACTGCCTGTGAAACTAGCCGCATACAATGTCGTATGAATCGTGTCGGTAGGTCGACGATTTCTAGCCATTTCGCCCGAACATACATAAAATATATATATATATATATATATATATATATATATATATATATATATATATATATATATATATATACGTGACGAATAGATAACCTCTTTGCTTTGGGAAGTCGGTTAATAATGTCAAAGTGTAGCGTATCTTGCCAAACAGGGCTCTCTTTTACTGAACTGTAAGGCAAGATACTGGAGCTAACTTTTATTACCAGGTGAAAAAACATGACTGGAATTTGTATTTAAAAAAGTATAAAATAACAAAAGAGAAAAACCTGCTGAGTATTCCGATTCGATGGTAGTGTAAAAAAACGTCACTCGGGGACTGTCACGGTATATTGCATATTTGTCATGATATATTGCATAGCATTTTTTATCAACTTAAGCAATTACAATTATTTATTTATTTCTGCAGTGTTTTCTTCTTTGATATTAACTCAAGTTTTATCTTTAATACTATATACTTTCTCATAAACAACTGCCTACATATTCGCCCAATGCCCGAGCAGCTCGTCTCCGCTCAATCCGTGCGAGCTTCGTATTGTGGTACCATATACATGAACTTTAACAAAACTTGACATGTATTATTTGATATAAAAATTATAAGAAAATCTATTATTTATTTACCTGCTACTGCTTAGATTCCTCACACTGCCAAAAATACTTGGAGACACTAATTTCTAGCGTGAAGCATTTCTTGCGTTTCGATTGAAGGGTGTGGTTGCCGGCACACTTTCACATGAGGCGACCATCATAGTCCTCGGGAGCAACGCATCTGAGATTGACTTCAGATTGAACCCATGTTCTGTATGAAGTTGATTGCAGATGTCCATGGGCGGCAGTGGCCACTTACCATCAGGTGGACTGCATGACCGTTTGCTACTTCAGTTAGATAAAAAAAATGACAATATGGCCAGTAAAATTATAGAATCAGTTCAGTAGCGTGGAAAATGATATTCACACTACGTACATTGAACAATGTATCCACATACTAATCAAATTAACAAACATCTTGCCATTTGTACTCATACTCCACATATACCTTTGAAACAACTAAGTTTAGAACTTAAAATATGTTCGCTGTTCAATTTGTGCTACCAAGTTGGCTGTCTGCTTACAGTCTTGTTGAAAGGAACTAAGTTCCTTATACCGCACCAATCTAATTTGCTAGAAATATATTTCAATCTGAACTCGGTCGAATAGGATTGAAGTAAGTAAAATCTATATACTTATATATGTTGATAGAATAGAAGTTCTACATGAGATGAAACGCTTATAAGTAGATTGACTTCTTATAAGCGTTCATTCATCATTAGAACACAATCGCAAAAGATATTACACGAAATGTACAGTGAAATGTTAAAATGTATAATAAAACTTAATAAACTAAAAAAACGCTTTCTACACTCCTAGCCCCACAGTAGGATTTTCTCCTGTGTCGTGGGTGCCATGGACTTACACAAAGACGAATACACAAACACCCAGACCCAGAACAAGAATCTAAACTCATCATTCGGATACCTGTCTGGCCGGGAATCGAACCTGTGACCCACTGCGCGACAGACCGGTATAGTAACCGCACGCGGGTCGTCATAATAATGTTGATGGAATAGAAGTTCTACTTGAAATGAAAAGCTTATAATCAATCTACCACAGTCATTATTAGAACACATTCGCAATAGATATCTATATTATACAAAATAATACGTAAATATGTATTATTTTGTATAATTTAACATAATATATTGTATAATGTAACGTAAAAATGTCAGATGTCTTTGTCAAAATACCCGCTATTGCTTTTAAATGCAGCGGAGTTAATAAACCAATTTTTACCTTTAATGAGTGCGTTCATAATAACTTGAAAATTATTACAATTTATTTACATTAGAGAAATATTGGTGCTACTTTGGACAATATGAAGTTTAGTTTTTTAAGTTAAATTACGGTCGAATTTCGACCGTTGTGACGGGTGACTAGTTAGACGAAATGTAAAATAAAATGTTAAATTGTATAATGTTAAGTATCATCTTATATTTAAACAAGGTATATGTAAAGTAAACTTTTCAATTTCAAATGTAAAATGTAATACAACGTATAATGTGATGTAAACATAATGTCAAATATAATTAATGAAGAGTGTGTGTCAACCCATTATTGTCCCACTGCTGGGCATGGGTCTTCTCTCAGAATGAGAGAGTTATGGGCCATAGTCCACCGTGCTGGCCAAGTGCGAATTGGTGGAGTACGCAGTGGCCAATTACTATCAGATGGACTGCATGCTTGTTTGCTACTTCAGTCGGATAATAAGAACTTATAAATATTATAAGCAACGCAAATAAAGTAAGATACGTGTTATTGCTATATATATTAATACCTGAAGCAAAAACTTTGTACCCCTTTTTAAGAAAATTATGCTGACGGAGGAGTATAAAATTTGACACAGTTATAGTTTATATAGATACAGAGTTCAGTATGCTAATATTCTTTTTAAATAATGCAATATATTTTTTATCGGATTGATGTAGCAAACGAGAATGTAATCTACCTGATGGTAATTGGTCACTGCCGCCCATGGACATCTGTAAGCAACTTCAAATTGAACGTGGGTTCTATCTGAAGTCAATCACAGATGCGTTGCCACTCCCGAGAACTATGACGGTCGCCTCATATAAAAGTGTGGTTTGGTGTGTGCTGATTCTACCACCTGCTAATGAATAATATAATATCGATTAAAAAACATTACACACACTACCATGCCTTTGACATAAACACAATATCAAGTATAGTTTTTGAGTAGTCGGCTCAAAATACTTTATAAATCCTGTAGATTTGAAGCAAATATATAAAATTCGTCGACGGCGAAATAATGCCCTCCACCACGGTCCTGTCGTTACGGAAATATGTACGAAATGCAAGCAACTAGTCTCAAAATGGATGTGCATTTTTAACTGAATTTTCATACTTTCCCTATGGCCTAAACTCTCTCATTCTGGGAGAAGACCCGTGCCCAGCAGTGGGCCAATAATGGGTTGATGCGATTCTCAAAATGCTAAGTAAGGACCGAGAGGAAATTTTGTGTTGCATCTGTTTGCTGTAGATATGCATATTTTGTTATTTATAATACAACAACAGCATTCACTATATCTATATATTAATACGTGAAGGAATAACTTGTGACGCATTTTTAAGTAATATGCCGCGGACGGATTAGTATGAAATTTTGCACGGTTATAGTGGACGTAGAGGAGTGCAGAATGTTAATATTTTTCTCAAATAATGCATTTAACATACATAAAATCAAATAAAAACACATCACACACACTACTGTGCATTTGTCACAAACACATAAATAATAAGCGAAAAAGATTATTCAATGTCTTACTATGAAAACACATAACGTCAGAAATGTCAGTGTCTTTGTCAAAATACCCGCTATTGCTTTTGAATGCAGTTTAGCTAATTAAACCTCTTTTTATATTTAACGGGTGCGTTCAAAGTTGCTTGAAAATTATTACATTTGAATTTGAGAAATATTCGTACTACTTTGAACTTTGAAGTGTGCGTGCGTGCCCGAGATTTGAACCTTTTTTTTTTTTTTGTTTTCGAGGGGGGAAACCTTCAAAAGGTACCCGACGCCGTGGGAGCGACGCAGGGTTATGTGGGATTTTTACCGCACTAAAACCCCCCGGTGGCCGTCCTTTGCGCTGAAAAGGAGGACTTCGGGATCTCGAAACGACTTCAACCGGAATCCTCCGAGCGCGTTGCCCCATCGGGCTCCTCCCAGATGGGCGGCTGGGCCCACCGCTCCGTCTAGTCTTTACGACGGTATGCGACCACACATACCGCCGTCCTTCCCGGGATTGCCTGACCGAACGGTTCGAGCTCCCACTCTAGCCGTCCGCAACCCCGGAAGCCCCTTTTAGTCGCCTCTTACGACAGGCAGGGGATGCCGTAGCCCTATTGCCCGAGATTTGAACCTAGTAGCTTCAGATCTAAAGAGCAAGATTTAACCATTGAGCTATCAATGCTTATGCGCTATGTTTACATACCAAACAATTTTCGATACTACGCTTTCTCAAAAGACGTTCGCCCCTTTTGCTCCCAAAATTGCATGTACATTTTTCATCAGCAGCCACTATTTCATTTCAGCTCCTTTGTGGCGTGTTCAAAGAACGTTCATTTTCGAGCGATTTGCTTTAACCAAGCAAAGAATTTGATCCGTTCTAAAAAATTTAAGTGATAAGGTATTTTACCCTTTCGAGACAAGAGTTTGGGGTGCAAATTCCACATTTACTTAAATATTTATACCGTAAACAAAAGAGTTTCATTTAATCATTTAACTTTTTACGGGTTTGTTTTTTTATGGATTTTTCTGGATTTAAAATATCTTCTTATTAAATTTAATCATAAACACAGACTTGCGAATAGTGAAAAGCTTATTTTCATTGTTCACAAGTTTTACGCAGAAGTATCAGAACTTTGCTTTTATTGTTGAATATCATGTGACATGTAAGACTGACACAAAATTAAATAGATTAGTTGGAAAGATTTGATTCTCTACACCGTATCAATATTACGATGATATGACACTGTAATTAACGCTATATTTAAATCTTCACTGCCACATAGATTAACAATAAAAATATTACCTGAAAATTCACTGCGATTAAATTTGTATATTATATAAACATATAGGCAAAACAATTTGCTACAACTATGACTCAACATTTTTTTTCGTAAGATGCAGTTTCCGAGATCGCGAAAAAAGTGTTCTCACACCTTTTACCGAGATGGCAGACAGGGGACATGGGGGGCGACCCCACAAATTAGAAGTAGCTTCTATTGACCTCACACATGTCCCAAAAATAAAATTGTGCCCTCTAAAAATTGCAAAGCTCATGTAACATTTCAATGGACTATAAATATTAAAGCTATATAGGTATGTGACCACCATGCAAGGAATTTTTTTGCAACTTGATCTTTTTTCTATTATTTTCGATAAATATTCGATTTATGCTGCTAAAATTATGAATCACTAGCTGTACCCGCGGCTACGCCCGCGAGCAAATCAATGTATCGCAAAGTTTTTCCCGCGCATATCTCCACTCAGTGGGAATTCTACGATAAAAGTAGTCTACATGTTGTTCCATAACATTTTCTATAGTAAAAAAAACCGTAAAAATCAGTTTAGCCGGTCAAGGATTACCCGGACAAACACAGATTGAAAATTTTAAGTGTGTATTTGTGGGTAGGTGCATATTGTTATGTAAAATGTTATGAAAATAAGACGAATCAGAATATCGTAAACCCCTTTTTTGAACCAATTTACAGTCTTAGTGGTCACATTAACAATATCGGAATACATCTTTTCAAACAACGCCTCCACATTTAAACCAAAGCGCATCGATTATAAAGATGGATTTTAACTTTTATGAATTGAAAAATACTATTTTAAGTAATTTGGTTAAATTTCTGAGTAAGATTACATATAGGTGAACCTACTTTTAACATTAATTTGACAACCTTGACGACCCGCGTTGCGAAGCAGCTACCACACCCGGTTCGATTCCCGGTCAGACAGGAATCTGAATAGATTCATGTTCTGGGTCTGGGTGTTTCTATATACGTCTTGTGTGTCCATGGTACCCACGACACAGGAAAAAGTCCTAATGTGGGGCCTATTGTAGAAATTGAAATTGTTGAAATTTTCTATTTTATTGAGTGTAGAAAGCGTATTTTTATTAAAAAAAAGTTTGTGTGGAGGAGTACCGGGAGGCGGGTTGAAGGAATCCAAAAATTTTGTTGGATAATGTCTTCGATCTCGATGGCTGTATCTACAGAATCTTCATTCCAAATAGTCAAATAACAATTCCGCATTGAATTTCCAGTATTCCTTTGATTTGAAATATTAAAAATATTAGAGAAATCGTTGCTACAAATCTTGAGTGGACGCTCAAAGGCGAATAGGCAGGCATTATGACCGCTTTTTAAAAGTGTGGCCGCAACGCTGGACGACGCCACGGCAATAGCTATTTTTCTATCAGATCTTATATTTTTCGCTAATAGTAAATTTATTAAAAACGTTTTACCCGTGCCTCCTAGTGCATCTAACTAAAACTAAAAATCTAATGACAGTATCAATGATACGTAAACTAATTTTGGTTCTACTAACATTTAAGCGGCGCTCAGGTATGTTAATAGTTTATCTTTATTAAGCCTTGTTTGTGGTTCATTACATTAAAATTTGAATTTGTGCGCAAGGTAAATCCAAATTATTTTGTACTTTTACCTGACAGAGGTTAAACCTCTATTAATTTCATATAAACTTTGTGACACATTGATTCCCAGGCGGGCGAAAGCTTTGCATTTCCGATACTAAATAATATTTAAAAATGAGCTGGTTATTAAAAAAATAATACTAAAATTTGTATTTATGAAAACTACAGATTATAATAATATTAATAATAGTAATAATGTACATAAACTGGATTCGAACCCCAGACCTCGCGTTTCTAATCCGCCCGACTTGGCACCACACGGCTATCACGATTTTAATAACAGATGCGAAATTCACATACTTATGAGTTAAGAACATCATCTATTTTGGCTTATTTTGACACACTTTGTTATTCTAAAATTAATTTAAAATATGTTGTTATTTAAATGCATGTTTTCTATAACATTATTTATAATGAACATATCATAAATATAAAAACTTTTTAACAAAAAATATCTACCGACTTCCATGTCACAAAAAAGTAAAAAATAATTTAAATATATTTTGGTCTAGAACATACTCAGTACTTAGTACATAGTCCTGAAGTCAGTGCTCGACATATTTCGCTGGACGACGGTAACTACGTCCTATATGAGCACCGACTTCAGAACTATGTACTAAGTACTGAGTATGTTCTAGACCAAAATATATTTAAATTATTTTTTACTTTTTTGTGACATGGAAGTCGGTAGATATTTTTTGTTAAAAAGTTTTTATTTTACACTTTTTAGTGACTATATTTTTATGTTTGTATTTAAATAAAGCCTCTAAGTTTGCTTTGTGCATCTACATATTCACAAAAATTAAACATAAAACACTTTTACAATTCATACAAACAGGGCGCCCCCTCTGGAAGTACCCCTCCATCATCAGGGTTGAGGAGTTGAAGGTCAAATTTTTCATCTTATATTGTTGCTTAGTAATCTTATAACATATACGTTAGTACCAGGTGGCTAACTTCTATGGCTCAGGCTTGCAGTACCCTGCATCATCAGGGTTTAGGAGTTGAAGGTCAAAATTTTAATTTTGTGCCTCTGTTTGGTATTATTTTTACATACCCGTAAGCACCAAATTGCCAACTCCTATGGTTTAGAATTGAAGTACCCCTTCATCATCAGGGTCGAGGAGTTGAAGGTCAAAATTTTAATTTTGTGCCTCTGCTTAGTATTATTTTTACATAACCGTAAGCACCAAATTGCCAACTCCTATGGTTTAGGATTGAAGTACCCCTTCATCATCAGGGTTGAGGAGTTGAAGGTCAAATTTTTGATTTTATATTTTTGCTTAGTATTTTCTTTACATAACCGTAAGCACCAAATTGCCAACTTCTATGGTTTAGGATTGAAGTACCCCTCCATCATCAGGGTTGAGGAGTTGAAGGTCAAATTTTTCATCTTATGTTTTTGCTCAGTAATCTTATAACATATACGTAAGCACCAAATGGCTTATTCCTATGGTTTTGGCATTAAGTACCCCTGCATCATCAGGGTTGAGGAGTTGAAGGTCAAATTTTTGTCCCATGAATTTGCTTAACAATTTCATTATATATTCGCAAACATCAAACGACCAACTTTTATAGTTCAGGCTAGCAGTACCCCTGCATCATCAGGATTGAAGAGTTGAAGGTCAAATTTTTCATAGTAAATACCTACATAGTAATTTTATTCTATATTTTACTCAATTGGACTTCTCCAGCTAAGGTTCGGCCGACTATCACTAATTTTATTATTTTGCTCCAAAAAGTTGAAGATCCTATGATTAGAACCTTATCAAACTCTTATCAGACTACCCCTGGAGTACATCCTTTCTAATAAAAAAAGAATCATCAAAATCGGTTGGCGGGATATCGAGTTATTCATACATTTATCGCGTACATTGAAAATGCAAATTTAAGACTTATGCGTTTTTCTTATGGATGCCCTAGTCAAAAAAATACTAAAAAAAAATGGGACCCTATGACACGCACTACCTTTCAAATAAAAAAAAAATCATCTAAATCGGTTCACCCAGTCCGGAGAAATGAGGTAACAAATATAAAAAAAAAAAAAAAAATAAAATAAAAATACAGACGAATTGATAACCTCATCCTTTTTGGAAGTCGGTTAAAAAGAACAATAATGTTGACCTTGCTCGTTTGTTATTAGAGCCAAGTGTTCATCAACCATGCTTCAATATTCCTAAATGCAATTATTTATCACAAAAGTTGCAAAAGCTTCTTTATAATAATAATTCATGATATAATTGTTATATCTTATTTAGATACTGATCGACTTATTAATGTTAGTATTTTGCTTAAAAGACTATCAATTGTATTTTGTCCTTAATATTTATTTTCGCAAAAAATGTACGGGTGTGGTCAATAACATAACTTTATTTATGCAATAATAGTTATGAAACTATTTATGTAACATGAACATGGAGTGACAAATGGAGTCGATAATTTTATTTTGAAACAATGTTAAAACATTTTATCGCCTTTGAATTATTGGATTCGAATAACTATTTTACTTTAATAGTACGACGCGCTATCTGTTATCAATTGGGAATCCCTGTACTATATGAGCGATTTTACATTAGGTCGCAAGCTGCGCGGCCGCAGCGCGTCAACGGATGCTTTTTTATTATTGAAATATTTCATAAATTCATAAATTAAATTAAAATCAATTTGAATTACAATCAATTTGGGTAACATTGAACAGCGGTGTAACTTTGAACAAAGTTGTGAAAAAAATATATTAATTTATTACATGGAAACTTCTGGTTGTTTCAATATCGTACCTGCGTAAAATGGTTTGCCAAAATGTTGTAATAGCAATGAAAGTAAAAAAAGGTACCTGTAAATGTCATAATTTTAAAAAATACCGCCTTTTCCGCAGTGAAGTTGTTGCAAGTGTTTGATGCTTCATTTTGAAATAGCAATTATAATATAAAACTTACCGTAAACAGGTGTGTTTTGGTGTTTATCTTTAAAATGTATATTGTATATTATTATTTTGAAACTATACTTTCCGTATCCCATGTTGAATATTGCGTAAAACTGTTAAACTTTTGACGACGTCGAAATTGGATGTTATATGGGTAACTTTGAACGGTTCAAAGTTACCTGTATCATAAAAAAATATTTTTTTCTGAGGCTCAGGGTCGCTCAGCGTGCTATGGAGAGGGTTATGCTCGGAATTTCGCTACGAGACATGATTGGCAACGATGAAATCCGTAGACGAACGAAGCTTACCGACATAGCTCTCAAAATTAGCAGGCTGAAGTGGCAATGGGCCGCCACATCGGTCGTAGGACCGATAACCGATGGGGAAGAAAGGTCCTCGAGTGGCGACCATGTTTAGGCAAAAGGAGTACCGGTCGCCCCCATACCAGATGGACCGGTGACCTGAAGAAGACAGCGGGAAACCGTTGGATTCAGAGGACACAGGACCGGTTGGAGTGGCGCCATTTAGGGGAGGCCTATGTTATGTCCATGTTCCGTCCATCCTTTTTTTTTTTTGTTTTCGAGGGGGAAACCTTCCAAAGGTACCCGATGTTCCATCCATCCTATGGATGGATGGAATAAATAATCAAAAAAAAACTAGTATCTTATTTTACCACCAAATTGATCGACCTTGATTCATATGGCAAGACCAAGTTGTCTATTGTATTTATATATCAAAATAAATGTATTTTTTATAGATTTGGTTTTAATTAACAAAAATATGTTAATTAATTTTACTCAGACCTTAAAATATTCGATTAATGACGGATTTTATATCCTCAAAAAATTATATTCAAAGTTACCCAAAACTAAGGATAACTTTGAACTTGAGCTTTAGGGGTAATTGTGGATAGTTTAATTGTTTTCTCCGTAAATTTATTGTGTTAGATTAATAAACCAGCTAAAAAGGACACTATTCATTTAATAAAGACAAGGTGCAATAAATATAAAACAGATTATAATATCACAAATATTGTAAAAAATGTTCAATGTTACCCAAATCGAGGTTACATCTATTTATAAGATAATTGATAGTTACAAATTTATACGTATTAATTTAGAATGACATCCGAGCGGCCATTATGGCTACTGTCATGTCACACTACTGTCATGTCACACATATTTACATTTGAATTTAACAAAATACGCGACAATCCGAATTTTACGGATATATGTTGTCGACTCGAAATCAATGTTTTTTTATGTTTTATTATTTAGATAAGGTTTCAAGTAAGTCTATCGTACCCCTTGACGGACTTGTCAATATGGGACTTTGTCAAAAACGAACTTCCAAACAAACATTTATGCTCGATTTTAACGCTTTCAACTCATTTTTTTCGATAAAAAGCAGCCTATGTCCTTTCTCGAGGTCAACACTATCTGTGTGCCCAATTTCATAAAGATCGGTTCAGTTGTTTAGGCGTGAATAAGTAGCAGACAGACAGACAGACAGACAGACAGACAGAGTTACTTTCACATTTATAATATTAGTAGGGAAGTAGGGATTATCCTGTTATGGACGCTGTCATGTTGGAATTGGGTGCTCTGTCGAGAATTTTACATTCCGTCCACCTTTAAGCCAAGTCTAATATATCAAAAAAATTGACGTCAAAAAAAGTTTCTATTTATAAAATGCAGGCACCTTTATTATATCACTACGAATATGTTTTTTATTATGGAAAGGTCATACTTGGCGCAGCGTACTGGCAAAGCAGTATCGCTGCGTTTGCCAAAATATTTTCCAAAACCACTGGCGTTTGGCATTTTTTTAATGTCTGAACTATTTGCACAACCACCATACCTATTACTACCGAACACCAGCAGTATTAGTGATAGCCTAATTGTCGAAACTTGCCCCCTCGATTGGGAGGTCCGAGCTTCAAATCCAGGCACAATGACCACTTACCATCAGGTGGACTGCATGCTCGTTTGCTACTTCAGTCTTATAAACAAAGATAGGCGCCAGTGGCCACTTTATTATTACATTGAAGTAGCAAACGAGTATGCAGTCCACCTGATGGTAAGTGGCCACTGCCGTAAACAACTTCATATAGAACATGAGTTCTATCTGAAACCGATCACAGTTATGATGCTACGATGACTAGGATGACCGAACGCAAGAATAGAATAGAATAGAATATATTTATTTGCAATAATTGTGGTGTAACATGGTCTCAGGTCAATATATATAGTTCTACACAATTAGCCATATACTTTCATGGCGTGCAACTTTTCCAGTATTAAAATTATTTACAATGTCAAATTACGTAATTTATTAATATACAATTTTAGCAAATTTTAAATAGTAATATTATTAAATTAATAAGTAATAAATTTTAATAAATGATTAATTGAATAAATGTCAGCATCCTAATTATTAACCTACAAAAACCTGCAAAAACTGCATTAATCTAGAAGTAGATGTGGCGGTGTACCTCCCCACGAACTACACTGGTTCTACCACCACAAACTTACCACCAGATAGACTACAAGCTCCTTCCCTACTTCACTACCCACAAAGTTCTAAGGAAGTGAACGGTGCATCACAGTACAATATTATGACAAACAACACAACACGACAGTTTATATGTTCACATGTGTTTATGTTATGTTAACTGAGTAACTTCATGTTGTTTAGAATAACAACTGTTGTTATTTGACGGTGTCATAACCACTAAAATTTGAACGAAAATGTATTATTAGTTTTACAGTCACCCATCACAACGGTCGAAATTCGACCGTAATTTAAAATTTAAAATCTAAACATCATATTGTCCAAAGTACCACCAATATTTCTCAAATTCAAATAAATCGTAATAATTTTCAAGTTATTTTGAACGCACTAAAGGTAAAAAGAGGTTTAATTAGCTGAGCTGCATTTAAAAGCAATAGCGGGTATTTGACAAAGACATCTGACATTTTTGACGTTATGTGTTTTCATAGTAAGACATTGAATGTTCTATTTCGTTTATTATTTATGTGTTTGTAACAAATGCACGGTAGTGTGTGTAATGTGTTTTAAGTTGATTTTATATATGTTATATGCTTTATTTGAAAAAAATATTAACATTCCGCACCGCTTCTCTACGTCAACTATACTCGTGCACAAATTCATACTTTTCCGTCCTCGGCAAGTTACTTAAAAATGCACCCCAAGATTTTGTTTCACGTATTAATATATAGAGATATATGGGGTCTCGTCTGCCGTAATGAGTATCCTTCTTTGTTCTCGAGTGGGAAACCTTCAAAAGGCACCCGACGTCGTGGGAGCGACGCTGAGTTATGTGGGATTTTTTACCGCACTAAAACCCGCCCAGTGGCCGTCCTCAACGCTACAAAGCAAACTCCGAGATCTCCAAAGAACGCTCTTGGAGACAAGAGACAAAATCCAGAAGATAAGCAGAAGCGTCTTTTAACACCAACATCCAATGCGGTCACGGACACGCATGCCTGACAGTGACTATTGACAAAACCTCCATTGGAGAAGATTTTGGGAAGCAGCAGACCTCAAAACGTGGATAGATGGATTTATTGTAAGTTGCTAGAAGCAATAAATTGGCTGTCGATCTTATATGGATCGACCAGGAAGATACCACCGCCATACCTATATCCGGAGTAAAGCAGTTGTTGCGAGGAGTCAGGCATCGGATTTTCTTCTCGTACAATCTTGCTCCATGGGGAAACACGTTGAGGACGAACCCTTCTATTTTTTTGTTTTTTCCTTCATTTTTTTATATTTGAAGCGACCATCTCAGTCCTCGAGAGTAGCAACGCTGTTGACTTCAGATCTCAGAATCAGATTTCAATTCAATTCAATTCAATTCAATTTATTTATTGCAGGAAAAGGTTACATAAGTTCTTTATAAATTACAGTTTTATCGTTCGCTTATCCTCACCAATAAGGTATGCAAATTCAAATATAATTATAAAATGTCAAATTTAGAATTAGGTCAATAAAATCTAATAATTATCTAATAATAATAATTTATGTTATGAAATGAAATAAAAATTAAATTGGTGAATAGCTACTTAAGTAACTATACAATATATTTTTATGATAATTTATAATAGGCAATTATTTGATATTATTTAGATTCGGACTTATGAGTAATTCAGAGACATGACGTTTTAAAGATTGTTTTCATTAAGGAATTCATTAATATTGTAGTAACATTTTTCAACGAGATGATTATGTAGCGTTTTTTTGAAAACACGTATGTTTGATAGGGTACGTATGGCCTTAGGTATTTTGTTAATCAACATAGCGGCCATGCAGAGTAGGCTTTGTCTGAAAGCATATGTGTTACTTCCGATTGATTGCAGTTTATCTTGAATCCGGGGACGTGTATGAAATTTGAAAAGTTCTGGGTTACGCTTAACAAATAAGGCGCATTCGAGAATATATAGGCAGGGCACTGTCAGAACATTTAATTTTTTAAAATATTGCTTACAGCTTCAGAGATGAAACTCAGTTCTATATGAGGTTACATGTTTTCTGTGTGCTCGTTTGCTACTTCTAAGTGATAAATAATCATCCTTGTTCGCGTCGGACTCAAGCTCAAAAGATCTATTTTTTGTTAGGAAGCCCCCTTTTCTAATTGTTTATTTTATTTTTCCTTGTAGCGGCAACAAAAATACGCTGAGATATTTTATATATCTAGCCATCATAGAGAAACAGCCTGGTGACAGACAAACGGACAGCAAATTCTTATTAAAAGAGTTTAGGAACGAATCACCAGAAAAAGATTTAACATGGTACTTTGCTAATTAAATACCTGCCTTTGCTCAGACAAAAAAATCTACAGGTAAGACTTATCTTTGAAGTAGTGTTAGAGGAATTCTTGGCTAATTAAATTGTTTATTCTGAAACTTAAACTATTTCCGTATATATAAATAGTAGTATTTAGTATCCTTAGTTGCAAACACCGCCTTTGATGCGCCAATTAATTCTTACTCTCTTCTCTTAGGTGTAAGCTTTAATATTTTTTTTATATTTTTTGTTTCATATTGAAGTTGTAAACGAGCATGCAGTCCACCTGATGGTAAGTGGTCACTGTCGCCCATGGACATCTGTAAACAACTTCATATAGAACATGGGTTCTATCTAGAGTTAATCACTTTTGGGAGTAGCAACAGGTGTGTTGACAAGGACTAAAGATGGTCGCCTCATATAAAAGTGTACCGACAACCACACCCTTCCACCGAAATGCAAAAATGCTTCACGCTAGAAATAGGTGTGGCGGTGGTATTTCCACGGTCGAACTACACTGGTTCTACCACCTTTCGAACCGTCAAGTTTATCGCCCCACCTATCCAATTTTGTGACCCCCCCCCTCAAGATTACAACCTGGTTAGGTCCCTCTTACCACACCCTCAGACCACTATTATCCAAAAATAAATGTAGCAAAGGATTCTACCACTTTCAAAACTTATTACGCACTAGCTGAACCACGCAGCTTCGCCCGCGTTAAAATAAATCCATGTATCGATTGTCCCGAGGGAATAAGATATTTTCCCTACAGTAAAAAGTACCCGATATTAATTCAGAGTGTTAGTTAACTCCCTACGAATTTTTACGAAAATCGCGCCAGTCGTTTAGACGTAAAGAAGTAACAAACACACTCATAAACTTTCGCCTTTATAATATTAGTATGAAGTATGACTAATCACTCCAGTACGTAAACTATGTTCTAATTAAATTGTTTGCTAATTGTTTTAGTGGTTTAACTATCTAATTAATAAGCCTGACATTAGCTTAACGTTGGATTTACGATATTGATTTAGCGACAACTATTAATGGCCCGCGGTTGTGCTTGCGTTTAAGAATGAAAATTAAGTTGGAATAACTATTTTGGGTACATCGATTATAAGGAAATCAACAATAAATGTTAACTCAAACACGTAATATATATTTTTTAATATTTAAAATTAAATTCAGTAGTTTTTTTAATGCAATTTCAAACACACAGACGAAATTCGGAAAATTTTAGAAAAGTCTATTAACACTCATGTTTACTCTTCCAAACTACGTTATTTGCAAATTTATGCAATATGCACACACATTTTTGAAGTGAAACTTCTTTAGGCGCATGAGGGTAAAATTTTTACAGATGAAACGTCACGGAACGGAAGTGTCGGAAAAGAGAGAGAGAGTGATCGAGACCGATTGAGAGAGAGTAAGACAGGGCGAACGTAGCATGAGCAACTAGCCGTGGAGTGAGAGTAGGGAGCAAGCGAGTGAGAAAGATTAAGAGAAAAAGTGAGACAGAGCGAACGTCGTATCACGCCTTTTTCCCTTCCTCTTAATCTTGGAAATTTAAAGTTTTAGATTTGTATAAATATAAACAAGATTTATAAATTAGTTCGCCAAAGAAGTTTCACTTCTGACATGTGTACTTTGCACGCACGCATGTTTTTTTTTTACCAAATGTATATTTGCAATTCGGCTCTTTCTTTTCGAATGAGATTTAGGAAGCAAATTAACTTGTAGTGTCTCTTGTCAACCCATTAGTATCTCACTGCTAGGTATCTTCTCTCAGAATGAGTAATGATTCTTTCTATTAATTATGTGTTCAGTGATATATTATCGAATATTTGTTTAACCTCCTTCTCTACATCCATACAAAATATCTATCAAACAAATAAAATTAAAATTTTCCTTTGAAAAATGCAACCATTCCATCAGTATTTTATTATCAGTATTGTCACGTTCAACTATCGTCTGTAAACTGACTTTACAACGGATTTTTCTTGTAATCGTGGTGGCCAACACCACCATGCTTATTTCTAGGCTCTTTGGAGTTAAACCACAAAAGGGTTCTACCACATACTCCAAACTCCCTTCCACTATTACAAACTTCAACTATCCATTTTTTTTGGGTTGTTTAAAAAAACACGTTTTCTACACTCATAGCCCCACACTAGTTATTTCTCCTGTGTCGTGGGTACCATGGATCTATACAAGACGAATACACAAACACCTAGACCCAGAACATGAATCTAAACTCTAAACTGTCTGGCCGGGAATCGTACCCGGAACCCATTGCGCGTCAGATTGGTATGGTAACCGCTCCGCCACGCAGGTCGTCAAATACTCTAGTGAACCCAATTAAACCCTAGTAAGGTATACCAGTAACTGAATTTCCATCTTCAAACATTATTCATGCTGTCCGGACATTATAAATCCCCCATTAATCATTTGGCCCTTGACATATACATAGAATATGTCTGTATGTTTTGGGGTCCGGACGCATTTCCGTTAAGGCTGTTTATACAGAATGTAAATATTTCACCATATTTTTGAAGTAAAAACTTATTTAGGCGTTGATCGATTTTCGATAGAGGGTTGACTTTTGGGTCCGCGAAATTCGCGTCACCAACATGCTAATTTTTCACTATACTCATAGCTAGAGATATGGTGCCAACCCATTAATGTCCCACTGTTGGGTATCTTCTGTCCGAATGATAGAATTTTAGGCCATAGTCCAGCGCGCTGGCCAAGTGCGAATTGGTGGACTTCACACACCTCCGATAACTTTTTTTTTAATTAACTCTCGGGTGTGTAAGTTAGAACTGTTAGTAACTAATACAGAACAAATGTTCAATCGAAAGTCAATCATAGGTATGTTGCTACTTCCGAGTATTAAGATGGTCGCTTTATATTAAAGAGATCAAGTAACCACACTTTTCGCAACGCAAGCATTGCTTCACACTAAAAATAGATGTGGAAAGCTCGGATTATATACATTACTAATTGACCCGGCGAACTTCTTTCCGCCTAAAAGTCAAAAATCTAAAATTATCAGTGTATCTCTAATATATTATACACAAAAACCTTCCTTTTGAATCACTCTATCTATTTTAAAAAAATGCCTTAAAATCCGTAGCGTAGTTTTAAAGATCTAAGCATACATAGGGACAGACAGCGTAAAGCGACTTTGTTTTATAAAATGTAGTGATACCACAATAAAAAAGATGGCGCGTAACGGAAAAAAAAACATGCGTGCGTACAAAGTACACATGTCAGAAGTGAAACTTCTTTAGCGAACTAATTTATAAATCTTGTTTATATTTATACAAATCTAAAACTTTAAATTTCCAAGATTAAGAGGAAGGGAAAAAGGCGTGATACGACGTTCGCTCTGTCTCACTTTTTCTCTCAATCTTTCTCACTCGCTTGCTCCCTACTCTCACTCCACGGCTAGTTGCTCATGCTACGTTCGCCCTGTCTTACTCTCTCTCAATCGGTCTCGATCACTCTCTCTCTCTTTTCCGACACTTCCATTGCATACCGGCGTGACGTTTCATCTGTAAAAATTTTACCCTCATGCGCCTAAAGAAGTTTCACTTCAAAAATAAAGGTCAAATCGTACGCTTAGCGATTACATCTTGAAGTCTTGCAGTCGGTTTATGCCCTATTTTGTAAAGATATTTATAAATCCGTCGCGGAGTGTTACGTCATTTCCTTCATCCCCTTTCTTCCCACTTTCCTTGCAACTTCCGCTACAATTTCTTCTGCACGTGTAATCTTCTATTTATGGAGATTGGGACCGAGCATGCATTTTAAGGGTATAATTTCGGGTTGGACTTATCACCATCACAGACACACCTTTTTCTATTTAATAAAAAAAAATTAAGTATGGTGCAGTCTAATGGTTGAAACTTGCCCTCTCAATCGGGAGGTGCGAGGTTCAAACCCAGGCACGCACCAATGATTTATGTGCGTATTAGAAATTAATTATCACTGCTTTTCGGCGAAGGAAAGCATCGTGAGGAAACCTACACACCCGAGAATTCTTTAAAAAAAAAGTTCCCGGAAGTGTGTGAAGTCTACCAATTCGCACTTGGCCAGCGCGGTGGACTATCTCCTATAACTCTCACATTCTGAGAGAAGACCAGTGCCCAGCAGTGAGACAATAATGGGTTTTACCCCACGGTGCTGTACTGTAGGTTGAAGGGTGTGGTAAGGAACACATACTTGCATAGGGCTTTTTCTTACACTACCACCGGATCGGAACACGACCTCAACTGAGAAAATTCGGCAAGAAACCCAGCGGGTTTGTCTTTTTGTTTTTTTATATATGTATTTTTTTAACATATTTACAATCATATTTTTTACATGTTAATAAAAGTTATCTACAGTATCTTGCCTTATAATATAGTATTGATAATATTTATAAATATATAATTATAATAGCAATATACGTCTTTTACACTCGCAGCCCACACTACAATATTATTCTCTCATATGTACCATGAACACACTTAACGACGAATACACAAACACCCAGACCCAGAACAGTAATCTCAATTCTTCACTAAGATTTTATCGGCCGGGAAGCGAACCTGGAACCCATTGCGGGTCAGACCGGTATATTGACCTCTACATAATGCATTATAATACGCACCACACTTTATGTAAATCGAAAATAGTGCAAAGTGTGGTGCGTAAGGATACAGTTAGTGTTGTGTGTCGTGATATGAAACCTAAAAAAGAAAAACGAACTAGACGTAGGGTAGATAGGTTAATTTACCACTAGTGCTTGTCAGCGGTTTCTCCCCGCTACCGCAGTTTGGCCGTGACCACGATCCATGCAACTGGGTCGAAATATCGGCAAAAAGAATTCTATAAGAATTCATAAACCGCATATCGTGAGTACCCGTTGTATGTATCAATTCCGCGATAATACTAGTCTAAAATCACTACATAATGTTCGTTAATATTCATGCTTGGTTGCCACTTATGAAAAGATGCACTGTAACGCTAACTTTACCTTTAACATTCTTAATTAGGGAAAAAATAGTCGAGTACATAGTTTAGTAATTAGTTTTTAACCCTTTTAACACGTGGAATCAGATATGAATACTAACTTTCGGACGGTATACGCAGCCCCATTTCACGCTTGGCTGCTTTTTGTCAACGTCAGATAGATAAATCTTTTACTACATGATTTAAGCGATGAGCGGCTGGAGGGAATAGAAAGTTCAAAATACCCTTACGAATATAAAATTTTAGAAATTATATTTGGAACGTTTTAAAGTTTCGAAAGTTTCTGAGGTGCGAGTATGGAACGAGTATGAAGAACGAGTATGAAAAACGAGTATGATTCCATGAGGGAGGTACAACCGCCACACCTATTTCTAGTGTGAAGCATTTCTTGCGTTTCAATGGAAGGTTGTGGCTGCCGGCATACTTTTATATGATGCGACTACCTTAGTCCACGGGAGTAGCAACGCACTTGTTAGAACCTATATATGAAGTTGCTTATAGATTTCCATGGACTTACCATCAGGTAAGTGCTCTGCAAGCTCGTTTGCTACTTCAATCAGCTAACAAAAGTCTTCATGGCTCCCGTTAGAATCTCTGTTATTAAAACTGATGTTTATATTACAACACACTCTTTCTACACTCATAGCCCATCACTAGGATTTTCTGTGTCGTGGATACCATGGACACACGCAAGACGAATACACGAACACCGAGATCCAGAACAAGAAAGTAAACTCATCATTCAGATACCTCTGGCCGGGAATCGAACCCGGAATCCATTGCGCGTCAGACCGGTATGGTAACCGCTGCACCACGTGGATCGTCTAGCGTATATAACATAGCGCACATATACGTACAAATATGCACATTTATTTTGGATGATAGCAATTAAAATTATAATCGCACTTTCTCATCACTTGCACCAATCAGATCAGAAGTTCGATGTTAATTTTCGCGCAATGTCACGAGGGTCGTGTCATGCTGAAGTTAAACTATTTGCACGTCAAATTCGTACCCTATTATAACCGTAAGTAGTTTCACTACTAATGTGATTGTCACTTGTTATGCTAGAACCGTGCTTGTATAAATAGGCTTTTGATTCAGCGTCAAATTTCCTTTTTACAAGAGTCAGGAGTGATTTTTTAGAGAGTATGTGTGTGTATGTATGGGTGTATGTGTGTATGTATGTATGTTTGTGTGTTTGTTTGTATGTATTTTTTTCCTTAAGAGGTTTTTAATTACTTTTACGTATCATAGGGCCGTATGTCGGACTCAGTCGAGTTTTGTCGGATCGATGTATGTAGGTATGTATGTAACTATGTATGTATGTAAGTACATTTATTTGGCACGCGTTACAGTATATACGATTTGACGGAATGTAACAGTTTTAAATATTGCGCCTGCGATCAGATAAAAGGGGGATGAAGGAGGATTTTTTTACTATCGTTACAAATTCGATGTTAATTTTAGCGCAATGTTACAAAAGTCGTGTCACGCTGAAGTTAAACTAATTGGACATCAAATTCGTATTATAACCGAAGACTTTTCATATGCTAATGTTGTTGTCATTTGTTACGCAAAAACCATGCTTGTACAAATTGGCTTTTGATTCAGTGTCTAATTTTCTTTTTACAAGTTTGCGTCACGAGTAATTGTATCGAGCGTTTGTGTGCGTATGTATGTATGGATGCGTGTATGTATGTATAGGTAGGGTGGCCTATCCTATATCAATCATGGTAGCGTTCACTAGTGGGTGTAAGAATTACAGGCCAGGAGATTATAAATTATCTATTATAAATTAATCATCACTGCTTTTCGGTGAAGGAAAACGTCGTGAGGAAACATACACACCCGAGAGTTCTTTAAAAAAAGTTCTCGGAGGTGTGTTAAGTCTACCAGTGCGCACTTGGCCAGTGGACTAAGGCCTAAACTCTCTGATTCTGAGAGAAGACCCATGCCTAGCAGTGTTGCATATATTTATCCCACTGGGCATGGACCTTCTCTCAGAATGAGAGAGTTTTTAGTCAAGCGCGAATTGGTAGACTTTACTTACCTTTGAGACATTATTTTAAAGAACTCAGATGTGTAGGTTTCTTCGTGTAACCTTACCTTCACCATAAAGCAGTGATAATTAATTTATAATACACATAAATTCATATCGCACATCATTTTAGAAATATCAGTGGTGATTCTGGGATTCGAACCTTGAACCTCCTGATCGAGAGGGCAATTTTCAAACGCGTAACTAAACTATACTAGTCACCCGTCGCAACAGTCAACCGTAATTTAACAAAAAAATCTTAACTTCATATTGTCCAAAGTAGCACTAATATTTCTCAATTAATAAATTGTATTGATTTAGTTGATTAAAATCACCCGTTAAAGGTAAAAAGAGGTTTTAATTAACTAAGCTGCATTTAAACGTTATAGCGGGTATTTTGTCACTGACATCTGACATTTTTGAAGTTATGTGTTTTTATAGTAAGACATTGAATGTTTTATTTTGTTTGTTATTTATGTGTTCGTGCCAAAAACAAGGTAGTGTGTGTAATACGTTTTTAGTTGATTTTATGTATGTTTCATACATTATTTGAAAAAAATATTAACATTACGCACTCCTCCTCTACATCAACTGTAACCGTGCATAATTTCATCCTTCCCCGTCTGCGGCAAATATCTTAAAAACGAATATATAAAGATAACTAGCATACCCGGCCACGCGTTGCTGTGGTTAAAGAAATGTTACATAAACATTTGCAATTAAACCTATAAATTAAGATATAAACTATCCTATCTTTCAAGTTGGATCAAAATGCACACGTTGAGTAAATTTGATTATAATCGGTTCAGAGGTTTAAGAGTCCATTGCGGACAAATAAAGTGACACGTAATTTATATATATTAAGAAGAAGAAGATATAATAATCTATGCTCGTTTACTACCTTACAAATTACAGATTACATGTGTGCCACTTCTAGTCGTGTTTTAGCTCTCTGTTTTCTATTACCAAAAATTAAAAACCTTTTAAGTCATAAAACACAAATACGATGTAATCATGACAGGACAATGCCCAAAAGGCGATGTAATTTAATTTTGCTAAGTCATAATTGCTTTTTTTCCATTTTGATGTCTCCTTATAATGTCCTGTTAAGCATTGTTATCCATAAATAGAGTAAATGATAATTAAGGACTTTTGCGTATTATTTCTGGAAACCATATTTTAACAGCTGTTAATGTAATAGTTTGAAATATATATTTAACTAGAATATGCCGTCAGTGGAAAGAAAATAATGCTAAACCGTCAAAATAGCATTTGTGGGGGAAGAGGGTTTTTTTCCAGAAAAAAAACATTTCACTTTTATTGGTGGGATCATGTTGAGTAGTATAAACTCCCAACAACAATATCCCGCCAAAAATAAAGGTGACATGATTTTTTTCTGTCAAAAAACACTTCAAGCCTCATCTCAGAAGTGGGTCAAATTCGCTTGCAAAATATTATATATACTTATATGTTTAGGTCCAGTTTAGGTACACGTTTAGGTCCATGTTTAGGTCCACTTACAAACATTGCAAGTCAATAAAAATCTTGTAAAAATGTACAAGATCGCAATACCACAAGTGATGCTTGTAACAAGCCCTGTCAAAGCCATTCGATTTCGTTTCCCACGAAAAAACACAAAAATAATAAAGATGGAAACATCGCATGGAAATTGTTGAGTCATTCCGTCGTTTCTCCATATATATGTAACCATTGTACCAAATTTACCATCGATAAACTGTATAAATGAGACTAGAGTCGTGGAGGTTACCACAAATGAGCATGAAACCGGCTAAGTGCGACACGGACTCGCGCACGAAGGGATCCGTACATATAAAAAACGGTAATAATACACTGGTTAAACTGCTTTTAAAAATTTATTAATTTTTCGTCAACCCATCACTGTCCCACTGCTGGGCACGGATCTTCTCTCAAAATGAGAGAGTTTTTAGGTTGGTCCATCGCGCTGGCCAAGTGCGAATTGGTGGACTTCACATACCTCCGAGAACTTTTTTTAGGAACTCTTTGGTGTGTAGATTTCCTTACAATGTTTTAATTCACCGAAAAGCAGTGATAATTAATTTCTAATACGCACATAAATCAGTGGTGCGTGCCTGGGTTTGAACTTCGGATCTCCCGATCGAGAGTGCAAGTTTCAACCATTAGGCTATCACTGCTCTATATTTATCTTAATTTAATTATTTATTTTTAAATTGCTTATATAACTAAACGTTCTGTCACTATTTAAACTATCTAACTATTGCTGTTAATAATGCCAAGCGAAAAAGTGACGTAAGTCGTATGGGGCCCCCACCTCCGCCCTAAATACCTATCTTATTCTGTTTTTTTACTGCTTGTTGTTATAGCGAAAACAGAACACGCTTTTACACTCATAGCCCCACACCTAGATTGTCTCCGGTGTCGTGGGTACCATGGACACATACAAGACGAATACACAAACACCCAGACCTAGAATATTAATCTAAACTCATCATTCAGACACCTGTCTGGCCGGGAATCGAACCTGGAACCCATTAAGCGACGGACCGGCAGGGTAAGATCCGCCACGCCGGCCGTTGGCAGAAATACATGACAGTGAAAATTTCAACGACCTAGATATCAAGGTTCATAGGATATAGCCTCGTGATAGATAGATATTCAGATAAACAGCAAAGTCTTAGTAATAAGGTCCCGTTTTTACTCTTTACGCTTTACGCTTTCTACACTCATACCCCCACCGTAGGATTTTTTCTGTGTCGTGGGTGCCACGGACACACACAAAGACACAAATACCCAGACCCAGAACAAGAATCTAAACTCAACATTCAGATACCTGTCTGGCCGGGGATCGAACCCGGGAACCACTGCGTGTCAGATCGGTATGATAACCGCTGCGCCACGCGGGTTGTTTTTTGGATACAGAATAGTAAAAACATTGTAACAGCCCTTAATCTACTTGATCAGACTGTCTGTTCATATATAGCAAGTTATATTAACCAATTTTGTTAAGTTATTGCATAGCTTTAATCGCCGTCTTTGACCGGGGCCAATGAATCAAGAAATTCCGTAACGAAAAAACCTAACACGCCCAATTCCGCCTACCATGTAGCGCGGACGAGCGTTAGCTTAGCGTGTATGTGTAAATGGTAGGACAGATCAAAGCTCGCACGGATCGAAACGACCTGCTCGGAAATCGGACGAATATGTAAGCAGCTGTTTGTGAGAAAGTACATAGTATCAAAAAAAAACGTGTGCGTGTACTAGCGTACACTCGTAAGAAGTGAAACTTCTTTATGACGTTATTTTTCAAAAAATAATTTACTATATGCAACTTTACAGAAATTGGTTAAATAAAGTTAAATTAGATAAAGTTTAATAAAAGGCTTTTATTAAACTTTATCTAATAATCTATCTAATATCACGCGTGGTAGGGATAAGAAAAAGATGGCGCGTAACGGAAAAAAGATGGCGCGTAACAGAAAAAGATGGCGCGTAACGAAAAAATGTTACACTACATTTTTTTCCAACCCCGATAAAGAAGTTTCACTTCAAAACCTTGAATTACTATAAAAGAAAAAAAATACGGCATAAATAAATAAATAATTATAATTGCATAAGTTGATAAAAAAATGCTATGCAATAGCTTTACCGCTGCAGTCCCCGAGTGCCGCAAGTTTTTGTTATTTTTGTACCGATATAAGTCGATATAGTTGGGTATTCTTGTATTTCTAGCGTAAACCAGTTGTTGCATTTTGATGGAAGATTATAAGTGCTAACTGATGTTCTTAGGTGTGTTACCGCATATGTGATATCGGTTTCACATATAACCCCTATTCTATGTCATTTCTTTTATCAGACCGAAATAGCAAACGAGCATGCTGTCCACCTGATGGTAAGTGGTCACTGCCGCTCATGGACATCTGTAATTAACTTCATACAGAACATGGGTTCCATCAGAAGTCAATCACAGATGCGTTGCTACTGAGGACTATGATCGTCACCTCATGTGAAAGTGTGCTGGCAACCACACCCTTCTTTCGAAACGCAAGAAATGCTTCACGCTAGAAATAGGTATGGCGGTGGTACTTCCCCGGTCGAACTACACTAGTTCTACCACCTTGAAATCGGTTTCACATATAATCTCTATTCTATATGAATTTCATGTCAGATGTTCTTAGATCTCAATGACCACTACGCGTTAGCACTTCTTGTAAAAACCAGGGTTCAGAAGTAATTAATAAATGACATATATATGTATACAGATATAAAATATGCACTTTAATTAAAATAAAATTACTTTCAACTATTATCTATGAGAAATATTTTAATTACACGATTCCATTGTCTTCTATTATCTTGAAACAAAAGCCTCTTGGGCTGAGCTGAGGTTTTGAAAATAGCTTCTTGTGGTAAAATTACCATACTCATACTACAATGCCTGTTACGGGTTCTATCCCGGTTAGTGACTTTTATATGCAGACAATAGAAGTTAGTCTGCTTTAAAATAGAAGTGAATTAAAAGGAAACGTAGCGAATAGAAGTGGACTACTTTTGATAGTTAGTTACATTGCTTTTCTTACTTTTATAGGTGGTAGATCAAGTACAGTTCGTCCGGGGAAGTACCACCGCCACACTGAAGCAGTTTTTGCGTTTCGATGGAAGGGTGTGGTTGCCGGCACACTTTTATATGAGGCGACTATCTTAGTCCTCGGGAGTAGTGACGCATCTGTGATTGACTTTAGATAGAACAGATGGCATTTAGGCAGATGTCCATTGGCGGCAGTGACCACTTACCATCATGTGGGCTGTATCGTTTGCTACTTTAATCTTATAAAAAAAACTTCACCATGAAATTGAAGCACAATTTCATTAGACAGACCCGGTAATAACACATCTTCTTGAATCACTACATAGTATAAAACAAAGTCGCTTTCCGCTGTCTGTCCCTATGTATGTCTAGATCTTTAAAACTACACTACGGATATTAATGCAGCTTTTTTATAGATAGAATGATTCAACAGGAAGGTTTTTATGTATAATACGTCAATAATATAGTGGAAGAGCACTGATAATTTTAGATTTTTGAATTTTATTTAAAGAAGTTCGCCGGGTCGACTAGTGCCTTATAAACCAGTAGTTCTAAGATTTTTTTAAACACCTTCTCACAGCACAGGAAACGAATCAATTCTCACTTATTTAGTTTAGACAACTCCACAATCGGATTGGTGAAAATAAAAAATAAATAAAAAAAGAAAACGACTGCGGCTGCCAGTCACGTAAAATAACAGAATCCAAATTGATGACCGAAAAAAATACGCCAAATGTCTTTCACGCAGTTGGGAAAGATGACCCGATCGACTTGATGATCTAAAAAATGTCCGAAATCTTCAAATTCTGTTGCCTCTCAAAAATTCAACATCCATACTATCCATACTTATATTATAATGTGAAAGTGTGTTTGTTTGTTCCTCTTTCACGTTGCCACATAGCTCTTATATGATATGGTTTATATGCTGGGATATAGTTAGGCGGACGGAGAGTGACGTAGGCTACTTTTTACCGCGCTCTCTCATTCCCATGAGAATATTGATGTTTTGTTAGTTGATACATATTTATTAGTTCCACACGTTGTTCATAGATGGCGTTAGTAAAATTTGCAAGTTCTGAATCACGCTATCAAATGTTAATGTTAATTCCCTCTGACCATGCGGGCAAAGCCACGGGTAAGACGGCTAGTACACGACTAACGACTAGTACAGTATAAAGACAATCGTTACAATAGAAGACAAAAGTATATAAAAAACTATCACATACTACGGAAACGTATTGTTACAGAAGATCCGTAGGTAAATATCGTAATAAAGTAAATAAGTTCGAGTGAGCCCGTATCGATTACCACTCAGTAATTGTTAGGTAGAACCCTTCCGTGCCGAGTGGTCGGAAGTGATCAAACTTCGGCGATATTATGTTGAGTGATAGAAGGATCATGGGTGGTTCTTGGAAACTATGTTTTAGTGTAGTTAGGTCGGCTAATATAATGTGTTTTCGCCGACAACATATGATTTTGACAACCGGCGTGGCGGAGCGGTTAACATAGCTGTACACACTGTCTGACGCGCAGTGTTGCGGGTTCGATTCCCGGCCAGACAGGTATCTGAATGATGAGTATAAATTCATGTTCTGGGTCTGGGTGTTTGTGAATTCGTCTTATGTGTGTCCATGGTACCCACGACACAGATTACACATTTTGTTTGTGATTATTCTGCACTATACACACTTTGATTCTCCTTATTAGACATTTAACACACATCCATAACTCTTATAAATAACTTAGCTTTCTTGCATATCTTTAGGGGTAAGACAACCAACACACTCACGATAAAAATAATAAAGATAAAGATAGGATAAAAATACACAACCAGGAAAATTCCGAGAATGGTAGGAAAAATCTGCACGGATGTGATAAAATCACAAATCTACCAGCTTGTGAGTTGCAAGTAACATACACTTTCCCTGTACGTATAATGTTCAGCTTATTTATAGCACCCCACACAATTATATCCACAAACGTTAGCGTGCGCTGGCTCCCTACTGTTTCTAAACCATGTGTCATACTAATAAGTTTAAGCGAAAAACCACTTTGAATGACTTTGAAATTGGCAACAATTTCCGAGGTGTACACTGGTTCTACCACCACCTTACTCACAAAATTGGATAGGTGGGGCGATAACCTTGACGGTTCGAAAGGTGGTAAAACCAGTGTAGTTCGCCCGGGGCAGTACCACCGCCAAACTTATTTTTAGCGTGAAGCATTTCTTGCGTTTCGATAGAACGGTGTGCTTGCCGGCACACTTTCACGTAAGGCGATCATCTTAGTCCTCGGGAGTAGCAACGCATCTGTGATTGACTTCAGATGGAAGCCATGTTCTGTATGAAGTTGATTACAGATGTCCATGAAAAGTATGCACCTATTTCAACACAATGTTAAGTGAAAAATCAGAACATTATGAATAAAGACAGTAATGTGCAATCTTATTATTTATTAATATTGTAACTGTGAAATTTTGTGTAAATGTAAGTATGTTTATTTCGGTTACTCAAAAAGTACAGATCGCATTTCCCTGAAAATTAGCAAAGAGTTTATGATCTGCATTAACACATGTTATTATTATTATATTATGTTCAAACAGTGTGTGTTGCAAGTGATGACATACGGCGCCGAGACATACTCGCTCAGCGAGCTATGGAGAGAGCTATGCTTGATATTACCCTGCGCGACAGAATTCCGTAGGATAACAAAAGTTAAGGCCGCCAGTAACGGCACCCTGTAGTTCCGGGACCAGAATAGGGCTACGGCATCCCCTGCCTGTCGTAAGAGGCGACTAAAAGGGGCTTCCGGGGTTACGAGCGGCTAGAGTGGGAGCTCGAACCGTTCAGTCAGGTGATCCCGGGAAGGACGGCGGTACGTGTGGTCGCATACCGTCGTAAAGGCTAGACGGAGCGGTGGGCCCAGCCGCCCATCTGAGAGGAGCCCGATGGGGCAACGCGCTCAGAGGATTCTGGTTGAAGTCGTTTCGAGATCCCGGAGTCCTCCTTTTTAGCGCCGAGAACGGCCACCGGGGGGGTTTTAGTGCGGTAAAAATCCCACATAACCCTGCGTCGCTCCCACGGCGTCGGGTACCTTTTGAAGGTTTCCCCCTCGACAACAAAAAAAAAAAAAAAAAAGGATAACAAAAGTTGCCGACATAACTCTCAGAATTAGTAGGCTGAACTGGCAATGGGCAGACCACATCTGGCCAAAAGGAGTGCAGGCTGCCTCCCGACCAGGTGGATTGATAACCTGAAGAAGTAGGCGGGTAACCGCTGGATTCAGATGGCCCAGGACCGATCGAACTGGCGCAGATTAGGGGAGACCTATGTCCAGCAGTGGACTTTCAAAGGCTGATGGATGGTTAACACATGGGGTACTCATTACTATTGTAAGCGTGATCAAAGTGGGCAGAGCCGCGGACATAAGCTAGTTTTAATATAATATACCACAATATACTCTAATGACAATCAGGAAAAACGTTAATTTTAAACATATTGTATGTTAAGATAGTATTTGTAAAAATCGCTTGTCGTTTTTCGCTTGCTATAAGACAGCCTGATATCAGAGGTAGCTTGTTTTTATTACTCGAACCATCATAATCCTTTTTATTCCAGACTTTAAACAATAAACGCAAAAAATGGCTTTATTTTAAAACCTAAATCCCCATCCAATTACCATACTATTGTAGATGTAACATAAACCAGTAAATCAAAAGACTCAGAAATACATAGAAAATGAAGAGTACTAAAGGGATTATTCGAATAATTTTATTTGGTGGCATACTACCAAAAGTAGTAGAACGCTTTGTTGATCACATCATCGCTACATCTATTTCTACCCAAAAAGTAAATTTTAAGCTCTTGTATTTCCACTAATTACCGACAATGTTAACCACACCACAGCTGTGGTTCAATGGATTTGGTCAAAGAGCCATAATAATCTAAGACCTTCATATAAGTCGTCATAGTATAAGAGAGATACTTATCCAAGGTTTCCAACAAAGTGCTCACTGGCGCCCGTGGACATCTGTAATCAACTACATACCGAGCATGGGTTCCATCTGAAGTCAATCACAGATGCGTTGCTACTCCCGAGGACTATGATGGTCGCCTCATGTAAAAGTGTGCCGGCAACCACACCCTTCTATCATACTGAAAAGAATAAGTGGGAGAAAAAAACCCATTAAAGCTGAAATAACGCAGTTTTGAAAATAAATCTCTATATCAAAACGCACGTCACGTAAAAACTATCCATTGTGAAACTCAAATTCGATTTCGAAATGAATAGATTTCTATATAAAAATCTAGTTTTAACAAAGTTCTAGTTAAAAGTAGCTTAGTATTCAGACCGCATTTTGAGTGGGTGGAATGGTAATACTAGATTAGCTTTTGTCACGAATCCATTCGCGTTTTTAACAATTTTCAATTTGTAGGCTAGATAGTATTGATATTTAGATAAAGCTATCTGTGTTAAATCAAAATTTCACTTTTCAATGAATATAGCTAAAATGCTAGAAATAAACAGTAACAGAAAATAACAGAAAGGACTTTGATAGGAGCAGTGATAGCCTAATGGTTAAAACTTGCCCTCTCGATCGGGAGGTCCGAGGTTCAAACCCAGGCACGCACCACTGATTTATGTGCGTATTATACTTTAATTATCACTGCTTTTCGGTGAAGGAAAACATCGTGAGGAAACCTACACACCCGAGAGTTCTTTAAAAAAAAAAAACTCGGAGGTGTGTGAAGTCCACCAATTCGCACTTGGCCAGCGCGGTGGACTATGGCCTAAGCTCTCTCATTCCGAGAGAAGACCCGTGCCCAGCAGTGGGACAGTAATGGGTTGACGACGATGGAGTTTCACTTATCGACATAGCTCTCAAAATTAACGAGCTGAAGGACCAATAATTAATCGATAAAGAAGGAAAAATACTCTATCATTCTGAGAGAAGACCTGTGCCCAGCAGTGAGACAATAATGGGTTGACGATAGAGAAGGAAAATCCACGTTTAGGGAAATGAAGCAAAGTTCACTCAAGGTGGACCGAAAGCCTGAAGAAGAAGGCGGAAAGCCGTTAAATTCAGAAGGTACAAGACCGTTAAGAGTGGCGCCACATACCGAAGGCCTATGTCCAGCAGTGAACCTCGTTAATCTGATGGAATCAGAAGAACAAACAAACTACCAAACGATCAATAGGTAGATTGATCGAACAATTTATTCATGCAACATAAACAATTTTTATCGGACGTTTATTTATAATATCGAAGTAGCAAACAAGCATTTTAAGATGGTAGAACCAGTGTAGTTAGACCGGGGAAGTACCACTCCCACACCTATTTTCAGCGTGAAGCATTTCTTGCGTTTCGATGGAAGGGTGTGGTTGCCGGCACACTTTCACATGAGGCGACCATCATAATCTCGGGAGTAGCAACGCATCTGTGATTGACTTCAGACGGAACCCATGTTCTGTATGTAGTTGATTGCAATGTCCATGGGCGGCAGTGACCACTTACCATCATTTGCACTGCATGCTCGTTTGCTATTTCAGTCAGATAAAAAAACCAGCATGCAGTCCACCAAATGATAACCATTGCCACTAATGGACATCATAAACACCAGATACAGTAAGAGTTCTGAGGATTAAGTTGGCACGTCTCGAATCAATTTGTTTTTGTCATATTCCAAAATCAAGTCAGCCACTGCCACTCATGGACCAGGCCGCAGCAGTTAACACATCTGTGATCAAAAAATCATAGATAAGGAAAATTGCACGTTCGAAGTGGCCTCCGGAAAGAATTAAATCGCAATTAACAGTAATAACAAAGTAATTAGAGTGTAGTGTCCTTAGAATTATATAGAATAGCTTAGCATTATACGTAAAAAAAAAACTAAATTACAACACATATACATCTATGTACAATGCACTGAATTATACATACCATGTAAATAAAAATGATGAATGGTCCTATATATATATTAAGCGTAATTGTAAGATTTCTTTAATTGCCAACGTTGTCACCACCGCACACGACAGTGTGATGGTGACAGCGATGGCCTAACGTGGAGCTAAGAAATAAAGACTTATTGTTAAAAAAAGAAGAACTATTGTGACAAAAGGCACGGACGATCAGTCTGTGGAGTTTTTGTGTTATAATAAAAAAAATAAAAACACATCTGTGATTTAGTAGAAATAGCTGTGACGCCACGACTCCAACCACAGAAACCTCTTTCCTATCATTAAATGAAGTGCATGTGGTATTGTCCAACCGGGTTTGACTCTAGGTTTAAATAGAGGTTGTGGTTTGCTGTATTTTAGGAGTGACTTCTATATTATACTGTTTTATACTGACGACCCGCGTGGCGCAGCGGTTACCATACCGGTCTGACACGCAGTGGGTCCCGGGTTCGATTCCCGGCCAGACAGGTATCTGAATGATGAGTTGAGATTCTTGTTCTGGGTCTGGGTGTTTGTGTATTCGTCTTTGTGTATGTCCATGGCACCCACGACACAGGAGAAAATCCTACTGTGGGGCTATGAGTGTAGAAAGCGTTTTTTATACTGTGGCAGCGGTTTGTTGTATTATAGAGTGATTTTTATCTTTTAGCGTTGTATTATTTAAAAATCCTCCAAGGCGAACCGGTCACCATACCTAGACAGATTCCTCAATGATGAATATAGATTCCTATTCTGGGTCTGGTCTTCTTTGTGTCCATGGCACCCACGACACAGAAGAAATTTCTAGTGTGAAACTATGAGTGTACTAAGCGTTATTTAGTTATTTATTATAGTTTAAAGTTATAGAGTATTTATTTATTTATTTACTCATAACTTACGTCTAACATTACAGGTTAACCTAATACGTTAGCGTAGTGAAATGGAATATATTGATATTAAATTAAAAATAAGTTGAAAATTTTAAATTACATAAAAAAAATCAAATCAGTTAATTCGTCAAATATTATTAAAATAAACAACAGTGCATAAATAATAACAATTTAAAAGTCAAATAAAATATCAAAAATAAATCAATAGAATGTCCATAATAATCAAAATAGTACTATGGCTATGCTCGGAATTTCACTACGAGACATAATTCGCAACGATAAAATCCATAGACGAACGAAGGTTACTGACATAGCTTTCAAAATCAGTAAGCTGAAGTGGCAGTGGGCCGGCCACATCGCTCGAAGGACCGATAACCGATGGAGAAGATATGTCCTCGAGTGGCCACCACGTTTCGGCAAAAGGAGTACATGTCGCCCCCCTACCAGATGGACCGATGACCTGAAGAAGACAGCGGGAATCCGTTGGATTAAAAAAAGAAAGAAAGAAAGAAATCGTTTATTCGTAATGATTTTGTGTAATGATTTAAAGACACAATAATAATATATTACCACCTAACATGCGATACGTGAGTGGTATACATCATGAAAAGGACCCTTCTCAACATTATGCTGGTTGATTATTGTCAGCCAGCGCTGGTCTTCCGAAGGATCCGAATGGTGAGGTCACGTCTGGTCCAGAACAGTACAATCAGATTCGGAGGGCACAGGACCGGTTGGAGTTGCGCCAGTTAGGTGAGGCCTATGTCCAGCAGTGGACATCAAAGGGCTGATGGGTGGAAAGTTATAGTGTATGGGTTATTAACCCACTGCAAGGCCCTATCTAACTGAGACAGCTTAGACGTAAACTGGACTAAAGTAGATACCTAAGTCCAGTGTGTAGAACAATCTTTTAGCACGAATATGACGTGCATTTCTGCTCCAAAAAGTAATATCTTGAAATCCAGACATTCCCCGAGATTAAATCTTTCGATCTAGATTACATTTTTGCTCCGAAATAGAAGGAAATATGACATTTTCAATTCTAACTTTTCCTCTAATAGAAAATTTATAAAATATGTAGTAATATGAACTATTACTGAAGAACGCTGCATTGGTCAATGGTAATGGATATTAATATTTAATATTAATATTTGAAAGTTTGTGAGTGTGTATGTTTGTTACTTCTTCGCGTCTAAACAGCTGGAGCGATTTTCATAAAATTTGGTAGGGTAGTAAGCTGACACTCTGGATCCACATATACTTAGGCTACTTTTTACTGTGGGAAAATATCTTATTCCCACGGGACATCGACTTTTTTGACGGGGTCGAAACTGCGGGGTTCTTCTAATATGCTATAATTTTAGACGGAAATTATCGTGCAATATATTCATTTTAATAAGTATCGGGTATTCACGATATATGGTATTCAATTCCTCTTTGCCGATATTTCGACCCAGTCGCATGGCTCGTGGTCAAGGTCAGTTTAAAATCCATATGAGATATTTTAAAGCAGAGATGCCCAAGTTTTGTCATGGAACTCTTTCAAAGTTTACACATTTCTACAATATTTTCTTTTTATTACATTGAAGTAGCAAACGAGCGTGCAGTCCACTAATGATCATTACCGCTCATGGACATCTGTAAGCAACTTCTTAGTAAAACCCCTCTTGTTTTAGCTGAAATCAATCACAGGCGCATTGCTTGATATATGGGCAAGAAATTAATTTAAAATCCATATCATGAGTACTGTTCGTTATAAAATACTACATATTTATGTATACAAATATACATTGCTACTCCCGAGGACAAAGCGTGCTTTATAAGTGAGCCACAAATTCATTTGCAATCTTTGCAACTGTATTTATTTATTACAGGTAAACACCCAATACAATAGCGTAGACAATTATACATTTTTTTTAAAGGTTAACATTCTTTTCTTTTATTATTATATATAACTACATATTATTGTAAGTCAATATATTAAAAACAACTATTAAATGCTAAATATTATATTATTTACAACTACACACACACGCCGACACCCGCCAGCATGAACGAATTATAGACATTTAACTTATTTTTTTATTACGATTGTAGCAGAAAACGAGCTTGCTGTCCACATGATCAGTGGTCACTACCGCCCATCTGTGAGTAACTTCACAGAGAACAGGGATTCTGTTCTGTGTAATGTCAATCACTGATACATGTACTACTCCGGAATTCTAAGATGGTCGCCGACTCTTATAAAGTATGTCGGCAACTACACCCTTAAAAAAAGGCTTTGCGTTAGACATAAGTGCGGTGGTACCTTGCCGGTAAAATTTTATTTGTTCTAAAGTTAACTACATTTCTACCACGGTTTAACACTTGCTACTATACGATTTTCGAAAAATCTTTCTAGCTGTCTGAAAATTTAAAATACTGCGCTAAAGCTAATTTTACCTTGCAGCTGATTGCCGATGCTCGTAATTAGCTTTGCACACGCCGACACCCGCCAGCATAAACGAATTATAGACATTTAACTACTTACCTAACTATATTTCGTATCACGGAAGTCATGTAGACTAATATATTGAAGCTATGTATTTTGACAAAGACATCTGACATTTTTTACGTTATGTGTTTTCATAGTAAGACATTGAATGTTCTATTTCGTTTATTATGTATGTATTTGTGTGAAATGCAAGGTAGTGTGTGTAATATGTTTTTAGTTGATTTTATATATGTTTTTTGCATTATTTGAAAAAACTTAGCATTGCGCAGTCCTTCTCTACATCAACTATAGCCGTGCGTAAATTTATACTCCTCCGTCTGCGGCAAGTATCTTAAGAACGGATCATAAGTTTTTGCTTCACGTATTAACATATTAGCTTTTACCGGTATATTTATCTGTGATTTAAAAATGACATGAAATGTCTATTTTTTATAGGCCTATAGAGGTACTACCAAATTGTCAGTCACAATTTTTTTCTTACACTACCATAAAATCGGAATATGAAGTCAACTGAAAAAATTCGAGAAAAAACTCAGCGGGTGTCTTTTCATGTTTTTTACATGTTAAGAAAGTTTCAACTGATCTTTTTGTCTTTCTGCGTCAGAAAGAGGCTAATGTATTCGAGTTTATCCTTATGTGTGCACGTTTTGTTATATGTATGTCCACAACGGCTTGAGGGACTGTATGATGACATATGTCAAAGTGTCATGTCAAAGTGACATGTGAAAGTGACATAGACTATTACTTTCAAACATGGTTAATAAAGTAAAGGAGATGTTTCAAAATGTATGGACCTTTGGCCAGGTATCTGTACACCATATGATGAAAATGCCAATAAAGTATAGAGTACTTTTTAACTAAGCTTTTTATTATAATCGACTGGGTTTATTGGTACAAGACGAGAATTTTAAGTAAAATAATGGCGGCGGTAATATTTCATTTTGACAGTTGAAGTTAATAAACAAACTATGACAATGACAATCAGTTGTCAATGAACATCTGATCCAACGCAGTCATATTATTTAAGTGTCAACTATAATTAATAATTATGCCGTTTTAGACTTGCACTTCAGACATTCATTTTACAGTTCTATTGCTTTCAAGTTATTTGATGGTCAATTTATATAGAAACTCCAACACAATACGCATACGAAAATATTCCGTGAAAGTATCTAACAAGACAGATGAATGGATCTAGTAAAAGAATCAATATGACAGTTGTCAGATAATGACAACTACTTACAGTTTTATCCACAGACTGTCTAAATCAGTTGTTCCGCCATATTGGAAAACGAAGAAAGTAGTTGATTTTAATTGGTTTTGTACCAGAAAAGTACACGTTTTCATGAATTTTAAGTATTTTTTTAGGATTCTTGAGATTTTTCTCGGTTTTTTGAGATGGTGTACATATACCTAGCCAAGATTGAAACATCTCCTTTTAATACTGGCTGTATGTTTGATTCTTTTTGTGCAATGAAATGAAATGAAATGAAATCTTTATTTTGCATAGGCCTTCGGGGGCGCTTACAAATTGTCAGTTACATTTATATATTTTTTTTTCCACTACCACCGGATCGGAACACGATTTGCTTATTAATAATAATGATTATTGACTGTTGCTGTTCTATACTATTCGTTATTATGTCAAGTTGAAAATATTTTTTTCCCATACATTTTCATCAGAAATCTTTTATTTCTTGTTATTCAAGTATGGTGCCTACAATCAGAAAAAAGGGGGAAGAAACATTTCTTTTTATTATCTTATCAAATATAAATCTTATGTTAAACTACTGTCAATGATTCTCTCGTCAACCCATTATTGTCCCACTGCTGGGCTCGGGTCTTCTCTCAGAAATGAGAGAGCTTAGGCCATAGTCCGCGCTGGCCAAGTGCGGATTGGTGGTCAATATTTAGAAACTTAAAATTTTGCATCATGTTTCCTTTTATAGTAAAGATAAATATCGAGAAAGGATTTTTCAAAATACGCCCCTTACACCCACACCACGACCCGCGTGGCGCAGCGGTTACCATACCGGTTGACGCTCAATGGGTCCCGGGTTCGATTCCCGGCCAGACAGGTATCTGAATGATGAGTTTAGATTCATGTTCTGGGTCTGGATGTTTGTGTATTCGTCTTGTGTGTGTCCATGGTACCCACGACACAGGAGAAAATCCTACTGTGGGGCTGTGAGTGTAGAAAGCGTGTGTTTTTTTTCCCCTAATTTTGACGCTAACTTAACGAAACTCAGTAACTAAGTCTAGCCGTGGATCTTAAATGTGTATTTTTGCGAACGAAGTCGCGGGTTCTGCTAGTAATCTCATTTAAAAGTAAGAAGGTTCTATTAGCTGTAAAAGGCTCGTTTGTAAGTACAATTTTATATAAAATTAAAACAGAGGATTTGAACAAAGCGTTCTATCGTGAAAAATAAAAAAACGAGACAAAATCAGGCAACACGGATATTTAGTTACAATCCACTAGAACTAGCTTTATAGCTAGTAAGAGGATATTTTCTAAACTAACTATTTAACTAATATTTCCTGGAAGTCAAACTTCAGTAACAATTCGAGCTCGTTACTCCTGAACTGTAGTTAAAAGTTAGAGGTCCTTAAGAACACTCTTTAAAAACACATGTTTCTAATTGTCCTATAAATAAATAGCCGTAGTTTTTTGTTACTTTTTATTAGATTGATGAACATGAAAGCAAAATAATTGGTTGACGACCCGCGTGGCGCAGTGGGTACCATACCGGTCTGACGCGCAATGGTGCCCGGGTTCGACTCCTGGCTAGACAGGTATCTGAATGATGAGTTTAGATTCGTCTTCTGTATGTGGGTGTTAGTATATCCGTCTTGTGTGTGTCTATGGCACCCACGACACAGGAGAAAATCCTAGTGTAGGGCTGATGAGTGTAGAAAGCGTGTGTTTTTAAATCGTGTTTAGAATTGGCCCACCATATTGGGCCAACCGCCATATTGGATTAAAATTACGTCGCAGTTACGCATTGTTATCTAACAATATTTAAACTTTCAGCTTAATAATTTGGGGTTAATAGACTAAAAACTCAGTTGTAAGATTTTACATGCACACCCTTACATGCTCTGAACACATACTAACATATTTGTTTAATAGATATTTTGTATAGATATAGAGAACGAGGTAAATAGAAATCACAATGGAATTAATCAAGTTACATTTATTTGTACACATAAATACAGTTATGTCATTTTTTTTTACATAATTGTATTTATGCGTATTGGCCAATTACGCCTCATTGTCGCTTGTTCCGCGCTCTCGCTTGCACTTCAAGCCTTAAATGGAACGCATCAGAGCGAGGTAACGCCGTATGAGTCATGCCTTTGGTGCGTGCAGCCAGCTCCATCGAATTATAAGACGTTGTTACGTCAAAAACTTAATGTTGCCTACAAATATGAAATCTAAATATAATTGTAAGCCTTGAAATTAAATTTAGTAGTTTTGGTTCGATTATTTAGATCACACTCACAAACAGACCGATCAAAGCTATAAAAGATATCAATTTCCTATAATATTTATTCTCAGTCCTAATAACTTTTTGGAAAAATATGCATGCAAGATTTTCATTTATACATACGGATAGATTATGTGTGAATTTCCAAGCCACCTAATAAACAGTAAAGAATCATTGTCTGTTGAATTGAAAAATATATTACAAAAACAAATAATTATTCTCACAATACGAAGCTTGGGTCGCTGAAAGCATAATTATTTTCAGTCCCGTTCTATTTCAGTCCGTGAAAGGGATGTCAATCACTTTATAATATTTATTTTTACCCGATTGCGTCAGAAGGAGGGTAATTATTTCGAGAAAATGTATGTATGTTTGTTTGTATGTTTATTTGACATACTACATTTGAAAATCTGATTTTGATGACCGGTCACCATACCAGCCTGTATGTTTGTTGCTTAAAATTCTATATCACTACATAGCTTAACAAAGTCGCTTCACGCTGTATGCCCTATGTATGCTTAGATCTTTAAAACTACGCTACAGATTTTAATGCAGTTTTGTTAATAGATTGATTCTAGAGAAAGGTTTTTATTTTTTTTAATGTAGTGAAGAAACACGGATAATTTTCGATTTTTTACTTTTATACGGAACGAAGTTCACCGGGTCAGCTGGTTCAATTTAAAATAAGTAGGTAATAGAACAAATAAAAGTAATACTCTATATATATAATAATAATAGAAATTTACTTGGTACCTTTCTTATAATCAGAATAATGCTACAGTATCACCTGCATATGCGACTAAATGGGGCTTCTGTGGTTGCGGGCGGTAAGAGAGGGAGTAACCATCCAGTTAAGCGAGCCCGGGAGGAAAGGCAGTATGTATGTTTTGCAGCTAGTAGAACCAGTGCAGTTCGAACGGGAAAGGACCACCACCACACCTATTTCATAAGTGAAGCACTTGTTGCGTTTCGATGGAAGCAGTGATAGTCTAATGGTTGAAACTTGCCCTGTGGATCGAGAGGTCCAAGGTTTTAACCCAGACACGCACCACTGATTTATCTAAAATTATTTGTGTATTAGAAATTAACTATCACTGCTTTTCGGTGAAGGAAAACATCGTGAGGAAAACTACACACCCGAGAGTTCTTTAAAAAAAAGTTCTCTAAGGTGTGTGAAATCCAGCAATTCGCACTTGGCCAGCGCGGTGGACTATGGCCTAAACTTTCTCATTCTTAGATAAAACCCGTGCCCAGAAGTGGGACAATAATGGGTTGACGAGAGATGCAGTCTACCTGATGGTAAGTAGCCACTACCGCCCAGGAACATATGTACCTGAGAAACTTATTATAGAACATGTCGTCTCATATAAAAGTGACCTGATTCTACCTTCAGCTTCAGAATCTTTCTTTAGTTCTACAACTCCGTTTTGGCAACCCTAGCCCATGATGATAGCATTATGACCGATTCCGTTCCAAACACAGCACTGAACTTATGTCACTCGCAAAACAGTTAATAAGTCCTATTTATTTACAGCAAATTGGTACGGACTGAAGAGAGATTGAAGGTAACTTAGTGAAATATCAATGCACGGAAACTAAATATAGGAGAAATATTTGAATATCTAATAAATTTTACTAACAACTTGTTGTATATCGCAGTGGCCATGTCGTCAACCTATTATTGTCCCACTGCTGGGAACGGGTCTTAGAATGGGAGAGTTTAAGAATATAGTCCATTGCGCTGGCTAAGTGGGATATGGCAGACTCATTGAGAACTAATGTCCTGCCCTTACTCATTTTTTCGGTGTATGGAGAAATACAACTTCCTCACTTTTAGTCTTGGTCCTCGGAAGTGGCAACCCACGTATAAAAATGCTTATAGACGTCAATGGGCAGCAGTTATTACTTACCATCAGGTAAGCACTATGCTCGTTCGCCACTTATGTCTGAGTTTTGAAATGAAATGAAATGAAATGAAATGTCTTTATTTTGTATAGGCCTGCGGGGGCACTTACAAATTGTCAGTTACATTTTTTTTCTTACACTACCACCGGATCGGAATACGACCTCAACTGAGAAGATCCGGCAAGAAACTCAGCGGGTTTGTCTTTTTTTTTGTTATTTATATTCATTTTTTTAATATTATTACAATCATGTTTTTTTTTTACATGGTAATGAAAGTTAGCTCCAGTATCTTGTCTTACAGTTCAGTAAAAGAGAGCCCTGTTTGGCAAGATACGCTACAAGATACGCTTTTAAACCCATAACCCTTTTTTTGAAACTTATAGCCAAAGTCTTTTGGGTTTATAAATCAGACATAAGTCGACTGTACTTTTAACCAATTCGCAATAGATCAACATAATTATGTGCCATGTCTCTTATGAGGACACTCGACCACCGATATAAAAAGGCTTGCATCCACTATAATTGAGTTCCATCCTCATTATTGGTCATACTATCTACCGGCTGAGTAAACATATTGCCTACCCAATTCGTATAATAAAGTAGCAAATATCGGGCATAAAGCAAAATTCGATTCTGAGCACCCAATCAAAAGGCAATTTACCAGGAATTCGGTTCCAGAAATACTGACTTTTATGTTAGAATATCGGGACTTTTTATGTATGAATCTTCTTGATGTATGATCAAATGATGCTAAGTATTCTTTAAAAATCGACGAAGCTTATTGCATTGAGTATAGTATCTAAGTAGTCAGGGTTAGTGTAGGCAAGTCTAAGATTTATATTTAGATAATTTCAACACCCCAGAATTGTGTAGGTAAGAATATCGCCAATCTTTGGATTATCAGAGTATCAACGCAGAAAGACGTTTGAACATAGTCGTATAATCACTACATAGCATAAAGCAAAGTTGCTTCGCGCTGTCTGTACCTATGTATGCTTAGATCTTTAAAACTACGCTACGGATTTTAATACAGTTTTTTTAATAGATAGAGTGATTCAATAGGAAGGTTTTTATTTATAATACATGCATAATATAGTAGAGAAACACTGATAATTTTAGATTTTTGACTTTTAGGTGGAAGGAAGTTCTAAGTAGGTGTAAAAATAAAATAAAAAAAACTACTTTTTTGTAAAGGTCCTTTCACTTTTCTTCTGGGTTTTTTAAATGATATATTATGTTTTTGTTAATGCTTCAATATGCCTTTACAGCTTTTCTGCTTTAACAGCAAAAAATGTCAGGATAGTAGATTTTTACAGATATATACGAAAATGATGTGTTAATTTCCACTTAATAATGGTGGATGAAGATAAACAGATGCTTAATAACACAAATTAAATATTTAAAATGTTAAAAAAATCTAAACAATCTGTCTATTAAACTTAACCTTTTTTTATCTGACATCCACTTACCATCAGGTGAAATGCATGCTCGTCTGACGTGGCAAACGAGCATGTAGTCCACCTGATGATGGTCACTGCCGCCCAATGACATCTGTAATCAACTTCATACAGTACATCTGAATTCAATCACACATGCGTTGCTACTCCCGAAGACTATGATGGTCGCCTCACATGAAAGTGTGCCGGCAACAACACCCTTCTATCGAAAGAAAAGAAGAAAGAAATCGTTTATTTGTAATGCGTTCACACTCATACAGTTTAAAGACACAATAATAATATAGTACCAACTAACATCAGATACGTGAGTGGTATACATCACAAAACGGATCCTTCCAAACGAAACGCAAGAAATGCTTCACGCTAGAAATAGGTATGGCGGTGGTACTACCCCGGTCGAACTACACTGGTTCTACCACCTTGAAATAGGTGTGGCGGTGGTTCAAATTGTAAATATAAAATAAAGGTATGAAGTCGGGAAACATATTTCCTATCACCCTATACATACATTATTACATTCATGTTAGTACGCAAATAAAATTATATCTACAACATCGCAAACACTCTCCCATAAATCCTGGTAATGGTCCAATTCATTACTTCCCATCTCGTCTAATGAAGAAGCCGTAGAATATTCAATTGCCTACGTTAGTTGGGCGGGCGATTAGAGGAATTATTTAGGTATTTGCGTTATTTACGGATAGTTGCCGGTAATAACTTAATTTACCGGTAAATACTGTTAGGAAGCTTTGTGGATCGTAAATTGTGCTACAAAGTTAAGCATAATCGGCTAAAATGTTAAACGTTGACGGTTTTCGATATTTGATGGGTGACCGTTAGTGTTGTAGCTTTTCAAGGTGGTAGAACCAGTGTAGTTTGACCGGGGAAGTACCACCGCCACACCTATTTCTAGCATCAAGCATTTCTTGCGTTTCGATAGAAGGGTGTGGTTGCTGGCACACTTTCACATGAGGCGACCATCATAGTCCTCGGGAGTGGCAACGCATCTGTGATTGACTTCAGATGTAAGGCATGTTCTGTATGTAGTTGATTACATATGTCCATGGGCAGCAGTGACCACTTACCATCAGGTGGACTGCATGCTCGTTTGCTACTTCAGATAGATAAAAAAAAAAACAGGGTTATGTGATTTGGAAAGCACGTCAAGCAATTCACCTTCGGTGGTAAGGTGTGGTTCTGACAACCGCACCCTTCCTGACTGTTATATGTCGCGATCATTTTAGTTTATAACGTTGTTTTTCACGAATAGTATCTAACAACACAATACAAAATCCATAATCACAGGAAAGCTTGGTAAAAATTAATTATACACTGCTTTTAAAAAATCAAAAACCAAAAAATTGCTGAATTTAAAACTAATAATCTTAAAATAATAGAAATTAAAAGTCTGAAACAACAGGGAAGTTAGAGCAAGAGCATTTCAATTCTAAACTAATGTAATTTTAACATAATAGGCTATTTGACAATGCGAAAAATTAAGTGTCAATTACTATTATCAGTATATATTATGAGTTTAAGAATGGTTGTTTATTAACATAAGTTGAAAATAATAATTAAATTTATTTAAAAATCCTTAAATAAAAATGCATTTTTTTAAACGTTTGTCACGTGACACAAAATGCTCCTGATTTGGCGGGTTTATGATGACGTCACTTGCTTGTAAACTTTCGTTTTTTGTTTACAACAAATGTATGTGGATGACATTAGCCACAGATGACAATACAGGCAAGTGACGTCACCAACCCGCCATATGTCAAAGTAGCGTTTTTGCGCGCTATTTAAATATTGAATTTTTAATTTGATATTTTTCAGCAAATATGTACCAAAATTAAAAAAAAACAACTTTTACTGGGTTCCTTAACCTCTGCTAGATAATATAAAATGGATTTTAAAAACCTGTCAAAAAGCCCATTATAACTTTAAACTTATGAATTAGATTCGTGTCATGTCGGCAGTGACCACTTACCATCAGATGGACTGCATGCTCGTTTGCTACGAGAAAGGCTTTCAGATTTAGGCGTTGCAATCGACAGTCACTCTGCACTGCATTCAAAAAGCTTTCAGTATTTGCAGTAATTAACGCCCTTTGAGATTCCTATTTCGTTCAGACTTTTAGTCTAGCATTTCAAACAGAATTAGGTCTGAAAGATAGATAACTGTAATCTGCAGCCTCGTTAGTGCTAATCTGGTTATGTTAGATAACATCTGGTACTGTTATGTCACTAAAGCTAGAATGTAGCGAGTATGCTATATATATTCTAGCTGAAGGACGAAGGATTTCATTTTTTCTCGAAGGACCGATAACCGATGGGGAAGAAACTCCAGTGGCGACCACTTAGGCAAAAGAAGTACAGGTCGCGCCCCTACCAGGTTGACCGATGACCTGAAGACAGCGGGAAACTGTTGGATTCAGAGGGCACTTGACCGATTGGAGTGGCGTCATTTAGGGGAAGCCTATGTCCAGCAGTGGACATCAAAGGGCTGATGGATGATGATGATGGATGATTCTAGCTGAAATAAGAAACTGTGTAGAGCAACAGCCCTCATATTATTACAGCTACTGTATTATCGTTAGACAAACCAAATAAAGCCATTGGTAAAAAGCTATTGTTGGTTTGGTATGGTTTGTGTTGGTTGTCCAGCATTCCTGTTCAATTGTTTGTTCTGCTACTGAGTGACTTACAATCACAAATTAATATAAAATAATAATATCAGAATAATAGTCAGAAAATTTTATTTTACTGCAATTTTATATACCAATAAAATTGCAGTATGCAGCATAAAGTCCATCTAAATGTAAGTGGTCACTGCCTTTCCTGGACATCGGTAATCAAAGCCAGATCAACGCATCAGTGATTGACATCAGATAGAACCCATGTTCAATTTGAACATACAGTTGTCAATGGACGGCAGTGACCACTTACCATCAGGTAGATGCAAGCTCGTTTGCCACTTTAATCAGATAAAAATATAGCCATGTTTCGTTAGCATATTTTGAGTGGATCCCTAAAAATTTATAAAGGTAAACACACACACACAGGTGGTCACAACTATCCACTTCTCCTGTGTTGGGGCAAAGAATGTCTGACCACTTTCGGGAAAAACTCTGTTCAACACGGCGGCACTGACAACTTATTATCAAGTGAACTGCATAATTATTTACTACTTCTATATTAAAATTATATATAAAAGAACATGATTCAACAGACAGGCTATACATAGAATTATCTGAGGTCACAACTATCGAAATTCCGTTCATTTATCTGCATCCTGTAATCCTGCCTTAGAATGTAATGAAACAGAATCGGCATTGCATCTAAATTATGTCGATATAAAACAGATGAAAACCGAAAACATGAACCCGCTGGAAACCCCACCTGAGAGTAACCAAAGATGCGTAGTAACTTATCTAAAATTTTCTAAAGGCTGAGTTAAAATCCATAGGATACGAATACCCTTTATCTTAGCAATGTTTTTTTTTTTTTTTTTTATATTAAGATCTAACGATAAGGCTGACGGGCCACCTGATGGAAAGCAGTCACCGTCGCCTATGGACATTTGCAACACCAGAGGAGTCGCCAATGCATCGCCGGCTTTGGAGGAGAGCTCTTTTTACACCTTTCTTGAAGAACCCCATGTCGTAGCGCTCCGGGAATACCTCAGGAGGAAGTTCATTCCACATCTTGCACGTCCGCGGCAGGAACGAGCGCGCAAACCGAACCGTGGAGGACCGCCACGAGTCCAGTTGATGCGGATGGAACCTCATCCGTCGGCGAGTGGTGCGATAAAGGAATGTGAATGTCCCTCCGCAAGCTTAAGGGTTCTAACCGATCGGCGATCCTTGGGTCGTTGACGATTCGATGTGGTTAAACGAGTATAGTTTGATTGGGAAGGTACCACTACCATATCTATTTCTAGCTTAAGCCTCTTCTGCGTTTCGGCGGCTGCATGCTCTCCATCTTAGTCCTCGGGAGTAGCAAAGTATCTGTGATTGTCTTCAGATAGAATCCATGTTCTGTACGAAATTGATTGCAGATGTCCATGAGGGGCAGTGACCACTTGCCATCAGGTGGACTGCATGCTCGACAAAATATTTTGCACTTCGAAATAACGTCGCCTTATCAATTTTAATAACGAAATGAAGCGCTGAATTTCACTGGAAGTATATAATTAAGTGGAATGATGCGATTCCAGGTAACGTGACACGCCTTAATTGAAGTTAGATTAGTACGTCAACACTAACGCAAAATTTATATGTAATTTTATATATACTAGCTGAAGCCCGCAACTTTGCGTGAAAGATAATATCTGAGCTTATATTATCTATTATTTAATCAAAAATTCATAGTGGATTTTTTAACGAGCATGCAGTCCACCTGATGGTAAGTGGTCACTGCCCCCCATAAGCAACTTTATACAGAACATGGGTTCTATCTGAAGTCAATCACAGATGTGTTGTTACTCCCGAGAACTATCATGAACGCCTCATATAAAACTATACCGGCAACCACACCCTTCCATCGAAACGCAAGAACTGCTATGGTTGGTATAAATGGTTTATGCTAGAAATAGGTATGGCGGTGGTACTTCCCCGATCGAACTACACTAGTTCTACCACCTTAGATAAGCGGTTAAGGATATTAATGTGAATGAACATACTGACATTTAATCTAGGACTATCGATATACATTAGACATGTATTAAGCACTTACAATTTAATATCAGGACTACGTTTATCGTCTTTTTAGGCTTGTTATTTTTAGCAAAAACAGCGAATTTCGATTCTCTAACTAAATATATTCTGAGAAAACTTGTTAGCTTCTAGATAGGAGCGATTAAGAAAATTGGAAAGAGTTTTTTTTATTCTTTTAGTAGTAGGTTAACTTGCGGCAATAAAGATTTTGTTCCAAAATGTGCGCATTTCAAAAGATGAAATGGGTGTGGTTCGACCAGGCACTCGGCAAACCAATTTTTTTATCTGATTGAATTAGCAAGCGAGCATGCAGTCCACCTGATGGTAAGTGGTCACTGCCGCCCATGGACATCTGTAATAAACTTCATGTAGAACATGGGTTCTATCTGAAGTCAATCACAGATGCGTTGCTACTCCCGAAGACTATGATGGTCGCTTCATGTAAATGTGTGCCGGCAACCACACCCTTCTATCGAATCGCAAGAAATGCTTCACGCTAGAAATAGGTGTGGCGGTGGTACTTCCCCGGTGGAACTTCACTGGTTCTACCACCTGTATAATTGTACCGGTACCACCAAACTGTACCCTGAAGCCGTTCTTGCATTTCAGTTGAAGGGTATGGTTGTCGGTTATCACTTTTATATCATGCAAACATCTCTTCAGAAGCAACGCATTAAACCGCGTAAACCCCTTCTGCGTTTCGGTGATTGCATGCTCTCCATCTTAGTCCTCGGGAATAGCAAAGCATCTGTGATTGTCTTCAGATAGAATCCATGCTCTGTATGAAGTTGATTGCAGACGTCCATGAGCGGCACTGACCACTTAACTTCAGATGGACTGTCGCTTTACTTCAATCGCGTGAAAAAATCTTTGTGAGCAAGAAACATGTACAATGACTTTACTGTCTATTCAATTTCAACATTTTTATTTTTATTTTTAGTTGAAGTAGCAAAAAATACTTCATGCTAGAAATAGATGTGGCGGTGGTGCTTCACCGGTTGAACCTTACAAAAGTTCGTTCTCCCTTACATTAAGTTACAGTTGTACTTTCCGAAACCATGCCTTGCAAACAGACGGTAGAAGCAGTGTACTTCGACCAGGCAAGTACCACCACCACACCTCTTTATAGCGACAAGCATTACGTTTCGATGGAGGGGTCTGGTTGCCAGCATCTCAGTCCTCGAAAGTAGCTACGTATCTGTAATAGACTGTAGATAGAACCTATGTTCTATATAAAAGTTTCTTGCAGATGTGCGTGGGCGGCAGTGACCACTTACCATCTAGTGGACTGCATGCTCGTTTGCTACTTCAATCTGATAAAAACTATTCAACTCATGAATCAAATCCCGTTTAAACTAGAATTTAACTCACACTATTAGCCCTAATAACTAATGACGTCATTCTCAAGTGTCATGAGAAAAAATTAATCAGTCGACTAAACAGAACAAATATTAATTAATCCTAATTTTATTATGTGAACTTTCGACAATAGGACTCTTAGTTTTTATGTAATTAATATTCAATTATCATTATTTGTGACTATTAACCTTGCATTATTCGGTTAGTTCATCAGTGGTTGAAAATGATACAGTCATTGCTTGAAAATTTTAATTTACGTATCATTTGAAATATTTTTTTAAAATACAAAATAGTAAGTAAAATTATTTTCCAAAATGCTGCTTACTCATCCTAGGGGCGGATATTCGGCTTTAGCTTTTAACATATATTTCATTTGAAAAAAAAGTTTTTTATGATATATGTTTTTATGCATATTATAAAAAAAATGTAAAAGAACATGTCTGTCAGAACGAAAAAGAGAAAGGAACTCAGAGAGGGGATTTGTGAGTGTAAAAATATCACATACCGTATGAAACATGGCCCATAGGTAAAGCCGTGGAACAAAAACTAGTTCCTGATATTCCAAACTTAAAATAAGTCCAATGCTATTGTCAACAAGAATACTAGTAGTCTTCTTTCTAACTCAATAGAAATTAAAGTTCGGTATGAAATGTAATAAAAATTAATAAAAAAAAATTGAACAAAAATAATCTATTTTCGAAAATCTCGTCAACCCATTATTGTCTCACTGCACTGGTCTTCTCTCGGAATGAGAGAGTTTAGGCCATAGTCATAGTCCACCGCGCTGGCCAAGTGCGAATTGGTGGACACATTTTCGCAAATACTGGACTTAAAGGTAGATTTGCCTATACAAAAATCATTTACTCAGTGCTCTTTGGCAAGTGGCGATGGGTCTATGGCATCATATAAATTCCAGTTTCTAATTATATTATATTTAAATTCATAATTATGAAGGTGATGAAACTATAAAGCTTATTTTTTTGTCACCGAATCGGTACACGACCTTACTAAGAGACGACACGAACAGCAGCGACCTTCAGTATTCCACCAAATACCCAAATAATTGTGAAATCAAATAGAGTTAGAGTCGTCTGAAGTTACATAAAATTGTTTAAGTCTCTTCAATACTTTTAAAAAGTATATAATAGGTGAAACTGGATGAAATTATTACTTTTGCAATAAAGTAGATCTTTTGCGGTATGTTGAAGTTCCATACGAAGGCACGGAGCTTAGTAATGCAAAGAAATAGATAGAGTTATCTGTTATTATATAAAGATAACACAGACTAATAAGTTTAAAATAAACTTACATAACTATTTAGACAAATAACACATAAAAATATTTTGTAATAATTATTAGATACTATTTAACAAAACATTTCACCTGAAACTTCAAAAGACGTATTACCTTAAAAAACCGGCACACACACCACCACGCACAAACAAACACACACACACGGTATTTTCAAAAATCTAATTCTAGCCCAAAATCTTTCGAATTACGATCAACTTTACGTTTCACGGGACGCACGGCGTGCGAGCCTCTTCAATTCAACCTCGGTACTGAAGGCGCGTTATTTTCTACGCATGCGCCTGAAAATATCGCCCACGAATCATGACTTTGATTTGAATAATTATTCTATCTTTTTTGAAGTTGTGGCGGAAGTAGGCTTAAAATATATATATTTTTTTAAATAAAAAAATTGAGAGGTGTTAAGGGATAGACGGATGAAACAAAGTACTATTCGATTGATTAGTGAAGGAATTGTAATAAATTTATTTTATTTCTTTTAAGTAATAAAATATGTTTTTTATTAGTGTTATTAATATTTTCTATTATTTTATAATTTATTTTGTAGGAACAAAAACCTGTATAACCTTAAGAAAACAAAAATAATCGTCACGACACTACACTTTTCGACTAGTTCGACTTTTGTTTACTAGTTCGACCGGGGAAGTACCACCGCCATACCTATTTCTAGCATGAAGAATTTTTTTGCGTTTCGATGAAAGTGTGTGGTTGCCGGCACACTTTTATATGACGCGACCATCACAGCTCGGGAGTGGCGACGCATCTGTGATTGACTTCAGATACAATCCTTGTTCTATTGCTGACAGATGTCCATGGGCGGCAGTGATCACTTACCATCACGTGTACTGTATGCTCGTTTGCTACTTAAATCAGATAAAAAAAAACAAAATTAGGTGAAGATGGGAGCATATAAACATTTACGAAGAAGATATAGCATATCTTCTAATTTTTTTTGCAATGCACACAGGCGTCGCCTTGCAGGGGGCGCCGCGGCGCTCCTGAGGCAGCTAAGAACATCGTCTACAACTATCATGGTACAACAATGATATGACACTACAGAAGCGGCCAGCCAGAGTGTACAATACCATACTGTAAGCTATACCTACTTATAAAATAGCTTGTTGGAATGTGAAAAATCTTTCTTGTTGGTAGAACCAGTGTATTTCGACCGGGGAAGTACCACCGCCACACCTATGTGTTTCTAGCGTGAAGCATTTCTTGAATTTCGATGGAAGGGTGTGGTTGCCGGCACACTTTTATATGAGGCGACCATCATAGTCCCTGGGAGTAGCGACGCATCTGTGATTGACTTCAGATTGAACACATATTCTGTAAGAAGTTGCTTACAGATGTCCATGGGCGGCAGTGACCACTTACCATCAGTTGGACTGCATGCTCGTTTGGTACTTCGATTAGATAAATAAATAAAAAATTGTTACGTTTCTCTTATAAAAAAGTGCCGGCAACCACCATATTTTGCTTAAATTAGGAATTTCAACACATCTCGTCTATTTTTAGCCTTGCAAATAGCGCATATAGAGGTAAAAAATAGAAAATAGTTTATTTCTCGAAAATTAATTACATTGTACAAACTACAGTTGAGGCGTCGTTTTAAGTAAATATTTACTTGTGCCAGGATGCCCCGCTCTTCCTTTATATAAGGTATAACAGAAATTGAATAAAAGTACTCTATTTTTTACTTAAATTTCGATGCATCACACGCATGTGTGTATGTGTGTGTGCATGACTGCGTGTGTGCGAGTGTGCGTGTTTGTGTCAAGTATCTGAGAATATATGTGTAGATGCGTATTTGCGTATGACTGTCTGTAAAGTTACTTTTCTAATAGAGCTTAAGTTTCTTCATAGTTCATTTTCATAAGCCATATAGTTATTACTTTTTTAAGATTGTGTGAATGCATCTTAATAATATTTAATAGTTTATTTACTTTATTGTATAGATATGACGATTGAATATAGTATACAATTGTTATATCAATCAAATCGTCATCGTCAACGCATTATGTTCCCACTGCTGGGCACGGGTCTTCTCTCGGAATAAGAGAGTTATAGGCCATAGTCCACCGCGTTGGCCAAGTGCAAATTAGTGGACTTCATACACCTCCGAGAACTTTTTTTAAAGAACTCTCGGGTGTGTAGGTTTCCTCGTGATATTTTCCTTCACCGAAAAGCAGTGATAATTAATTTCTAGTACGCACATAAATCAGTGGTGCGTGCCTGGGTTTGAACCTCGGTCCTCCCGATTGAGAGGGCAAGTTTTACCCATTAGGCTATCACTGCTCTTACCTTAATCATAATTCTACTCTTATATCAATCAAATAGTTCAGTCAAATTGTGTGCGTGTACCACTTTATGACGAACAAACATCAATCCAAGTCAATCCACATAGAGTCAATCCAGCCGAGATCGATTTATGTTCTACTTTTCTAGTTCCGCTTTGTACCTTCGTGAACGAATAGTCGCGAATTTATTGTTTAGTCGAGAAAATAAACATTGAATTGTTGGTCGATAGTTGAACAACAATTTAATAAAATGCGACCGATACTGTTTTCAGATTTTTTAATGGAGTCACTATCATATTGGTTCTATTGATCTAGGTGCATGTATATGATTTTAAAGTAATATCATCGCGGAATTTATACATTTTAATACTTTTGCAAAGAAGGTGCGAAAAGAGCTCTCCTCTAAAGCCGGCGATGCATTGGCGACCCTTTTGGTGTTGCAGATAGGCGACGGTGACTACTTTCCTTCAGGTAGGCCATCTTTGAATTCTTATAGAATTCTTTTTGGCGATATTTCGTTTCGCCGTGACCACGATCCATGCAACTGGGTCGAAATATCAGCAAAGTATTAAAATGTAACTACATATATTTCTTTACTCTTTTAAAGTACACTTACTTATATAGTCGTTAAACTAAAAGTTGTATAAATGCCAGAGCTTCTCAAACTGCTCGTAGTGACGCCCTAAGGCGTCGTCGTAGCATCGTTCCAGAGGCATTGCATGTGCGTCGCCAGTTAATTAAATACAGGTCAAATAGACGTAGGAAAAGAAATGAAAATGCCAAACCAAACTTAAGTTCGATTTTGAGAAGCTATGCCCAGAAAGGAAAGCACATTTTTCTCTTTTCATTTATTTTTGTGCTCATTATGTATTGTTCATTTTTTTATACCTCACTGAAGTAGCAAACGAGCATGCAGTTCACCTGATTATAAGTGGTGTCACTCATGGACATCTGTAATCAACTTTATACAGAACATGGATTTTATCTGAAGTCAATCACTGATGCTATTCCCGAGGACTATGATGGTTGCCTCATATAAAAGTGTACCGGCAACCACACCCCTACATCGAAACGCAAGAAATGCTTCACACTAGAAATAGGTGTATACGACATCCGACCTGTAGTTTTTGCATGAAAGTCGAACAAACATTAATCCACCCTCACAAACTTTTGCATTTGTAATATTAATAGGATTATAAAGGTAGATAACAATATCAAAGTCTGTCTACATACTTAGCAATCATCATAATCAAATATTAGATTTTAGGCCGACTGCCAAAGCTTAAACAAATGGAGTAATCCCGGTCTATAATTGCGCAAATATTTACTGTGTGGTTTAATGTTTGTTTTGCGTTACCTACGTATAGGTATACTAATATAAATATGTAAATGTATATTTTGAATTTTATTAAAGAGTTACTTTTTCTGATACTCTGCCCCTTTCATCTGCGTAGAAGGTAAGTTATGTTTTTCAAAGGTTTGTATGTTTGTGTGTATGTCCATTTTTTTGGCACGCGCTATATTCCATTTTTATACATATACTGTACCCTCGGCTCCGCAAGTCAATGTATCACAAAGTTTTTCCACATTTCACCCCCTTAGGGTTTGAATTTCATAAAATCCCTTCTTAGTGAGCACTTACGTCCTGAAAAGAACCCGCATGTAAAATTTTAAAACTCCTAGCACTTGTAATTTCTGAGATTTCGTGATGAGTGAGTGAGTGAGTGAGTGACCTTTCGCTTTTATATATATAGATATTTTCAAATTTTATTGAAGAGTAACTTTTTCTGATACTCTGCCCCTTTCACCTGCGTCAGAAGGAAAGTAATGTTTTTCAAAGGTTTGTATGTTTGTGTGTTCGTCCTTTTTTTGGGCACGCTCTATATTCCATTTTTATACATATATTTTGACCCAAAATCCAAAAAGTGTTTAATTAAACAAAATATCATAAAACAAAAAAAACATGCGTGCGTACAAAGTACACATGTCAGAAGTGAAACTTCTTTGGCGAACTAATTTATAAATCTTGTTTATATTTATACAAATCTAAAACTTTAAATTTCCAAGATTTAAAAAAAAAAAGGGAAAAAGGCGTGATACGACGTTCACTCTGTCTCACTTTTTCTCTCAATCTTTCTCACTCGCTTGCTCCCTACCCTCACTCCACGGCTAGTTGCTCATGCTACGTTCGCCCTGTCTTACTCTCTCTCAATCGGTCTCGATCACTCTCTCTCTCTTTTCCGACACTTCCGTTGCATACCGGCGTGACGTTTCATCTGTAAAAAATTTACCCTCATGCGCCTAAAGAAGTTTCACTTCAAAAATGTACAATCTTTTTATTTTATTATTACATACATTTTCAAGCTTGGGTTTTTTGTTTAATTGTTTACCAATGTTATATCAATGTTGCATCAATAATAAATTTTAGAGTTAAAGTCTTATCAATATCGGTTTAGCTACACACGTCTTTACGAACTTTCGGGTTAATAATATTAATAAGATTGATATGATACAATAACTTAACAGTTTAAATCCTTATACAGTACGGTTAAATTACTTGTACAAATATATCCTACCTAGGCCATGTGATTCGACATGAGCGATACGAGCTGCTCCAACTTATTATGATGTTCAAAGTTCCTGGAAACAGGTTTGGCAAAGGGAGATCTCCCGCCAGGCTAGGTGATCATGCCTGGGGAGCGGCCGTGCTCCGACAGTCGTTGTTCGGAACTTGTATATATGCAGGATTCTGAGAATACTTCGATAGTATGTTTCAGAATACGCCAGCGCCATCTCTTGACGAGTTGCGGGAGATCGCCACAAAGGAAAGTTGGAAGGAGAAAGAAGCCGTGGATGCGTAACTTCAGGAAGTACGACTTTAACAAACTGATTGCCAACCTTCACTAGTTGGAGAGGAACTCTAAGAAGAAGATCAAATATTTGGTCAAATCGCAACACAAGTCTAAAACAACAAAGTATAGGATGCAACAAAACACCCCTCAAACACCCACGCATTTCAGTTCTGAATTGTCTATTGTTAATTAAACTGGTTGAAAGGCAAAGGTCAGGGCGCTTTTGCTCTTCACAATACACTTTATATCAGTTTAATAGGAGCAAAAGAGCACACCACCCATTTACGGCAGTTCCACAGATGTACCTGAACCTGAATGAAAGACTTTTTACCTGCTTTGGAAGGAACCTAATATTTTTCCTGTTTATGTATGCTTGTTTTTATGTTTTTACCTATATCCCATTTCTTTGGCTTGCGCAACAGTCCACATGTAACAATTTTAGCTCGAAATCGAAAAAACCATTAAATTGAACAAATTATCATAAAAACTAGACTCGAACACAAAGTAGAGGATGAAACAAAACACCCACGCACTGCAGTTCTGAATTGTTGCCTATTCTTGTTAATTAAACTGGTTGAAAGGCAAAGGTCAAGGCGCTTTTGCTCTTCACAATAAACTGTGCTTACATTCAGTTTAATAGGAGCAAAATAGCATGTAACCCATTTAGTGCAGCCCCTCTGACGCTCCAAAACCTGAAATGAAAGTCGACTGCATCAGAAGGATAGCAATGTTTAAGCGTATGTATGTGCAAGTAGTAGGAACCTGTGTAGTTCGACCGGGGAAGTACCATAGCCACATCTATTTCTAGCGTGAAGCATATCTTGCGCGAGATGGAAGGGTGTGGTTGCCGGCACACTTATATATGAGGCGACCACCATAGTCCTCGGGAGTGGCAACGCATATGTGGTGACTACAAATGGAACCCATGTTCTATTTGACCATCCATGGGCGGCAGTGACCGCTTACCATCAGGTGGACTGCATGCTCGTTTGCCACTTTAATCAGATAAAAAAATGTATATGTGTAGCGTCAGGCTCCGACATTGTTAGATTTCAACAATAATATTGACTGAGAACACATGTGGTGCCACTATTCTTTATTTGTTATCTTTTCTATCACTATCACTACATAGTATAAAACAAAGTCGCTTCCCGCTGTCCTGTCCCTATGTATGCTTAGATCTTTAAAACTACGCTACGGATTTTGATGCAGTTTTTTTTTAATAATTATAGTGAGTCAAGAGGAAAGTTTATATGTATAATACATGCATAATATTGTCGAGAAACACTGATAATTTAAAACTCTTAAACTGGTCATTCTTGGCGAAACGAAGTTCGCCGGGTCAACTAGTTTATTATAATTTACAGTAATTTAAAACACACTGATTAACTATTCTCCAATCGAATACAAACGAAACACGCATTAAAAATTGCAAACAAAAAAGAACATGAAATTGCAGACTTCATTTGTCATGTTTTAAGCATTTTATGAAAAAAATATTAGCATTGCGCAATCCTTCTCTACATCAACTATAACCGTGCGTAATTTCATACTCCTCCATCCGCGGCGGTATCTTAAAAATGAATCACAAGTTTTTACTTCACGTATTAATATATAGATATTACATATTATTGGAATCGGACTTAGTTAAAAGAGAGATGGGATGATCACTAGCTTTAAAAAATACAAATACAAATACATAATCTCTCCGCCAGCCAAATTGATTGACTACACGTAACTGCCAGAAATCTCTTTCCAGAATTCTTATGGGCATCTAGCTTTCTTAACAAATTTCCTTAAGGTAGTTCCTTTTTTTTTGTTCTTGAGGGGGAAACCTTCAAAAGGTACCTACCCGTGGCCGACGCCGTGGGAGCGACGCAGGGTTATGTGGACTAAAACCCAGGAGGCCGTCCTCGGCGCTACAAAGGGACCCCGGGATCTCTAAACGAACTCGATCGGAATCCTCTGAGCCGCGTTGCCCCATCGGGCTACTCCCAGATGGGAGGCAGGGCCCACCATCCCGTCTAGTCTTTACGACGATGTGCGACCACACATACCGCCGTCCTTCCCGGGATTGCCTGGCTGGACGGTTCAAGCTCTCACTCAAGCCGCCCGCAACCCCGGAAGCCCCTTTTAGTCGCCTCTTACGACAGGCAGAGGATACCATAGCCCTATTCTGAAAGGGGGTAGGTCTAGGTAGAATTTTCAAAAAAATAGAGTTTATTCCAAATTTTAAATTATTTCCAAATTTCCATTTTCTAAAAGTACATTGTCTTGAGCGTATTTACCGACTACCTGTGTTTGAATCAGACCATTATTTGCTGAAATATGTAACTTT
>OX453079.1:14732765-14945709 GCA_949699795.1 Spicauda simplicius
TGTAATTTAGGGCGCGTTCCAGGTGACGCTCACAAAGCCCCAAACGCCCAAAACGTCGTTCCACAAGACGACCGCGGTCGTTTTCGTCCGCGAAAACGTCACTCATGACGTCATGACTTACGCTCACGACGACCCATCTAATAAGGTGGGTCGAAGTGATCCTTCCACTAGAGAATACGCCAGAATAGAGAATAGAGAGAGAATAGAGAATTTGAATTTAAGACCTGACTTGATCGGCCACTGTAATAGCATCCTCGCAGATCCATCTTCGCAGGATGCAATAAAAAATATATAAACTTGTAATAGCAAGATTCCATAGTAATAATTAATTATTTATTTGTGTGTTATACTTAAGTATTCTTATGTCATTAGATTTATAACCAGGGCGTCATAATCGCAATAGCGATAAAGCCCTTTTTTACAGAATAAAAAAAAAAAAAGAATACGCCAGTAACGCTCACAAGCTAGTGGAACGGGAAAAACTGCGGTCGTGAGCGAGGACTTTGTGAACGTCTAATGGAACGCACCCTTAGTGTAGTCCCTCTGACGCTCCAAAACGTGAATGAAAGACTTATTCGACTGCATCAGAAGGAGGGTAATGTTGCAGCGTATGTATGTGAAGCGTCAGGCTCGGAGCCTGACGATTGTTAGATTTTAACAGAAATGTTGACTGAGAACACATGTGATACAACTATACTTTATTTGTTATTTTTTCTATCACTATCACTACATAAATACTACAAAGTCGCTTCCCGCTGTCTGTCCCTATGTATGGGACAATATTATAAATCTTTAACGTTTTAAATAAATAGATTGACTTGGCAATCGCAATATGCAATCTAATATAAATTTGTATTACTAGTGAAATGCAATGCATTGTGTTTTCATGCGATTGCCGAGTCAACCTTTTTATTAAAAACGTTAAAGATTTATAATATCGATATGGTCACTATAAGATGTTGTTAGGTTAGAACATTACATATCAACATAAGACAGAAAGCTCGTTTAAGCAGGGACTGAATAAATTAGTAATCGACTTGGTATACATGGATCTCACAACATTTTTCGGTAGGAAAACTGACTTGCGAGACTTGGATTTTTTTTAAGTATTGATTTTTGTTGGATTCAGAGGGCACAGGACCGGTTGGAGTGGCGCCATTTAGGGGAGGCCTATGTTCAGCAGTGGACATCAAAAGGCTGATGAATGATTGATTTTTATTTCATTCCATTTTCTACAAGTACATTGTCTTGAGCGTATACCGACTACCGACTACCTGTGTTTGAATCAGACCATTATTTGCTGAAATATGTAACTTTGAAGCAAGCCGTGTTAGAGCTATACTAAGTAAAACAGATTGTGCCCAAAGCTTTAATCTCCTTTTTTTCGAAACCATGTTTTCGTAGTCGGTGATCACTGTAACTCAAAAACGGCTTTACCCCTCGTGTTAAAATTTTTATCACTTTTTCTCTATATAGTAGTCCTCCGGTTGAAGGATTTTTTTAATAGTCAATAATATCAGCAAAAATTTGGTCGAAATAAAATGTTTGACTATTAATCTTGTAAAAAAAGTTCGTTAAACATAAATTTTGTTTGTTATTCTGTTTTTCAGAACAACTTTTTAGATTTTGCGCTACCCACATAAATTACATTTCATTAACTACAATATCATCCTATTCTAGATAAGAATCTTTCGTTCTGTAACTTGAATCTTAATTTTAAATGACCCAATTTCCTTTTGCTCATTACTTAGTCTAATAAAATAATCTCCCTCAATTAAACAGCGTTCCAAAATTCTCCAGAAATTCCTTGAAGAATCTCCGAGGCAGAAAATAATGAGACATTTGAATTGATCTCATGAGATTGTTAGATTTAAATGGATAAAATTAATTTGTATTCATCGTTTGTACATTATTGTCCCACTACTGGGCAGGGGTCTTCTCTGAGAATAAGAATTAATGGCTATAGTGTACCGCGTTGGTCAAGTGCGAATTCTTAGACTTCACTTATCTTTGAGAACTTTTTTATATTACTCTGAAGTGTGTCATTAGTTGTGTTAAGAAATACATCGTGGGGGTTTCTCAACGATGTTTTTCTTCGGCATAAAGGAGTGATAATTTAAGTCGAGTTTCAACTATTAAGCAATGATAGCTTAATTTTAATTAGTTACTCGTAAACAGACGAAGTTAGCCTAATAGAGCAGTGATAGTCTAGTGATTGAAACTTGCCCTCTCAATCGGGAGGTTCGAGGTTAAAACCCACGCAGGCACCACTGATTTTTCTAAAATTATGTGCGTATTAGAAATTAATTATCACTGCTTTTCGGTGAAGGAAAACATCGTGAGGAAACCTACACCCAAGATTTCTTTAAAAACAAAAAAGTTCTCAGAGGTGTGTGAAGTCCACCAATTTGCACTTGGCCAGCGCGGTGGACTATGGCAAACTCTCTCATTCCGAGAGAAGACCCATTCCCAGAAGTGAGACAATAATGGGTTAACGACGAAACATACAAAATATTTTTTGGGGATAAAATTTACTTTTTCACAATCAAAAAATTGGCACGGAAAATATATTTAGTATCGTTTGCTTTTTACGGAGACATTTTGGGTAAACACATTAGCGAATGCCTTACAAACGTTTTGTATGTATAAGTTTCTTATAGTGAAATTGAACTCCCGAGGGCTAGACCCACTGTTTGCTTTGAAACAATAATATTTAGGCATTCATGAGTTATTGTAACGGAAGTCTTCAAGTTCAAACTAAGGTAGGACGCCCTTGCTGGTGTGTTTACGTGTTTTTTTATCTGACTGAATCACCAAACGAGCAAGCAGTCCACCTGATGGTAAGTGTTCACTGCCACCCATGGACATCTGTAATCAACTACATACAGAACATGAGTTCCATCTGAAGTCAATCACAGATGCGTTGCTACTCCCGAGGACTATGATGGTCGCCTCATGTGAAAGTGTGCCGACTAATACCCAGACACAGAACATGAATCTAAACTCATTATTCACATACCTGTCTGGCCGGGAATCGAATCGTCAGACCGGTATGGTAACCGCTGCGTCACGCGGGTCGTCAAACGTAAGGTATGTATAATTTTTAACAGACTTCCGAAAAGGGGAGGTTCTCAATTCGTCTATATTATTTTTCTTATAGTGAAATTGTACTCACGGGCTGAATGGCTGCCTCATATGAATATGAGCCGGCAACCACTCCCCTTATATTTACTTCGAAACAATAATATTTTGGCATACATGGGGTGTTTCAACGGAAGTCTTCAAGGTTCCAAACTAAGGTCGAACTATCCTATCCGGGGCTAATTACGTGTACTTTGTCCAATAACGACTACCTTGCCGGTTTGATTACGTTTACAATACTATTAGGTAAGTCCATCTTTATAAATAAAAATAAATATATATCGTCAACCCATTATTGTCTCACTGCTGGGCACGGGTCTTCTCTCAGAATGAGAGAGTTTTAGACCAGAGTCCACCGCGCTGGCCAAGTGCGAATTGATGGACTTCACACACCTCCGAGAACTTTTTTTTAAACTCGGGTATGTAGGTTTCCTTACGATGTTTTCACGAAAAGCAGTGATAATTAATTTCTAATACGCACATAAATCAGTAATGCGGCAGGCAGGGTTTGAACCTCGGACCTCCCAATTGAGAGGGCAAGTTTCAACCATAAGGCTATCACTGCTCTAAATACAAACAAACATACCAAACTATATAGTATATAGAACTATATAGTATACGTGAAGCAAAAATTTGGGATCCGTTTTTTAAGAAACTTGTCGCGGACGGAGGAGTACGAAATTTAGCAAAGTTATTGTTTATGTAAAGAAGGACTACAAGATGCTAATATTTTTTTCAAATAATGCATAAATATCGGATGCCTTTGTCAAAATAACCGTTATTGCTTTTAAATGCAACTTAGTCAATTAAACTTTTTTTTAACTAGTAAGGGCGTATTTAAAATAATTCGAAAATTAAAACAATTTAATTTAATTTAAGCAATATTCGTGCTACTATGAACAATATTAAATTTTAGAGTTAAATTACGGTCGAATTTCGACCGTTGCGTTCCACCTGCACGGAATATTTTCAACATTATGTGATTTATAGAATAATTTCGGAGTATTTATCATCTAATATACATAAAATACATACGTGTAATATCGTCCAAGCATCAGAAGGGCCGTGTGGAGCGATCCGGGATGTTGTCCTCCATGTGAGTATGAAGTGGCAGGAACTTAAGACGAAAATTCCATTGGAAATATCTAACGCAGTTATGTTAAAATCAAACACCACACTGAGCACCGAACACTAGATTACACTTAAAAAAAACGCTTTCTACACTCATAGTCCCATAGTAGGATTTTCTTCTCTCATGAGTGCCCTGGAAACACAGACACCCAGAATCTAAACTCATCATTAAGATACTTGTCAGGCCGGGAATTGAACCCGGAACCCACTGCGAGTCAGACCGGTATAGTAACTGCACCGCCACGCGAGTTGCCACATTAAGCGCCAATAGGTAAGAACGCGCGCGTTTCGGTTGGCTGCTTGGCACCTACTGCCAGCCAGCCGCCATCATAATGACGTCGAACTACTATATTCGGAAATACCCGCACTTAATATTCCATCTACTATATTCAAGACTACCCGCTCTTAATTTTTATTTACTTCAATGTAATAAGAGCTGTATGTATGTAATATAATAATACATATATCAATTCAGTAAAAGAATTTCTTTTTAAAGATTGAAGTAACAAACGAGCATGCAGTCCATCTGATGTGTCAGTAGTCACTACCGTCCATGGACATCTGTAAGCAACTTCATACAGAACATGGGGTTCTATGTGAAGTTAATCACAGATGCGTTGCCACTTCAGAGGACTAAGATGGTCGCCTCAAATAAAAGTGTGCCGGCAATCACACCCTTCCATCAAAACACAAAAAACCGCTTCACGCTAGAAATAGGTGTGGCGGTGTTACATTCCCGGGCGAACTACACTGGTTTTACCACCTATTAATTATTATTTTATAGCGGCTATTAGATATCCCTTGCTTTTTTAATCATAACTTTTATCTGATAAATAAATCTCGTAGGCATAGTTAAATTAAGCAAATTTGTTTATCTCCCTAAACATCATTAACCGATTTGTACTTCGCTATTGGTTTTAATTGATTAATCAATCCTTTTCATTAAATTAAATATTTCTATCCTTTTCGTCCATTTTGGTGGTGATGTACACCTCAGCTAACTGATGAAAGATGACAACTAATGCAATTGAATATTACTTGAATTGAATTTAAAATAAATAATTATAGTTTTAAACTTTTAACCATAAACTGCCAATAATTATAGTTATTTGATGACTCTAATGTCTAAATAATGTCGAATGAAATTGCAAATCCAATTTATCATTGACTATTTAAGGGTCTGAAGATGTGTCTCTGAGACAAAATTTGTAACTCCTCAACCGATGGGAATAATTGAGTTGTGTTTGAAGACATTTGGTGTAGGTACTAATGAAATTGAATTACTTATTTACTAGCTATGATCAGAAGAACATACGTACATATATAATATGAAAAAAAAACTTTTGTATAAAAAGTTTAACCGACTTCCCCTGTCAGCTTTTTTATATAGGATGGGTTAGGTTAGGTTGGAACCTACAAGAAAACATAAAACTAAGCTCGCAGGGCGCCACCGCGCCCTGCGAGCGGGTGCGCTCAGTTCATTTGAATTATAAAAATATTGTATGTTATGGCTTAGGTTTATATTCAATTTGTCACGTAAGGTTGAGATTGAATTAATATTTCCACTTATGTATGCACCATGTTATCTCATTGATCTTATTGCGATACTAGTAAAAGTGAGTTTATCGTCACTAAAAAGGGTGAATAAAAATTTTTAAACAAAAAATACAACCGACTTCAATGCAACAAAAAAGTAAAAAATAATCTAAATACATGTTGGTTTAGAGCATACACAGTAGGTACTTAGTAGTAGTCCTGAAGTCGGCGCTTACCATATTTCGCTAGATCACGACGAAACCACATGTGCCCTATGTAAGCACCGACTTCGGAACTACTACTAAGTACCTACTGTGTATGCTCTAAACCAACATGTATTTAGATATTTTTTTACTTTTTTGTTGCATGGAAGTCGGTTGTATTTTTTGTTTAAAAAATTTTTATTTATTACAAAATCCGTAGATCCGAAACCTACAATTAGAAGAATTTATTCCAAGTTAATTCATTTTAAGAACAATTAATTCATTTTTTGCTTAAATAGATTTTATACAACAATGTTAGTACTGGTTTGAATAGCGTTATGTAGTATATTAAAGGTTTAGATTGATAAATGATGTTTTCATTATTTTTCTCAATAATTCAATATAAGTACTACTATACCTACTATGAGCTATTTATTAATCGTCATAATCAATTATAATTATTTTATTATTTCTAATCAATAACCCATTACAAAAACGTTCCCATCACTAATTGTAATTTATGATTTATTGCGACCTTGAATCGACCAATTGCAATGCTTTCTTTTACCGCTCCCCCGCACCGCATACCTCAGTGCTTTGACTGAAATGTTTCTTAGTAGAAATGAAGACATGAGGTGTCTATTAGGCTATGTTGTCGCTGCTCTCGCCCATGGACATTTGTAATCAACTTCATATAAGACAGGAGGTTTTATCAGAATTCAAACACTTGCATAGCTAGTGAAGTGAGCCGGCAACCACACTTTTCCACCAAAACGCAAGGTACTTTTCCACCAAAAGGCAAGGTAAGGCAACGCACTTTTCCACCAAACTTATTTCTAACCTGAAGGTTGCTTCAGGTTAGAAATAAGTTTGGTGGTGCTAACTCCTCGGTCGAACTACGCTTGGTCTACCACCTGATACAATTAATAAAATATAAAGATAATATACATAAGATGAATATAAAATATAATTACATTATTTATCTCATTATTATTACAAATGCGAAAGTTTTCTGAAGATGTATGTTTGTTACTCTTTAACGAAAAAACTACCGGTCGTATGCTGAAATTTGACACACACATAATTTGTTCATGACCTAGATAAACACATAGGATACTCATTAGCATGGTAGATGCGGCCGGAGCAAGGGAAGCCGCAGCATTAACCTTGTGTGTGGAAACATAATTATTTACATTTTACTGCGAATCCTTTTATGCTCCAGTTAGGGTTGCCATCTGTCCGGCTTTATCTAGACAGGTTTGTATTTTTTTGGTCGTTTCCGGCCAAATATGAGTATGCCCTGTTTGTTTCCACTTCATTTTTTAATGGATCAAGGTACAGATCTCACAACATAGATGGAAGCCTGAATAAATAATAGGTAGAATGGTAACTGGCAACTACCACTCATATAAATTAGTCAAAGATGGGAGGGATGTCTTCTGTTACCGCTTTTTACATACCACAGCGGGATCATTTCTGTGTTACATGTGCTGTGGGCCACCAACACCCAAAATCAAAACAGAAATTTGAATTTTTTATGCAGATATCTGCTTGTTAGGATTCGAGTCCGAAATCCACTGGGTGTCAGACCGATATGGTGACCGCCACAAAGACCACCAAACCAGAACTCAGATGCGTTATAATTCAGATTCAATTATTAATAAAATAATATTTAAAAATAATAATAATTAATAACTAATTAATTATTATAGTTAATTAATAATTATTACAATTCATAATAGTTAATAAATAATTTATTTAACTTCGATTATTTGATTATTTGCATTTTCTTAAAATTGATTGACACAAAACATAGTCCGCCTTTTTAATTAAGCATTTAGCTCGTAAATAAAAAAGAAACCCGTCGTTATGAGGGCTTACAGTAGCAGTACAGATATAAATAAACCTCACCCCATATAAATGAAAAGTCGAGTGCCTTCAATATTATTCGCCCCTATCCAAACATAAATAAATTATTTAAGTTTAACTGCCGATGTTATTAAATTTGATTATCATGGTTTAATATGATTTTGTTAATAAAAGTATTAATTGAATATTATGTTTTTTTATATGATTAAAACAGCAAACGAACATACAATTCACTTGATGGTAAATGGGACACTGCCGCTCATGGATCTTTAAGCAACTCCATCATATCATACTTCATACTAATATTATAAAGGGGAAAGTTTGTGAGTGTGTATGTTTGTTACTTCTTCACGTCTAATCGCCTGGAGCGATTCTCATAAAATTTGGCAGGGAGTTAGCTGACACTCTGGATTAACATATAGGCTACTGTTTACTGTGGAAAAATATCTTACTCCCACGGGACCATCGATACATCGATTTTTTTAACGCGAGCGAAGCTGCGGGGTACAGCTAGTATAGAACTTTACATAGAACTGTAAAGTTAATTATTGACGCATTACTTCTCCCGAGGACTAGGATGGTCTTATCAAAAATGCAACCGACAAACCACCTTTCCGATGATCCGTTTTAACAAGATACTTGCTGGAGTAGTATGAATTACGCACGGTGATAGTTGATGCAGAGGAGTACCAAATGCTAATTTTTGTTTCAAATAATGTGTAAAATATACATAAAATCAACTAAAAACACATTACACACACTACATGCATTTGATTTACAGTGCATTTGACACAAACACAAAAATATTAAACTAAATATAACATTCAATGTATTACTATGAAAACACATAACGTCTTTCGTCTTTGACAAAATACCCGCTTTTGCTTTTAAATGCAGCTTAGCGTAGCCGCACACGGGTCAGCGGCCACAACCACAAAACGCCGCCACTGGTATATTTCTTATAAGTAGTTTCTATACATCACAACATAGTCGAAAACAAAGTCACTTCCTACTGTCTGCCTCTATGTATGCTTAGATCTTTAAAACTACGCTACGGATTTTAATGCAGCTTTTTAACAGATAAAGTGATTCAAAAGGAAGGTTGTTATGTATAAAACATGCATAATATAATGGAGAAACACTAATGATTTTAGATTTTTGACTTTTAGGCGGAAGTAAGTTCGCTGGGTTCACTAGTATTATAATAAACGAAATAAAACATTCAATATCTTACTATGAAAACACATATCGTCTTTCGTCTTTGACAAAATACCCGCATTTGCTTTTAAATTGCTTTTTTATAAAAGCAGCTTAGCATCGCCACACACGGACTACCGACCAAAACCACCAACGCCGCTACTGGCATATTTCTATAGTTTCGATACATTTTATATATACACGGTGAACGCTTCTAGTTTCTAGTGGCGTTTGTGGCCGCCGCGAGTGGCCCGTGTGCGGCGTCACTTAGTTTTAATTAATTAAACCTCATTTTACCTTCAACGGGTGTATTTATAAAAACTGGAAAATTAATACAATTTAACTGAATTTGGGAAATATTCGTGCTATTTCACATGAGGCGGACACACCTTCACATAAGGCGAACATCATAGTCCTCGGTAGTAGCAACGCATCTGTGATTGACTTCAGATGGAACCCATGTTCTGTATGGAGTTGATTACAGATGTCGCAGGGCAGCAGTGATCACTTACCAGCAGGTGGACTGCATGCTCGTTTGCTGCTTCAGTCAAATAAAAAAAGCTACTTTGGACAATATCAAGTTTAGTTTTTTTACTTGAATTACGCTCGAATTTCGAACGTTGCGACGGGTGTTATAAATACTATGTAAAATACTATTTGCATTTCTATTCGCATAGACCCACAGTACATACCTCTGTATCACACGCTCAAGATTGAAACCGGTATAAAAATATCCAGTCTGCAAAAACTCAAAAAATATGCACGGAAAATACACAGAACAGAAATTACTATATATCATTAAAGAGCTAGACTAGAACCCAGCATTCGTGTAGCTCCGGGATTAGAATAGGGCTACGGCATCTCTTACCTGTCGTAAGAGGCGACTAAAAGGGGCTTCCGGGGTTGCGGGTGGCTAGAGTGGGAGCTTGAACCGTCCAGCCAGGCGATCCCTGGACAGATGGCGGTGTACCGCATACCGTCGTAAAGACGAGACGGAGCGTTGACCCAGCTGACCTGAGAGGAGCTCGAGGGGGCAACGCATTTAGAGGACTCTGGTTGCGTTCCTTTGGAGATCCCGGACTCCTTTTTGTAGCGCCGAGGACGGCCTTCGGGGGAGGTTTTAGTACGGTAAAAATCCCACATAACCCTCCATCGCTCCCTCGGCGTGGGAAAAAAATACAAAACAAGGCTAGAACCCGGAACTTTTCTAAATCAACCGCTATTGGCTGCTACAGGTCCTTAAAATGAAATTACTTCGTCCAAACGAGGAAAGAATAGAAATGTAAAATGGTTGTGATAGTTATACAAAACCTTTATAATATGTCTCCTCCACGGTTGTTCGTTATCTACACAAAAGCTTCAAAGCTAAGTTTTGAATAGAACCACAGATTAAATAAGTTATAGAATTGACGTGTAAGTAACGTAGGTACTAAATTATATTGTATGGGAATATAACTAAAATAATTAATAAAAGTAAAGCCAATACAAAAACTGGTCGGCGAAAGATAAAAAAATATGCCGCAGAAACAAAAAAATGTATAAAATGTATTACAATTTATATACAACTAGTTGACTCGGCGAACTTCATTCCGCCTAAGAGTCAAAAATCTAAAATTATTAGTGTTTCTCCACTATATTATGCATGTATTATACATAAAAACCTTCCGCTTGAATCACTCTATCTATTAAAAAAACTGCATTAAAATCCGTAGCGTAGTTTTAAAGATCTGAGCATACATAGGGACAGACAGCGGGAAGCGAATTTGTTTTATACTATGTAATGATTGTATTACAAATTGTACACCACTTTTGGCAGACCTTCTTTCATCAGATGTAAAAATGTAAGATTTGATAAGACAGATAAGGTTTCTCGGGAGTTATCTCTTATCTTGGTTAACTCTCAACTCATCTCCTCTTCAATTCCCGAAGTACACGTAGATGACGACTAGCGCGACAGAGCTTTTATTCCGGATTGACGCAGAGGGTTCTGTGTTCAGTCCCCGGTCAGCCCAATATTTGTCTGAGGATTTTAGATATCTCTTCCGGAACCCAGAACATGAATCTAAACTCATCCTTCAGATACCTGTGTGGCCGGGAATGGAACCCGGGACTCTTCGTGCAGGCGAAATCGCGAGGATAACCTAGAAATTTAATAAAATACAAATTTTTAAACGCTTTCTACACGCTTTCTACACTTAAAGCCCCACAGTAGAATTTTCTCCTGTGTCGTGGGTGCCATGGATACACACAAAGACGAATACACAAACACCCAGACCCAGAACAAACATCTAAACTCATCATTCAGATACCTGTCTGGCCCGGAGTCGAACCCGGGACCCACTACGTGTCAGACCGGTATGGTAACCGCTGCGCCACGCGGGTCGTCAAGACAATTTTTAAAGACATTTCTACTAGATCATGTAATATATAAACAGAACCCATTCTACTAATAAGCTGCTTGAATGCATTGAATTCAAAGTCCAACTTCAGTATTCAGACCTAGGATTTCTCAACTCAGTTAGACAAATCCGAGCCTTTTGTACTAGAAGTTATTTAAAGCTGGAATTCTAGTCAGTCTATGACAATAACTAGATATTCGAATATTAAAATATTGGAAAATATTTTCATTTTGATTATTATGCCTACATTTACAAATATACCAACATTACCAACCAAAATTCTTAGCCTCTAGTAAAAAGCAGGTAAGTCTATTTTTGCCAAATTAACTTTATGACGCAGTTAATAAGAGCAGTGATAGCCTAATGGTTGAAACTTGCCCTCTCAATCGGGAGGTCCGAGGTTCAAACCCAGGCACGCACCACTGACTTATCTGCCTATTAGAAATGAATTATCACTGCTTTTCGGTGAAGAAAAACATCACGAGGAAACCTACACACCCGAGAGTTCTTTAAAAAAGGTTCTCGGAGGTGTGTGAAGCCTACCAACTGGCACTTGGCCAGCGCAGTGGGCTATGGCCTATAACTCTCTCATTCCGAGAGAAGACCCGTGCCCAGCAGTGGGACAATAATGGGTTGACGATATATAACTTTATAAAAATTAACGCAGATATATTCAAATGGAAATAGCAGATGTATTCAAAATGGGTTATCGGATAAACCCATTTTGAATACATCTGCTATTTCATAATCGTAGTTGAAAATTAAACTGGCTCTTAATTCAATTGAATAATTTTGAACTTGCTGCCGTGAAGCAAAAACTTAAGATCCCTTAAAAAAATATGTGTGGAGGAATCTGAAATTTGACACGGTTATCTTAATATATATAAATTACGTGTCACTTTATTTGTCCGCAATGGACTCTTAAACCTCTGAACCGATTATAATCAAATTTACACAACGTGTGCATTTTGATCCAACTTGAAAGATAATCTTTATATATATAAATTACGTGTCACTTTATTTGTCCGCAATGGACTCTTAAACCTCTGAACCGATTATAATCAAATTTACACAACGTGTGCATTTTGATCCAACTTGAAAGATAAGATAGTTTATATCTTAATTCAAAGGTTTAATTGCAAATATTTTTTTAGCTTCAGGTTTTTTAGCTTCAGCTTTATATAATCCTAATAACAGATGGCGGTGTAATGTTATCTTTTGACTTGATTAAGTAAGTAATGGTGCTTTGTTAAAATTACAACCGTTTCACTTAGGCTACAATTTAATATCATGATCAAAGATAAGTATAAGTTACTAACCTCGATCAGTAATATTGGTGATCAAAGGTTACTAAAGTACCTTATACATAGCCATCTCAGTATATTCTGCGTTGATACGCAACCTTACCGCCAAATAATGTATATGAGGTATTAGATGGCGCTCTTTACGATACAGTCATCTTCATATATATTAATGGCGCTTTGTTATAATTTCATATGAGCAAACGTTTCATATGAGCGACAATTTAATATTATAACCAGATATAAATATATCCTTATAAGTTACTAAAGTAATACAAAGGTATCTCAGTATATTCTGCGATGATACGCCACCTTATTGCCAAATCGAAATAGTAATATGTCTGAGATACTAGATGGCGCTGTTTACGTTACGGTCATCTACATGAACCGAATGTATCGATAAATCAATACCGTTTCACTTAGTCAGTTTTTTACATTTCCCTAAAAACAAAGTGTAAAATTATATCAATCGAACAGTTGACTCAATAATACATAACGTTATTTTTTATTCATAGTTTACTGCAAACAATTTTTCTTTATTTATTTATTTTGATGAAGTATTTTTGAACGCAAATTACATTTAAATTCGTACTGATGTGACCGTTAGGTGGCGCTACCTAACCTATTTTGTTTTTGTTTGTCGATGTACATATTGTAGGAAAGACAAACTAACGTGGTTTTTATGTTGTGGTGATCGCAATACAGTTAAATCTCAATATTCTTTGTTTTTCAATTTTTGGAGTTATCATAGACGGCTACGTGTTACTTGGACTGAAGTATATTATAGTGAACAATAATTTAAGTTAGTATAGTGAACAATAAAACTATTCCTGCTTTTTAATTAATAGTGCTTCATTGTACGACACTTTAATTTAAATAAATAAAGACAGGTGAACTAAAAATATTGTACACCGAGAAGTGCTGAATTATATTGAATGTCAATTTTTTAATAAAAAAAATATAAATGTCATTGTTAAAAATTTAATACCATCTGCCCTTCTTACCTTATTTATAAGTTTATATGGCACATGTCTACTAACAACTTTGTAGTATATTAATTTCTTACAAATACGAAATAATACAATTTAAAATTTGTTTATGTAATATTTCTTTAACCACAGCAACGCGTGGCCGGGTCTGCTAGTAGTTTATATAGGAGGAGAGCAGGATGCTATTTTTTTTAATAATGCATAAAACATACTTACAACAATTAAAATGACATTAGACATACAACCATATTACACTTAGAGACACGCTTCCCATTCACACACCTATAAGAGTTCGTTGTTGTACGAGCTACGATATCGTACAAGGTGTTATTGCTTACTGCACGTATATGCGTACATATGTATAGCGCACACATCATCATTATTTAGAATTAGCATTTTTACTGAATAAAATTTAGTGTTAAAACTGCACTCGTTGGGTTTGGTCATTTCAACGCCTTTCCATCACCCTTCAAAATTGTAATCACATTACATTTTTATGGTCCTTCGAACCTTGAACTAACAGTTAATTGAACCTTCGACCAGGCGATACAGTTCGGTCGAAACTAAAGGAAATAAGAAACACGCGGTTTCTCTCCTTTATGAAAACGCTTTTCGCTGAACAAACGGTTTAGCATTTATCGGTGACGTACGGTAACAAAGTGGACATTTGTGAAATACGGTCTGAAACTGACTCTAAAACGGTGAAAATTATAACTGTGTAAGTGTGTATTGTGCGGACTATCAGAACTCTATTACTAGCTAGCTGCAAGGTGGAACTTCATCGCGAATCAAGTGCGTGCGGTCTGTCATAACTCTTCTGCTGGCTGGCTGCAAGGCGGAGCTCCATCGTGAGGCAACGGCATTAGCAGCTAAGTTCTTTAAGTTCGATCAAGTAAGGTCTTGCACTACTATTTACATATAGACAACATGGAGAAGTTGTTAGAAAACCAGAGTTCTATATTAGAATCAATTAAACAAACAGAGAGAAACTTCAATAAAGACTCTGCTAGTAGGAAAACTCGCGAGTACTTAAACGAAAGACTCAATAAGTTGGACAGGCTCTGGGCTGAGTTTAGATTAAATAACGAGAAATTAGCTTTCTATGAGGACATTAACTATCCTTATTTTGCCGAAAATCAATTTCAAAAGGCAAAGGAATATTTTGATTCTGTACGAAACAAAATAGAGTTCTTTACAATAGGTGAAGATAAATCCGAACTTCCCGGCCCGTCTAAAAGAACACAAACTTTACTACCAGCTTCCCGTATACCGTCAACCTCTACCATTCAACATTCCGGTCAAGTTGTAGAACTTCTTTCCTTACAACGCACTAATTTTAGAGCATTTAAACGGTTAGTGGCAGGCATAGATGTAGAACATATCTCTGATAAGTGGGAATTGGAAGATGAGTTAAAAAATGTTCAAAGTAGATGGAAGGCCATCGATTCTTTGCACTTGCAAATCGATAATTTACTCCAAGGGTCGGATTCTGACTACGACGATGAATTTTATTATTACGAAAATTTATATAAGTCTATTAAAAGAAAACTTAATTATAAGTTAGCTTCTACAGCACATTTACAGCAGTCCACGCCACAGTTGGACATTCCCATTTTTACTGGTAAGTATACGCAATGGCCTACTTTTTACGATCTATTTTGTGAAACAATTCATAATAACAACTTACTGACTAAATGTCAGAAGATGCAACACCTAAAAGGTAAGTTGAAAGGTGAAGCCGAGCGCCTCGTTCAACATCTTCATATATCTGCCGACAACTACGACACTACTTGGGAGCTTTTGGTGCACAGGTATAATAATCCTCAATTATTATTTACTAAACACATAGAGATGTTTTTATCACAACCGGTCATGCAAAAACGAACAGCGAATGATATTAAACGCTTGTATGATACCTCTATGGAAAGCATACGCGCCATTCAAAATCTAGGTATCGATACTACGACCTGGGACCCCTTGTTGGTGCATCATATATGTAAGAAACTCGATCCGATTACATTAGCAGACTACAAGGAGTCACGCAAATCGCCACGTGAGTTGCCGTTACTTGTTGAACTGATGGATTTCTTAGAAGGTAAGTTTACTGCTCTCGAACCTATACAAAGGAGAGAGAGAGATCCCATAGCCATAGGAAAATCCCAGCCTCATCAACAAATGATGCCTAACTATAAACAAAATCGAACGCTATATCCTGTGTATAACAATGAGGGAAAATTTCCTAAGCGCGGATTCCTAAGCTCAGCTTGTAACACGTGGTCATGCCCTTATTGCAATCAACATCACGTTTTGTACAAATGCAATAAATTTAATAAACTAAAACCCGACGCTAAAATGAAAATAGTTGAGAAATCAAATGTTTGTCAAAGTTGTCTTTATAAACATTATGACAACCGGTGCACTTCTACAAAGAAATGCAAGCATTGTCAAGGCGATCATCATACCTTATTACACGAGGCATTCAGCCACATGTCAATGACACCGCGTACTTGTGTACCTAACGTACCGAACAACGAGGTAGCGATAAATGCATTAAGTTGTAATGATACTAATAACCAACATACAGTTAGCCATGTCGCTACCGATGATGAGGAAATATTACTGACCACTTTGTCGCTGCAAGTGAAGGCCGCAGACGGGACATATATCATATTACGGGGCCTCCTAGATCAAGGCTCTCAAATATCTCTAATATCGGAACGTGCGGTTCAGATGTTAGGCCTTACAAGGCAACGCTACCACGGGACCGTATCGGGTATCGGTAATGGTTCAAAGCAGAGTAAGGGTATTGTTTCGCTTCTGTGCAAATCTATACACGATAACTTTGAATTTACAACCCAAGCTTTAGTAATAAATCACGTAGTTAATAATTTACCTAATATAACATTTACTAGGAGGGAGTGGTCGCACCTACAGCATATTCAACTAGCTGATCCCGAGTACAATGTGTCTAGGCCTATTGATCTATTATTGGATGCTAGTGTGTATTCCGATATTATTATGAGTGGTTTAATAAAGGGACCAAACATGACACCGATCGCTCAGCAAACTAAAGTAGGCTGGATTTTATCAGGCAACGTGAAAACGTTTAACTGTCACGTAGTTATTAACAATTTCACAGAGTTATCCCAGTATTGGGAGTTAGAGGAGATTAAAGACGACGCTCCTTCCTCATCACTTGAGGAACAATACTGTGAACAGTTATACCAGTCTACCACTACGCGTACATCAGACGGTCGGTATCAAGTTGCTCTTCCTATGAAGCCACACTATGAACAGAGCCTAGGTTTATCAAAACCTAAAGCCATAGCACAGTTTCATAATATAGAAAATAAAATGTTAAAAAACCAAGAGTTTAGTGATAGTTATATTCAATTTATGACAGATTATGAGAAAATGGGCCACATGAAACGAGTTTCCAATTACAATACGATATCATGCTATCTCCCTCATCACGGTGTATTAAAATCGGACTCTTCGACTACTAAGTTACGCACGGTTTTCAACGCATCATCCAAGACATCTTCCGGTTTCAGCCTGAATGACTTAATGGAACGGGGTCCTAACCTACAGAATGATCTATCAAGTCTTATAATCAAGTGGCGCCAGCATAAGTATGTAATCACGGCGGACATAGAAAAAATGTTCCGTCAGATCCTTGTCAGGGACTGTGATCAACATCTACAAAGAATAATATGGAGAGCAGCGCCACAGCATCCAATGGCTGAATATCAACTTACCACCGTCACGTACGGAACAAAGGCCGCTCCATACCTTGCCATGCGAACGCTTCGACAGATAGCACTCGACGGCTCTACCCAGTACCCGTTGGCAGCTGAGGCGTTAAAGAATTCATTCTACATGGATGATCTTTTAGAAGGCGGTGATACGATTGAAAAGGTCCAACGTCTGCAGCGTCAAATTATTTGTATGTTGAAGGGAGCGGGCATGAATATAAGGAAATGGTCCAGTAACGCCTCCGAACTTATCCAGGATCTCCCATCTGACCAGGTTGACACTCCGCTTGACTTCAGAAGTTCAGAGTCTAGGAAAACACTTGGAATAAGTTGGAATCCGAAATATGATACTTTCACGTTTCAAAATAAATTTGAAGACCTGCGCGATGACAAACCTCTTACTAAGCGATTATTACTAGGGTATATTTCGAAGATATTTGATCCGTTAGGGTGGTTGTCGCCGCTTACTATTAGGGCTAAACTATTATTTCAAAAAACTTGGTCAAATGAAGATATTAACTGGGACGATAAACTATCGGATATCATAAAGGAAGAATGGAACCAGTTAAGGGTAGATTTTCAAAACATAAATAAAATAAATATTCCCCGATATTTAGGTAACAAAAGACATTACGTTATTCACGGATTTTGCGACGCATCGCAAAAAGCTTACGCGTGTGCTATTTACATAGTAACAAAGAATGATAAGGGCGCGTATACATCGTACTTGCTAACGGCAAAAACAAAATTAGCTCCATTAAAAAATAAAGTAACGTTACCGCGGCTTGAATTGTGTGGGGCAATGCTTTTATCGCGATTATTAAAAAGGATTACTCAGATATATTCTGATAATACTTTTACTGTTTACGCATGGACAGATTCTATGGTTGTAATCGGGTGGATTCACGGGGATATCCACAAGTGGAAGCAGTTTGTCGCGAATAGAGTCCAGAAAATTACCTCAGTCATCCCTCCATCAAATTGGCATCATGTCAAGACTGAACACAATGCCGCTGATTGTGCAACAAGAGGGCTGACTCTGAAGCAATTATCTACAAATTCGTTGTGGTGGGAAGACCCAGATTGGCTGTTACGTTTCGACGCAAAATTAATTTCTAACAAGAAATATGTGTCTCCTACAATCGAAACGAAAAAGTCCAATGTAAACGCGGCCTTATGTTATAATAATGCTTTAATTATAAAATTATTAAATGATTGTAGTTCAATAAACCGCTTACTAACAATATTAGGCTGGTTCTCGCGTTACGTTCATTGGCTTCGCGACAAGCAAAATACGACACGGCATAGTTATTTAACAGTAAGCGAAATTACGCAAATTTATAATTTAATTATTAAAACTGTGCAGCGTATTGAATTCCAAGAAGACATACGCCGATTAAACAAGGGAGAATGCTTAAAGAAGACTAGTAAATTATTATGCCTAAACCCATACATTGATGGGAAGGATGGATTAATGAAAGTTGGGGGTCGTCTCAATAATTCTAGGTTGCAACAATCTTCTAAACATCCCATTATTCTGCCAAGCCGAAGTCGTTTAACCGAACTTATTATAAATCAAGCACATTTGGTTATGCTACACGGTGGACCAAGTTTGACTTTGTCTTATATTAGGGAGAAGTTTTGGATTTTAAGTGGATTACGGACAGTCAAAAGAGAATTGCGAAAGTGTGTTAAGTGTAGGAGATTTAGTAGTGAAAGAAATACACAGATCATGGCTGATCTTCCAGAACCTCGCGTGACACCTTCCCGACCCTTTACTCATACAGGCGTAGATTTTACTGGCTATTTTGAAATAAAGGCCAATAAAGGGCGTGGAATTAAAACTATCAAAGGATACGTAGCCGTTTTTGTGTGCCTGGCGACCAAGGCCGTACATTTAGAATTGGTGTCGGACCTCAGCACTCCAGGATTCTTGGCTGCATTCCGTCGCTTCTGTGCGCGGCGTGGAACACCGAGTCACGTGTATAGCGATAATGGCACTAATTTCGTTGGTGCAAATCGGGTATTGAAGAAGGAGTACGAAGAGATTCTGCAGACCATTGATAAGAACTTCTTTAAGAATACCAGGGAATTTGACATACAATGGATCTTTAACGCGCCAGCTTACCCATCAGCGGGTGGCCTTTGGGAAGCAGCCGTAAAACGCTTGAAGTATCATCTGCGTAGGGTACTGGGTGAACAAAAACTCACGTACGAAGAGTTTATTACTCTAATTCACCAAGTTGAAGCTTGCTTAAATTCGCGTCCGCTGATCGCCTTAACAGAAAATACAAGCGACCAATATTTAACGCCGGGGCACTTTCTGATTGGAGGAGCACTTATATCTCGACCGCAAACTGATCCGTACCATATTAATTTAAATATTAGATGGCAAATGATCCAAGCAATGAATAAACATATATGGAAAACTTGGTCGTCAGATTATTTACAACTATTACAAGTACGTTCAAAGTGGAACTCCCCTCGCAAAAACATAGAGGTTAATGATATAGTACTTATCAAGGAAGATAATCTCCCCCCTGGAAAATGGGCACTGGGAAAAGTAACGGCGGTACATCCTGGAAAGGACGGATATGTTCGCGTAGTATCTTTAAAGACGGAAAATGGCGAGATTAAAAGGCCTATCCTTAAACTATCAATTTTACCAGTGAAGGAAGAACCCGTAAACCAAAATAAAGCAGAAGTTACATCGCAAAGGGAGGATGACGTAACACGTAACAGAGTCAGGCGGACTCGAAGAGGCCCCAATCGTATTGTAAACGCAATAATGATGGCATTTTTATTATTTTTAACATTTATATCTCCCGCGTATTCTAATTACAACGTGTCAAATTTCGATTCTGATCAGAGTTTTTATTTCGACAGAATATCCGAGTTACGTCTCATTCGGGATGAATGGAGGGTCGCTGTTTATTATAATCTGACATCATACTGGGCAGGATTAAATAACGTTCGTGATTACGTCACACGGTTAGATATACCGTTGCGTACAGCAAAGTTACCTTTGCAATACACCAGTATCATATCTCAGTTGCAACATGATTTATCCGAAATTGAACATTACAACAACATACTTAGAGGTGGAATTAAAGACAGGAAGAAAAGAGGTGTATTTAACGGTGTGGGTTATGTAGCAAATACTTTATTTGGCGTTCTTGATGATAGATTTTAAATACGTATGAAAGGGATATCGCAAAAATATCACAAAACGAAAATCATATACAACTTCTGATTAAAAATCAAACAAGTGTCATTGAGGGTCAATACAATATAATGCGCAGGAACGAACAGATTATGAACAAACAGTTTGGTATTTTAGATAATAATCTTCGTAACATTAATGTATCAATAAACAGAGTGCACTCAGAGTTAAGCAGTGAACTTAATGTTTTATCAGCCTCTCTTAGTGCAAATATTATAATTTCAAACTTGAGGCGCATTCAGGATACGATAATTAATATTATTACGGACATATCGCATGGACACTTGAATGCACATCTCCTGCCACCTGAACAACTAGCAGATCAGGTAAATATAATCTCTGGCCATTTGCAAGGCGACCTAACACTACCGGTGGACAAGCCGAGCGTCACCGAGCTCTACAAATTTATGAAGGTAAGTGCAAATATTGGTAAACAATACTTAATCATCGAAGTCAGAATCCCTCTTGTGAGCAAGGAGGCGTTAGAATTAGACAGAGTGGTTAGTTTACCGCATAAAACATACTATGTCTCAAGTAATTTCCCTTATTTGGCCTTCAATCTACAGAAGAATTTACTTCTTTTGCTGTCAGAGACTGATATACAATCGTGTATTCATTTATCTGCTAATAAACTAATATGCACGATTGATCAGCCTGTTTATGAATTACAAATAACTAAATCCATCTGTAATATTAATATCAATAACAACACCATGTGTACAACAAAGGTGTCGGCATGTCATGAACGATGGGTCCGATTACATTCTAGTAATAAGTGGCTGTTTTCTTGTTGTGAGAGCTGCTTAGTGCGCGTTTTTTGCCCAGATGGCATCCAGCAAAGCTTATTGACGGGAAATGGCATGTTACATATTGGTCCAGGTTGTACTTTAAAGAGTAATGGTTTATCTATTTTCGGCCACAATAGCAACTTTCATAGCCTTGTAAATATACAGAGCGATATTGTCACAGTTCCAAAGATTTCCATTTTAAACAAGATAATTAATTCCTCATTAGATAAAAGCTATGTTCCTGAAGACCACGCAGACCAGTGGAGTAGGCTTAGAGCCCAAATAGATAACTTGAAACATGAGTCTAGTACCGCTTTGAGTGTTCACGACTCATTACTCGGTGTTATATACAGTATTATTCTTTATTATACTAGCAGTAGTCGTTTACTTCGTTATGAGATATTGCAAGGCCAAGCGTTGGATACGAGAAGAGCTGCAAGAAAATAACATCTTTAACTCAATGGAACTACGAGCTACCCCTGGACCCGTTGTGAATGCCCCTCAGCCAGGCAACATTGCCAAAGTTCGGGATGTATTGGGTCAATCACTAGCTAATATTAATAAATCAACATTATCTACACCTGTGCCTTCAAAACGGTGCGTGAAAGTTGACTTACGTGCTGACAGTGATAGTGAATGATATGCAAAGAGTGATAGTATTGTAACAAATCTAATGTGATCATATTTCAGCGATAGCCGATAACGGCCTGAAAAATAAACATTTACCTAGCTTTAAGATACATTGTTATCATCTTGTAAAATCATATAAAATTATATTATAACATTTAACTTTTAACTCATACTAGATTTATATTCCTTAGTAATGTGCACAACATACATATTTACGTCACGACTTGCGGTAGATTGTCTATTTTTGCAATTTTGACACTTGTTTTGGAAATTCCTTACCTTGAGTGGGCAGGATGTACGAGCTACGATATCGTACAAGGTGTTATTGCTTACTGCACGTATATGCGTACATATGTATAGCGCACACATCATCATTATTTAGAATTAGCATTTTTACTGAATAAAATTTAGTGTTAAAACTGCACTCGTTGGGTTTGGTCATTTCAACGCCTTTCCATCACCCTTCAAAATTGTAATCACATTACAGTTGTTTTATAATAATTGTTAGTTGTATAATTACCTTAACAACAGGTTGTGTTTTTTTTTTTTTGATTAAATAATTTCGTCCTGGTGATGAGCGGGGCACCCAGTAATACGGGCTGTAAACCCAGTACAGGGGCCCTAGCGAATTGTTTTGTGAATAATTCCTTATCAATAAAAACATTTTTTTTTAAACCATACATTCGATACAAACACATATATAATAAACAAAATAAAACGTTCATTGTCTTACCATGAACACATAACGTCGGAAACGTCAGATGTATTTGTCAAAATACCCGTCATTACTATTAAATGCAGCTAATCAAATCAACCTTCTTTTAACGGGTCTTTTTAAAATAACTCGAAAATTAAAACAATTTTATTAAATTTCAGAACTATTCGTGCCACCTTGGGCAATATTAAGTTTAGTTTTTAATTGAATTAAGGTCGAATTTGGATCGTTGCGACCGGTAGTTATTTCAAATGTTTATACGATCTGTTCAATCGGAGGGTAGTATGCTTCACCGCGCTCCGGGAAGCAGTATGGCGGTGTGCGCGTTGCCGAAGCGACCGCCGCTAACCGGCTGGAACTTATTACCTTTAATTAACGTGTTAATTGTAAAGATATAAAGTATTTGTGTACTATATGTGTGTGGACTAAAGTGAGGCCTTCAGTTTAATCACTGGTGTGTGTGCACGTGTTGTGTGGACCGCTTGGAGCCTTGCCAGGATCCTGGGAGAAAGAGGAGCCACGGGCGGATCGTACGTGGATATAAAGTATTTGTGTACTATATGTATGTGGACTAAAGTGAGGCCCTCAGTTTTATCTCTGGTGTGTGTGCACGTGTTGTGTGGACCTCGTGGAGCCTTACCAGGATCCTGGAAGAAAGAGGAGCCACGGGCGGATTGTTCGTAGATAATCGTAAGTAGAATTCATATTCTCACAGCAAGTTAGGTAGCCCCAAAATGTCGTGGATCTGCCTATAACTATGACCGTCTTCTATATTCTTGGGACCTTCGATAAGGCGGTTTTTACATGTCTCGCTGCTTCGCGTAAATCGTACAATTCAAAAATCAATAAACAATTAAAGAGTTACGTTAATCCAAGAAAGGCTCAGGATTGAAGACTTTTTGCTTTAACCACATCGTAATTTTTGGCGTTTTTATTTTCTATGTTTATTATTTTAACCTTAATAAATAAAAAAATATTATCAAAAAGGACTGTCGAATTTTTACCTAACTCTCCTGAAATTTGCAATTTTGAGTTCTGTTATTATTCATTCGAAGCAACAATCAGTACTTTTTTAAAATAAGTCTATGGATCGATCTTTTAAGAACATTTATTGAAACGGCGATCTAGCGGTGGGTATTCATTTTTGTAACTATTTTGGTATAAAAAGGCAATTTGGTATACAAAATCAGAATCCGAGAACTTGTTTTTTTTTTTATAAGAACACTCGGATATGTAGGTTTTCTCACTATGTTTTACTTCACCGAAAAGCAGTGATAATTTATTTCAAATACGCACATAAATCAGTGGTGCATGCCTGGACCTCGGCACCTCGGACCTTTGAACCTCGGACCTCCCGATTGAGAGAGCAAGTTTCAACCATTAGGCTATCACTGCTCTATAGGTAAATAAAAGCGTGTTTATAATATATGATTATGTATATTATAAACACGCTTTTATTAGTTTCGGTCGTATGTATCTATCTGGTCATCTATCTTGTAACTGAATTTTTGAACGTGATTTTGACTAACTTTGAATTATCAGATAAATTGAGTTTTTGCTTACTTATCAAGGACCGATGACAATGCAATAATATGAAAAAATTGTCCCGATTCTTTAAAAGTATTGTTTTAACAATAAATCGAACTAAAAAGAGGAAAACAATTATAGTTACAAAAGAAAAGAAACGCTTTTAAAACATATCAAACTAAAAATTAAAAATTAATTCTTAATATAATATGCTAAAAACAAAAATGAAGGAAAAATACTATTTTTTTTTATCTGATTGAAGGAGCAAACGTGCAAGCAGTCCACCTGATGGTAAGTGGTCACTGCTGCCCATGGACATCGGTGAGCAACTTCAAATAGAACATGGGTTCTATTTGAAGTCAATCACAGATGCGTTGCTACTCCCGATAACTATGATGTTCGCCTCATATTAAACTATGCCGGCAACCACACCCTTCCATCGAAACGCAAGAAATGCTTCACGTTGGAAATAGGTGTGACGGTGGTACTTCCCCGGTTCTACCACCTTCAACTAATATCCTTGTGAAAAAACCGTGGGGCGTGGAGCATAATATACACGCTCACGCTTTATACACTCATAGCCCCACACTAGGATTTTCTCCTGTGTCGTGGGTACCATGGACACACAAGACGAATACACAAACACCCAGACCCAGAACTATCTAAACTCATCATTATGTACGTGTCTGGCCGGGAATCGAACCCAGGACCCATTGCGCGTCAGACCGGTATGGTAACTAGCGCCACGCGGGTCGGCAAATAGTTACGGTTGCTTGATATACGAAAAATATCCATTCTTATCCTTGAATAATAACATGTAAGCAGTAGAATTTCGCAACACTAGAAAATAATAATAAACATGGAAAAACCAAACACAAATTACAGAAATGTGGTGAAAGAGATTATCCATTCCTACCTTTCGTAACAAACATTCTGCATAATTAATTCGTAAATAAAATTGGACTTAGAAACGGGAATTTATTTCAAAGTCCGACAATATTTATCTTGCAGAGAGGGGAGCTATCACCGAATTACTTAATATTGAATGATACTGTTTGTATTCTGAGGAAAGTTCAGCTGGAGTATTGCTGTCGAGCTTCGTGTACTTTTACAAATTAATTATATACAACTAGGTAATTTCTGCAGCTTCGCCCGTTTCGGTCACGGCTACTACATTAGATTGATAGATAGATAACACATTTATTTCACAGCTTAAAACACAACTCAAGAAAAAAATGTGTGCGTGTACTAGCGTACACTCGTAAGAAGTGAAACTTATTTATGACGTTATTTTTCAAAAAATAATTTACTATATGCAACTTTACAGAAATTGGTTAAATAAAGTTAAATTAGATAAAGTTTAATAAAAGGCTTTTATTAAACTTTATCTAATAATCTAATCTATAATAATCTATCTAATATCACGTAACGTAACGGATAATGGCGCGTAACAGAAAAAGATGGCGCGTAACGAAAAAATGTTACACTAATTTTTTTTCCAACCTTCGATAAAGAAGTTTCACTTCAAAAACAAATAAAACAAACATACAAACGAAGAGATAACAATAATAATAATTATTATTATTATTAATCTAATTTATAATATAAAGTGCCCATGCCCACCAATTCGCACTTGGCCAGCGCGGTGGACTATGGCCTAAACTCTCTCATTCTGAGAGAAGACCCGTGCCCAGCAGTGGGACAATAATGGGTTGACGAGAGAGATAATATAAAGTGCTGCAGCAAAAGCCCATGAAAAAGGTTCCGGAGCTCAGTAAAAGCGGTTAAACCCCGGCACAGATTTTTAGTCCGGACCATTTCCTAACGCAACTCGGAGGGCTGTACGTATTTCAAACATTACTGTGCGTGTGTTAATTTACGTCATAAACTATGTGTGCACCAAAATTCAGTGAAATACAAGCGGTAGTTTCTGTCTGAAAGAGTAACAAACACAAATATATAATCACATTCCAGGGTTACCAAGTTAGGGGTTTTGCCCCTAAATTTGGGGGAAATAAAGTAGGATAGTACTTTTAGGGGTTTTTATAACTTAACCTGTTTTTAAAGGGAAATCTCCCGCCAGGCTACATGATCATGTCTCACGACGAAAAAAGGAAAATGTTATGAACTACACCCGATGACTTGTTTTTTTTTCGCCGTCAGATTCAGAAATATTTATTTCCGATTCATAATTCATTGTGGGGATTTGATTTTGGCCTATGCTTTTCTAATTCACACGAATAAAGGTACCTACAACACTTCATGATAATCGGTTGGGTCGTTTTGGAGGGAAAACGTAACAAACAAACTTACATTCACCTTTATAATATTAGTAGGAATTATTGTAATAGGAGTATTTCCGATTACTAAAATGGTCGCCTCTTTTTAAAGTGAGCCGGAGATAGCTATGTTGTTGATGGTGATAACTCAATTTTAATATTTTCGTCGTCAACCCAATATTGTTAGAGAGTTTTAAGCCAAAATCTATGGCGCTAGCCAAGTGCAAATCGTTAGACTTCACGCTCCTTTGAGAACTTTTTTTAAAGAACTCGGGTGTGTAGGTTTCCTCACGATGTCTTTCTTAACCGTAAAGCAGTGATAATATTTTTTATACTTAGAAAAATCAGTGGTGCGTGGGATTTGAACCTCGTAACTCACGAGATCAAGAGGGCAAGTTTCAACCATTAGGCTATCACTGCTGTGTCCCTGTAGTTCCGGGACCAGAATAGGGCTACGGTCCCTGCCTGTCGTATGAGGCGACTAAAAGGGGTTTACGGGGTTGCGGGCGGATAGAGCGGGAGCTTAAGCCGTTCAGCCAAGCGCCGAAAAGGACGGCGGCATGTGTGGTCGCATACCGCCGTGAAGAACACAAGGTGCGATGAGCGCATTCGCTCTCCAGGGAGGAGCCCAAAAGGGGCATCGCGCTCGGAGGTCCTCGGTTGTGTTCCGTTAGAGATCCCGGAGTCCTCCACGCAGGGCTTAGAACGGCCACCGGTGGGGGTTTTAGTGCGGTGAAAATCCCACATAACCCTGCGTCGCTCCCACGGCGTAGTGTAATCTTTTGAAGGTTTCACCCTTGATAACAAGAAAAGGCTATCTGCTCATAATTTTAATACTTTAATAACCTACAACTACAAGCTCATTTATAACAAATTGCTTCTCCGATAGAGGAACAAATTCTAGGCGTTTCTTTCAATACTAATGAATATCCAAGTACCGTTTCTTCCTTTGTGAATCGTTACGACATTTGAAGAACATTTTTTAGATTACATTACAAGACGAGGGATTAGAACTTGTAGGTTTTTATCCGACAGCGCAAGAGAGAGGATAGTGTTTTAGGGTATTTATTTATGAACTAGTTGACCCGGCGACCTTTTCGCCTAAATGTAAAAAATCTTAAATTATTAGTGTTCCTACGCTATTTTAGGCATGTATTATACATAAAACCTTCTTCTTAAATCACTCTATTTAGTAAAAAAACTGTATTAAAATCCGTAGCGTAGTCTTAAAGATCTAAGCAAACATATGGTCAGACAGCGGGAAGCTACTTTGTTTTATACTATGTAGTGATTTATTTATTTTAACTCTTTTTTTGGATTTAGCAGCAAACAAAAGTATTTTGACAGTGTCCGTCTAAATGTCTAAAATTTTTAGTGTTCCTCCGCTATATTATGCATGTATTATATATAAAAACCTTCCTCTTGAATCACTACATCTATTTAAAAACTGCATTAAAATCCGTAGTGTAGTTTTAAAAATCTATGCATACGTAGGGACAGACAGCGGGAAGCGACTTTGTTTTATACTATGTGGTGATAATAGTATTGAGTTGTATTTTTGTAAGTGTAATAAAACATTTACATTAGGTTCCAATCTAGTTATTACTGGTAATCCAAGTGCCAATTACACAAAAAATATGTTCTATATGGTAACACTTTTATTATTAAAGTCATAATAAAGTTTGTACTTATCATCACAAATACAGAATACAGATAAATACATTAACATTTTTAATATTAAAGTTCTTGTTAACTACAGATTAAAATATAAAATGTCGTAATTAAATAATTCATCATCAAAAGGTAATTTAACCGTGTGACCAAAAGGGGTATAAAATGACATTGTTTGTGTATATTTCATTACGTTAAGCTTATTACCTTTTAATTGATTTAAAATAACTCATTTATAACAATACGCTATTAATAAAATGCTATCTATATAATAATACGTGAAGCAAAAGCTTGTGATTCGTTTTTGAGATACTTGCGGCTGGCGGAGGAGTATGAAATTATGCACGGTTATAGTTGATGTAGAGAAGGATTGCGCAATGCTAATATTTTTCTAGATTCCCAGATCTATTCTAAACGTGAAGTATTTTTTTGCGTTTCAATTTAAAGTTTTGGTATCCAGTTCATATGAGATGGTCTAGAGATAATCAACTTACTAGATCATCTCATATGAACTGGCTTGTGTGGCTGAGTTACTCAAGGCTGGTTGAGTTACTCAAGTTACCTTGAGTTTGGTTCAACTAGAATCAACTTGAGTTAAATTTCCTTTAACTCTGTTTGACTTTTTGTGTAGACCATACTTTGCAAGGTTTATGATAATAAAATATATTACAAACAATAAATCCTTATTTCTTTAAATCTTATTCAATATAATTAATTATAATTGACACTATACATGTTTATGATGAATCTGTTCCGATTTTTATGTTTTTACGAAGCAAGATATATAAAAAGGTGAAAACGAAACGAATGATATGTCGAGTTCCGTCCAGATACCTCGAGTTCAAAAAATAATTGTACTTGCATTTCAACTCGAGGTAACTCGAATCGTGTTTATCCCGAGTTAGCACATTACTAAGATGGTCTTAGTCCTAAGGAATAGCAACGCAACTATCATTGACTTTAGACCTTTCTTCTATATGAAGATACTTAAATATGTGAGCTCTACCATCAGATGAACGGCATGCTCGTTTGCTAATTCAACCTTAAAATTAACTGCACTTCGGAAATATGTTCCTCTCAAAGTACGAAGTTTTTCACCATATTTCAAGCAAAACACTTATAACACATCTTACCTATTATATACATACGTATGTATATAACATCTCTTAGAATCAAGTGTTTCGCATTTGAAATGCAGACCTGTGTCACAGTGATAAGAGGCGGCCATAGCTCAGTCGTTGGCGTGAAGCCAGCTCGTGACAGTCAACTGGCGTTATGCCGACTTATTTAGCCCTTCATACACATTATCACTGGTGTGGGCTGAAAGAAAACACCTCGAAGAAGCCTTTACATCTGAAAGTTCTCTGAAAAAAAAACATGCGTGCGTACAAAGTACACATGTCAGAAGTGAAACTTCTTTGGCGAACTAATTTATAAATCTTGTTTATATTTATACAAATCTAAAACTTTAAATTTCCAAGATTAAGAGGAAGGGAAAAAGGCGTGATACGACGTTCGCTCTGTCTCACTTTTTCTCTCAATCTTTCTCACTCGCTTGCTCCCTACTCTCACTCCACGGCTAGTTGCTCATACTACGTTCGCCCTGTCTTACTCTCTCTCAATCGGTCTCGATCACTCTCTCTCTCTTTTCCGACACTTCCGTTGCATACCGGCGTGACGTTTCATCTGTAAAAATTTTACCCTCATGCGCCTAAAGAAGTTTCACTTCAAAAAAAACAATAATCAAGTACTCAAAGGAGTGTGAAGTCAACCAATTCGCAATAAGCACGCTAGCCTGGGGCCTAAAACTCTCTCATACTGAGAGAAGTCCCGCGCCTAGCAGTGGGACAATAATGGGTTGACGACAAAAATGTCCATGGGCTACAATGATCACTTACCACCAGATAAACTGCACGTACGTTTGCTATTTAATACTCATAATTAACTGTAAATTTTGACGACCCGCGTAGCGCAGCGGTTTTTTTTATCTGACTGAAGTAGCAAACTAACATACAGTCCACTTGATAGTAAATGGCCACTGCCGCCCATGGACATCTGTAATCAACTTCATACAGGACATGGGTTCTATCTGAAGTCAATCGATGCTTTGCTACTCCCGAGGACTACGATGGTCGCCTCACGTGAAAGTGTGCCGGCAACCACACCCTTCCATCGAAACGCAAGAAATGCTTCACGCTAGAAAATAGGTGTGGCGGTGGTACTTCCCCGACCAAACTACACTGGTTCTACCACCCTGAACCATACCGGTCTGACGTGTAATGGGTTTTGGGTTCGATTCCCGACCAGACAGGTATCTGAATGATGAGTTTACAGTCATATTCTGTGTCTGGGTGTTTGTATATTCGTCTTGTGTGTTTCCATGGTACCCATGACACCGGAGAAAATCCAACTGTGCAAAATTCTTCACCATACTTCAAACACTGATAAAAGACATCTTACTTAGCCCATATACATAGATACATCTTAAAACCAAGTGGTTCGCATTTGAAATACAGACCTGTGTCACGGTGATAAGAGGCGGCCATAGCTCAGTCGTTGGCGTGAAGCCAGCTCGGGACACTCAACTGGCGTTATGCCGACTTATTTAGCTCCTTAGCAAATTCGTAAGCATTTTATTGTACTGCTAGGTAGCTTAAAAGAAATATATATGTTTAGACAATATATATGTCAGTCGGCGGGACATCACATATTTACGAAAAACACGTTCCCGAAAATTATTATTTTAGTTGGTTCAAAGGTCTAAAATTGTTTGTATGTTAAATTTGCAATATTAAGTAATTTCTAGAGATGTTAACTTAGTCTACCATCCATTTATGTGTTATTGTCACCTAACGCAACTATGTTATAAAAAGACGAGCGCCTGTATAAAAAGATTCTTGTTCAACCGTCGAAGCGATCGGACCTCCTCAACTCTGAATCGAAGAATAACTCCTGCGTTACTAGAAATCTTCAAGAATGGATAGTATTAAAGACCCGGACCTTCCTGACGTCACGCCCACTTCGTCATATTAAGGGTGAAAGCAGTGATAGCCTGTTTCAAACTCGACATCTCAATAGAGGGCCGGAGGTTCGAATCGCATGCACCACAGAATTTTTAAATCACCTGCATATCTCAAATTAATTATTACTGCTTTACGGTGCAAATATCGCGACTAAATTTACACACCCAATAGTTTAAAAACATAGTAATATAATTATCTAAGGTGTATGTACCAATTCGCACTTGGACTACGGCCTAAAACTTTCTTATTCTGAGGTGGCGGTGGTACTTCTCCGGTCGAACTACACTTGTTCTACCACCTTGAAAACCTACGTATCTATACGTATCTATCATATTCATCCTGACATTAAATTCAGAAAGTAATATAAATTTCTAAAACATTTGTTATCTTTAAACCATAGGACCAATATTGAATTGTTTAAAATTTGTATATTGTATTGTCATACACATTTTAAAGTACAAAGTCTTTGTATGAAAGAGTAACAGACACTCATACTTAAATCCCAAGAACTGCCGAAACAATACTAGTGCTGATACTAGTGCCGTACACCGTACCAAAGTCACAGAGATGCTCATTTTACCAAGTTACCAGAAGCCTTCAGGCTTCACGTTACCCGTAAATCATTCCGCGCTCTGAATTATGTCTTGTTAAGCGTTTACGCTGAATAAAGCCTTATTACAGTATTGCGGAGAATTATGGTTACACTTAATCCGAATACTTAATTTAATCAACATATTTTGTTACGAGAGCGGCGTGTGCTGCGTTATTCTTAAATGTATAAAGGTATAAAGTTTATAAAGTGTTAGGTTATAAGTGTCTTTAAGCTATTGCATAGCTGTTATCGCGGGCCTTGAGCGCGGCGATCGAATCAAGAAATTCCGTAACGAAAAAATCTAACAGGTGGTTTTTCGTTACGGAATTCCGCCTACCATGTAGCGCAGCTGAGCGTTCGCTTAACGTGTATGTATATGGTACGACAGTACGAAGCTCGCACGGAACGATGCAAGCTGAAAATCGGACGAATATGTAAGCAGCTGTTTGTGAAATACCTATAGTATCAAAGAAAAAAACTTGAATTAATATCAAAGAAAAAAATACTGCATAAATAAATAATTATAATTACATAAGTTGATAAAAATGCTATGCAATAGCTTTACTGCGGCAGTCTCCGAGTGCCGCATGTTTTTTTTTATGGTAATATTGGAGTAGCAAGCGAGCACGCAGTCGAATAAGTGATCACTGACAACATGGATAACTAGATTCGATAACAATGGTCAGTGACTGTTACATATCTTCATATAGAAAAGGGGTTCTGAGTCAGTCACAATACCAGTTCCTGACACAAAGTGGTTGCCGATTTTTATGCAATTGATGTGGCAAATGAGCTGGCAGCCTACCTGATGTTAAGTGGTCACTAACGCCCATGAACATCTGTAACCAACATCATATATATAGGTATTCTATCTGAAGTTAATCACACATATATATATATATATATATATATATATATAGGTGAGCATTGATAGCCTAATGGTTAAAAACTTGCCCTCTCAATAGGGAGGTCCAAGGTTCAAACCCAGGCACGCACAACTGATTTATGTGAGTATTAAACATTAATTATCACTGCTTTTCGGTGAAGGAAAACATCGTGAGGAAACCTGCACACCTGAGAGGTCTTTAAAAAAAAAAAGTTCTTGGTAGTAAAAAGTAAAAGTGGTGAAGTCCACCAATTCGCACTTGACCAGCGCGGTGGACTAGGGCCTAAACTCAAGCAGCAGTGGGACAATAATGGGTTGAAGACATAGATATAGGTGTTCTATCTGAAGTTAATCACAGATACGTAGCAAGTCCCGTGGACTAAAATGGTCGCCGCATTTAAAAGTGAACCGGCAACCATACACACCTGTTTGTAGCGTGAAGCAGTTCTTGTGTTTCGATGGAAGGGTGTGGTTGCCGGCACACTTTCACATGAGGCGACCATCATAGTCCTTGGGAATAGCAACGCATCTGTGATTGACTTCAGATGTTCTGTATGAAGTTGATTACAGATGTCCATGGGAGGCAATGCCCACTTATCATCAGGTGGTACAACCAGTGTAGTTCGATACGCCACCAAAGTACCACCGCCACTTGTGTTTCGATGGAAGTGTGCTTATAGACACACTTTTACATGAGGCGACCATCGTAGTCCTCGAACGTAGCAACGCATCTGTGGTTAACTTCAGATGGAACCCGTGTTCTGTATGAAGTTGATTACAGATGTCCATGGGCGGCTGTGACCACTTACCATCAGGTGGAATGCATGCTCGTTTACTATATCAATCACAAAAAAAACTAAAACTTATTTTTACAAGAAAATAACGATAAACCGTGTTTCAATACTTGCTACTAAATGAAAGGCATTATACCGTGATTTATTATACATCGCGTGAAGAATGTCCATTAACTCAGACATCGTAATTCGCCACCTTGCCTACCTAGTTTAGGTACCCAGCAAACACTTATGTAAGAACAGCAAATTAGAAATGAATTCTGGTGATATGCACAGTTAAAATGGATATTTTTTTAACACCTCGCAAAATTCAAGTAGTATTTAGCACTAAGAATAAATCCCTTAATTAATATAAGTTTACATATGTTTTCGATGCGCGCAGGTGGTGCGGCAGAAACGGCTGAATCTTCTAAGCGGCGCAAATATGCAGCTCTTGGGGAGGGTTACATATTTGTGCCGTTTGCGGTTGAGACACTGGGTCCTTGGGGGCCAGAAGCGCGGCGATTTTTCAAAGAACTGTCTTCGTGCTTGGTTGACGTTTCAGGAGACCCAAGGGCTGGTGCGTATTTTGGCCAACGCATCAGTTTGGCCATACAACGAGGAAATGCCGCAAGCATTCTTGGGACTCTCCCAAAAGGCAGCGGTATGGACTCTTAGTTTTATTTATAATTTGTATTATTCTTTTAGATTAAAAAAAAAAGTTTACATATAGATAAATTTATGTTGAAAACTAATTTTTACATTTTTTTTACTTATCATTTTGTTAGCGTCGTAAGCGCTTATCGTGGGGTATATGACTACTTGGGAAAAGGTGGGGAAATGAAGGTGGAAAATTAGTAATTTCCAGCTCAAATAGTGTTTTAGATTCTGGAATAATTCGACTGTTTCAACTCAACTCTGTTTCAACTCCCCTCGGTCTCCCCAGGTTTTGTTAGGACTTGATTTCTGTTTTAAAATGGATATTAGTGGTGGCGGTCACAAGTACCGGGGAAGTACCACCGCCACTTCTTCTACCATTTCTTGCGTTTCGATAGAAGGGTGTGGTTGTCGGCGCACTTTCACATGGCGAACATCATAGTTTTCGGGAGTAGCAAAGCATCTTTTTTTTTTTGTTGTCGAGGGGGAAACCTTCAAAAGGTACCCGACGCCGTGGGAGCGACGCAGGGTTATGTGGGATTTTTACCGCACTAAAACCCCCCCGGTGGCCGTTCTCGGCGCCAAAAAGGAGGACTCCGGGATCTCGAAACGACTTCAAGCGGAATCCTCCGAGCGCGTTGCCCCATCGCTACGTCAGCAAAGCATCTGTGATTGACTTCTGACGGAACCCATGTTCTATATGAAGTTGATTACAGATGTCCATGGGCGGCAGTGACCACTTACCATCAAGTGGACTGCCTGCTCGTTTGCTACTAGAACCAGATAAAAAGACCTAATTGAAAAGTGTAGGTGAGTTTGCTATGTTGAAGCAGTTCGTTCATTTTCATGCATGGGTGTGGATGTCAACTCACTTTCTACTGTCGCTTTCATCTCATTGTGGTGTCGGTCGTGGATAGCGCCACTTTTTCCGTGGATGACTTGAGAGGCGACTAAGACAAATATTGTTATTTTAATAACCAAAATCGTCCCTTCTCTTGTTGTTGTTGTTTTTTTTTTCACTAATCACTAGCGCTATATTTAAAACCAAAAAGCCTATGGCATTCTACAAACTCAGACGATTCCGATAATATTTCATAATCTACCAAGCCGTATGGGTAGAGTCTCCAGAAAATTTACGTACATGCTCGAGAAACAAACCTTTCTTCTGACGCATTCTGGTAAATAGGCTAATGGAATGACTGAATGAACGATCCCACATAAGCTCAACAAATCTTTGCGCGCACAAGTCAAATCCCAAAACGTGTAATCCGAATCACTAAGCTATCACTCCCTCTAAACAAAATGTATATAGACTCATTATAATTATTTGGTCTGCTAGTTTAAATTTGTCCCAGGAATTTAATATTTTCCCGTCCCTAATGGATACAATTTACGCAGACGCCACTATCCCTCGAAACGGAAAGGAATTACGAAGGTATCTTTTTATAGGTCGAGTTTTACGGAATTATTTTAACAACGTTTTTGCGGTACAAATTGTACTTAATTATGTTTGATCTTATGGATTTAAATGTTATAATAAAAATATTACATTATTTTGAGTAGTCTGTAGTATATTGTATATACATATACATACAAAATATTGTTGGTAAGAGTGAGAATATATGAATGTCTGCCTGTCTGTGAGTTTAAATTTGCTTCGAACCAAAACTACAAAATTTAATTTAAGGTTTTTTAAGTTTAGTTTTTATTTGGTCTTTATATTTTATTAAAATTTTAGCCATTTGTTTTAAGAAAATGTACTTCTTCTATCGTACCACTTGCCAAAGGATGAAGTTTCATAAAAATCAATTGGACCCATGGCGGCTCCATGGTTTGTTTTGCACGGTCTTTCCTGCCACGAACGTGCAAGATGTTGAATGAGCTTCATCCTGAAGCACTCCCGGAGCGCTATGACATTGGGAGTCTTCAAGAAAAGTGTAGAAAGAATTCTCCTTCAGAGCCAGCTATGCATTGGCGACTCCTTTGATGTTTTTTTTATATTTGTACCTAACGATAAGGCTGACGGACCACCCGATGGAAAGTGGTTACCGTCGCCTATGAACATTTGCAACACCAGAGGAGTCGCCAATGCATCGCTGACTTTGAAGGAGAGCTCTTTTTGCACCTTTCTTGAAGAGCTCCATGTCATAGCGCTCCGTGAACACAGGTGGCCCGTCTACCTTATCGTTAGGTACAAATATATAAAAATATAACTTTTAAAACTACAAGGGGATTTCGTAGTGAAGGGCCAACAGCTCAAGTTCATGAATCTACCGCTACGTCAGCTCCAATCAAATCAACATTACAGTCTATCAGTTTAATCCAGTAACATAAAGTTAAATCAGAAACCGCTTAGCTTAGGTTTAACCACCGCGCCCAACCCAGCTTCTAACTTCGTCTCACTCGGACATTCAAACCTAAGTTTGGAGCTTCAATGAACGATAACTTTGAAGTTTGAGACAAGACAGCTTTGTAGTTATATCTTTATAGACTATTCACTCGTCGCAACGGTTGAAATTCGACCGTAATTAAAATTAAAAAACTATAATTCGTATTATCCAAAATAGGATGAATATTTCTCAAATTTATATAAATTGTAATAATTTTCAAGTTATTTTGAACGCACCCGTTAAAGTTAAAAAAGGTTTTTTAACTACATTTAAAAGCAATAGTGGATATTTTGACAATGACATCTGACATTTTTGACGTTATGTATTTTCATAGTAAGTTTATTGAATGTTCTATTTCGTTTATTATGTAGGCATGTGTTTGTATCAAATGCAAGGTTGTGTGTGAAGGATTAAAGAATTTATTTCTCATAAAGACTTACAGTCACTTGCATGAGAACAATATTTACTTAATAGCTAATTCTATTCGTCGTTCGTATAATGCCCAGGCAACAGCTACCCTCATTTAATGCATTTTATCACTGGTTATGCTTAGTAATTATTAGTAATAAATTCAGTGTGAGTGTGTAATGTGTTTTTGGTTGATTTTATATGTACCTACCTATATATGTTTTATGCATTATTTGAAAAAAATATTAGCATTGCGTAATACTTTTCTACATCAACTATAACCGTGCGTAATTTTATACTCCTCCGTCTGCGGCAAGTATCTTAAAAACGGATCACAAGTTTTTGATTCACGTATTAATATATGGATGTCGGAAAGCAATCCTTCAGGAAATGATTATTTTTAAAGTTACGTTAAAAATTACCACGTTTGGAAGTAGAATTTATCGTTCTATTTTTATTGAATTTATCGTACTATGTATGTATTTATTGTTTTGTTACTATTTATGTCTTATTTTTTAACTTTTATATTATTTTTGTTGCATTAACGGAATAAATATTTTTCTTTGTTTCTGTCAAATATGAAGATAAATTTGAGGCAAATATGAGGTAGTAATCTTTTCATTCCATTACTCAAACCTCAGACACAAAGTGTGTGTTCGACACGTCATTGACATGAGTGGTTTGTGTACAAAGGGTGTACACAATCCGTGAACAAAGCATGTGTCCGCTTTGGAGTTGCACAATACATGATTCTCAATACGGATAAACTGTTAGCAATGTCGCCGTCCAGTTGAAAATCTGAAAAAGGGTGACTCGTCTAAGTATTACATTACAATTTGTTGTTTGCAATGTCGCCGTTCAATAGCAAATCGGACAAATAGTGACAAGTCTATGGGTCATTACAATTGTTTTATGGCTGACCAAAAAGTAAAATTGTGGCCAAATATATTAATATGGTTATAGACTTAGAAGGTGATAGAACCTTTTCGGATTCGACTTCAGATTACCTATTTTTGTCTCATGTCAGCTGTCAATGCTATATTCCTATATGACGAGGGATATATTTATCACAATTCCAATTTAACCCCTGAAGGTACAAATATGTGGCTAACATTTGTTATGACTACTTTTTTATCTGATTGTAGTAGCAAACGAGCATGCAGTCCACCTGGTGGTAAGTGGTCACTGCCGCCCATTGACATCTATAGCAAAATCATACAGGACATGGGTTCTATCTGAAGTCAATCACAGATGCGTTGCTACACCCGAGGACTACGATGGTCGCCTCATGTGAAAATGTGCCGGCAACCACACCCTTCCATCGAAACGCAAGAAATGCTTCACGCTAGAAATAGGTGTGGCAGTGGTACTTCCCCGGTAGAATTTCACTGGTTCTACCACCTTGTAGTATCTTATTTACAATTTTACGTACAATCTTATTTGGTTTTAATTACAGATTCCTACGAGCGGCAGAAGCCAGTTATCGCCAGGTAGGATGCATGTTCATTACCTACTTCTATATGTAATAAAAAAATCTTTTCCAAAAAAATACCTGAAATTGTCTGTTTAAAAAAATAATAAACGCCAGCGCTTCAACTAGATACAATTGAGAAAATTTCCTCACAAATATACCGTAATTAAAGTCGCTCAAATTTAATGACACCGCCAAAGAAACGAAATAATCTTTGATTAAAGAGAATGTCTTCAAAGGCGAATTAATCCGAATCACAAGATGCCTGGTAACATCATAATCCAAGTCAGAGGCTTACGATATTATTAACTGGGTTTACGTTCATAAATAGGATAACCCAAAATCATGTTAAACATCTTTAAAAAAATTTATACAATAATACGTGAAGCAAAAACTTGTGGTGCATTTTTAAGTAATATGCCGCAGACGGATTAGTATGAAATTTCGCACGGTTATAGTGGATGTAGAGAAGGAGTGCAGAATGTTTTTTTTTTTTTCAAATAATGCATTTATAATACATAAAATCAACTAAAAACACATTACACACACTATCGTGCATTTGTCGCGTACAAATAATAAACGAAATAGAACATTCAATGTCTTACTATGAAAACACATAACGTCAGAAATGTCAGTGTCTTTGTCAAAATACCCGTTATTGCTTTTAAATGCGGCTTAGCTAATTAAACCTCTTTTTATATTTGACGGGTGCGTTCAAAATGTCTTGAAAATTATTAGATTTTGTTTGAATTTGAGAAATGTTCGTACTATTTTGGAGAGTATAAAGTTTAATTTTTTATTTAAATTACGGTCAAATTTCGACCGTCGCAACGGAAGACTAGTGGAAAATAAATATAGAGAGCATCTCTTAGCGCTATAACACCCATATAAAATGAACGAGTAGTAATATTTTACTCAACTCCATAAAACAACTTTAGATCCTACGCATCACTTCATACAATGTCTGAAATAAATAACTACCGTCTCACATTAGACATACAACCATCCATTCAAGTTACAACAAAAGAAGTGATACATGCACGCTAATTTCAACGCCATTACTTGCAAACAGTAAGTATATAAGGACGAAAATGCCTTGCAGCGTATAGGAGTTTACGAGAATTTGTTGTTGAGGATAACAATAATAGTTTCCTCTGTCGAATGACGTGATAATGACGTCATAAAGTCGTTACAGTTGAAACAATGTTACAGTTGCTTTGAGGACAACGATCTCTAAACTTACGCGTAACATTTCTATAAATAGACACTAAAACACGTGATTTTTATAAATTGTTTTATTTACATAACTATGGCGTCCTATTAAGTAGCAAATAAGCATACATTCCTGGCGGTAGGATGGCATGGATGAATCGCTCATGAAAATCTATTATCATATAGAACAGAGGGTTAATCCGAGGTTTTTTTCTTTTTTTTTCACGAGGTCAATCACATCATGTCATAGTAATCCCATAAAAAAAAATGTGTGCGTGTACTAGCGTACACTCGTAAGAAGTGAAACTTCTTTATGACGTTATTTTTCAAAAAATAATTTACTATATGCAACTTTACAGAAATTGGTTAAATAAAGTTAAATTAGATAAAGTTTAATAAAAGGCTTTTATTAAACTTTATCTAATAATCTAATCTATAATAATCTACCTAATATCACGCGTGGTAGGGATAAGAAAAAGATGGCGCGTAACGAAAAAATGTTACACTAAATTTTTTTCCAACCCCGATAAAGAAGTTTCACTTCAAAAACATTTCTCAAAACCCAAGTCTCGCAACTCAGTTCTCCTACCGAAAAAAGTTGTGAGATCCATATAATACCAAGCCGTTTATTAATTTATTCAGTCCTTACTCAATGGACCGTCTGTCTTAAGCTGTTACGTAATTATCTAACCTAGTAGCATATCCTAGTGACCACAACAACATTGAAAATCTTTAACGTTTTAAATAAATATATTGACTCGGCAATCGCATGAAAACACAAGGTATTTCACAATATTTTTGTACATTAGATTATTTATTGCGCTTTTTGCTCCACTTGGCGGGGGCACTGCCTTGCCCCCAGATAACACTCAAATGAAATTTAGAGACTCGAGTCACTCAAATTAAATCCAATTCAAGTTACAAGTTCGCCATCCGAGTGAGATTTGTTACTAACAGCATATAAAAACTATAGTAGCCAAGGGACATCTAATGGCAACAGACAAAATCAACTCGGTGCACCGAGTTCACTATCCAACTCGAAACTCGAGTGCATAAATACTCAAGTTACACCATTTGTTCGTACTCGATACATTTTGTTAATCGAGTAAGAGTTTGATAAACTCACTTTAGTGACTTCAGTAACATGACTTGAGACGTTGATTACTATCATTATTTCCGAGGACAACGATGTTCGCTTTATATGAAAGTGAGGCGGCAATTACAATTTTCAACTGACTGACCTTTAACCCGTGCTTTAACTGAACTAGTCACTCGTCGCAACGGTCGAAATTCGACTGTAATTTAAATTAAAAAACTAAACTTCATAATTCAATAAAACATATTGTCCAAAGAAGCACCAATGTTCTTCTAATTTAAATAAATTGTTATAATTTTTAGGTATTTTGAACGCACCTGTTAAAGATAAAAAGAGGTTAATTAACTAAGCTACGTTTAAAAGCAATAGCGACTATTTTGACAAACACATCTGACATTTTTGACGTTATGTGTTTTCATAGTAGGGCATTCAGTGTTATATTTCCTTTATTATGTATGTGTTTGTGCCAAATGTAAGTTAGTGTGTGTAATGTGTTTTCAGTTGATTTTATGTATGATTTATGCATTATTTGACAAAAGTATTAGCATTGCGCAATCCTTCTCTACATCAACTATAACCGTGCGTAATATCATACTCTTCCGCCTGCGGCAAGTATATTAAAAACGAATCACAAGCTTTTGCTTCTTTTATTAATTAACTGAATATGCTTCACGCTAAAAACGGGCGTGGCAATAGTTTGCGAACTATGTAGTTTTATGTAATTTTAAATTAAAATTATCCCCAAATTGAGATTGGATGTGGCCACGATCTGTGAAACTGCCGAAATATCGACAAAAATAGATTGAAAAACCCGTAAAATATTGTACCGTGTGTAGCGTTTCACTATCTATTCTTTTCTATATTTTCTTTTACAATATGACAAACAAACGGTACGGACCGATCCCGCTTGTAAATCAGGGTCAGTAGTTCCAGTCCATTTCTGGAGCGGTATTGTTTGGAATTTTTTTATGGATACATGCCTAAGTTATAGGTATAAATTTGAACTGATCACTTCTAGTTTAAAGCAAACTAGAATATAATATTAAGAAAACAGAAAACCCGTCTGCGAAATTTTAAATTTTCAGTCGGTTATTTTGATTTATAATCTTCTTAATATATATAAATTACGTGTCACTTTATTTGTCCGCAATGGACTCTTAAACCTCTGAACCGATTATAATCAAATTTTCACAACGTGTGCATTTTGATCCAACTTAAAAGATAGGATAGTTTATATCTTAATTTATAGTTATTTGTTTATGTAACATTTCTTTAACCACAGCAACGCGTGGCCGGGTCTGCTAGTAATTTATAAGCTATTGCATAGCTTTTGTCGCGGGCTTTGAGCGCGACGACGGAATTATGAAATTCCGTAACGATAAAACCTAATACCCCCCACTCCGCCTACTATGTAGCGCGGCCGAGCGTTCGCTTAACGTGTTTTCCTCTATATGTTACGACAGCACGACGCTCGCACGGATCAAGGCGATTTGCTCGGAAATCGGATTGAAAATGAAAATGCTATGCAATAGCTTTACCGCGACAGTCCCCGGGCGCCTCACGTTTTTTTTTATTTTATTTAACACTTTTTAATAGTTTGTGTCAAAATAACATAATAAAAGTGTTTTAAAATTTATAATTATGTTTGCAATGCTATTTACCAGCTTTCATTTTACACTGTTTGGGCTAAAGCGCGTGGCAACAAAATTTACGTACATATAAAAAAAAACCTGCGGCTATCGGGGACTGTCGCGGTAAATTTATATTTATGCAATTATAATTATTTATTTGTGCAGTATTTTTTTTCTTTGATATTAATTCAAGTTTTTTTTCTTTGGTGCCATATACTTTCTCGCAAACAGCTGCTTACATATTCGACCGATTACCGAGCTCGTCTCGATCCGTGCGAGATTCTTACTGTCGTACCATATACATACACGTTAAGCGAATACTCGGCCGCGCTACGTGGTAGGCGGAGTGGGAGATGTTAGGTTTTTTCGTTACGGAATTTCGCGATTCGTTCACCGCGCTCAAGCCCGCGATAAAAGCTATGCAATAGCTAAATACATACATACAAACACACGACCGAAAACACGGCACACTTTTATATGAGGCAACCATTTTAGCCCTTGGGAGTTGCAACGCATCTATGATTGACTTCAGTCCATCTGAAGAAAAGGTTTGAAAAATCGGGCGGCAGAGCAGTCATCTTACTGGTCTGACTTTTAAATTGAGGTAGGTTTTGAAAACTCCTCTCCCCTATTTAGAGGATCCCACCCTAAATAACACGCTCTAGCTTCTTGTACCCCGTGGATCCACAAGTGTAAGTCATACGATTTATTTACTAATCCTCGTTGATCCAAACGCATCCTGCATTTGCTTCGCGTAAAGACAAGACAATACCACAGTAGACATATTATACACACTGTCTGAGATGTGTGTTGTTGTTGTGTGAGTGTGCCGTTTTCGAGCGCTTATAGGCAGTTTCCCTACTGGTGTAATATGTCTACTGTGACAATACGATAGGATCGTCTGTACTACATCATGTAGGAACGGTTCATCTATTTGCATCCAAACAGATTTCTGAATAGTCTATTTCAATGCGTTCCTCGTAAATTCAGATCAGTTCAGATCAGTATGTTTTGAGCACCTTATACCCTCCTGGATTCGACTATGTTAATCATTATATCTGTTTACTAACCTTTTATTCATCCAAACGCATCTTGCATTTTCTTCGCATACAGACAAGACAATATGATAGTTAGGAACATCGTCTGTATTGCATCGTGTAGGAACGTTACATCTATTTGCATCCAAACAGATTTCTGAATAAGACTATTCAGAATTTCTGAATAGTCTATTTCGACTTGTGTTCCTCATAAATTCAGATCAGTTTAGATCAGTACGATATGAACTATAGAATTCATTACTCTTCCCTTTAAATTAAAAGGTACAGGTAAAAGTTTTCCAATAATTTACAGTAGCTATTTCAGTAATATAGTAATAGCCTTTTTTTTTGTTGTGGAGGGGGAACCTTCAAAAGGTACCCGACGCCGTGGGAGCGACGCAGGGTTATGTGGGATTTTTACCGCACTAAAACCCCCCGGTGGCCGTCCTCGGCGCTAAAAAGGAGGACTCCGAGATCTCGAAACGACTTCAACCGGAATTCTCCGAGCGCGTTGCCCCATCGGGCTCCTCCCAGATGGGCGGCTGGGCCCACCGCTCCGTCTAGTCTTTACCACGGTATGCGACCACACATACCGTCGTCCTTCCCGGGATTGCCTGACCAAACGGTTCGAGCTCCCACTCTAGCCGTCTGCAACCACGGAAGCCCCTTTTAGTCGTCTCTTACGACAGGCAGAGGATGCCGTAGCCCTATTCTGATCCCGGAGCTACAGGGACGAATATCGTAATAGCCTAGTGGTGTCATAGTCTTGTAGTGTACGGCAAAAAGAGATAAAGACATATTTGATGTCGAATCAGTTATCATACCGGTCTGACCTTTAAATTCCAGTGGGGGTTTTGAGCACCTTATAAACTCCTGGATTCGCCTATGTTAATAATTATATCTGTTTACTAATATTTTATTCATCCAAATGTATCCTGCATTTACTTCGTGTAAAGACGAAAGAATAGGATAGGTTTTTTATCTGGCTGAAGTAGCAAACGAGCATGCAGTCCACCTGATGATAAGTACTGCCGCTTATAGTAATCAACTTACATATATCATACAGAACATGGGTTTTATCTGAAGTCAATCACAAATGCGTTGCCACTCCCAAGGACTATGTTGGTCGCCTCATATAAAAGTGTACCGGCAACCACACCACAACGCAAGAAATGCTTCACTCTAGAAATAGGTGTGGCGGTGGTACCTCCCCGGTCGAACTACACTGGTTGTACCACCTTCTAAAGATATTTCTGAAGAGTCTATTTAAAATTGCTTTCCTCGGAAATTCTGATCAGTTACAATATGAACAAAGCATTTATTCCTCTTGCTTTTAAATGAGATTTTACAGGTAAAGTTTTTTCAAAAAATTACATTTTAAGGTAGTAATTTATATTACAGAGTAATGCAAAAACTTGGGATACATTTTTAAGTACATTGCCGCAGACAAGGGAGTTTGAAATTTTGCACTGTTATAGTTGGTGTAGAGAAGAAGTAAGGAATGTTAATATTTTTTTCAAATAATGCATATAACATACATAAAATCAACTAAGAACACATTACAAACACTACCGTGCATTTGTCACGAACACATAATTAATAAACGAAATAAAACGTTCAACATATGAAAACACGGAATGTCAAACATTTCAGATATCTTTGTCAAAATACCCGTTATTATTTTCAAATGTAGTTATGTCACTTAAACCCGTTTTTACCTTTCGAGTGTATTAAAATAACTTGAATAGTAATAAAATTGAATTTGGAAAATAGATTGGACAATATCAAGTTAGTTTTTTAGTTGCGACGAGTGATTAGTATGAAATAATACACACTGAGGCATTAATTAATAGTCAGAAATCAAACCTTTTTTCTCGCGTGGATGTATAGAAAGTGGCCATTATTAACCCACCGCCTTTCGCATTAAGTACGTTTTGTTCTCAGGCGAAGTGTCTTATTGGCGTAAAGCCATTCACACCACACGTTCGTCATTCAATCAAATAATTAAAGATTATTTCTACCCGGCTGTGTCAGAAAAACTTTACCGTTTTTCAAGCATTTGTATGTATGTTTATGTATTTGGTTTATACAGTCAAACCGGCTTGACGGTTTTTTTATACTTAAACCTAACGATAAGGCAGACGGGCTACCTGATGGAAAATAGTCACCGTCGCCTATGGACACTTGCATCACCTGAGGAGTCGCCAATCGCCATGGATTATAATATACAAATTGATCCGGCGAACATCGTTTCGCCTAAAATTCATAAATCTAAAATTATTAGTGTTTCTGTACTATATTATACATGTATTATACATAAACACCTTCCAAGTGAATCACTCTATCTATTAAAAAAAACTGCACTAAAATCTATAGCATAGTTTTAAAGATCTAAGCATACAAAGGGAGAGACAGCGAGAAACGACTTTGTTTTATGCTATGTAGTGAAGACGTTATTGCAGTCGGCTTAGTTTGCACAGCGTAGGCTAAAAATACTATAATTTTAAAATATGACTCATGCGATCTAAACAAACGAAGAGGGACGATTTTTTTACTACCCCACCAATTTGGATAAAAATGCATACCTGTTATAACACTTTTACGTCACTTTTCTGGCAGTCACTGAAGAGGGTTAAATAAAATAAATTGTTGAAAAAACAATATACCCAACAGTTCTTGCACTCTGCTTTTTGTTTTCATAATAATCACATAGTTTAAAACAACGTCGCTTCACGCTGTCTGTTCCTATGTATTATTAGATCTTTAAAACGACGCTCCGGATTTTAATGTAGTTTTTTTTAATAGATAGAATGGTTCAAAAGGAAGGTTTCTATGTATAATACATGCTTAATATAGTAGAGGAAAACTGATATTTTTAGACTTTAGGCGAAACGAAGTTCGCCGGGTCAACTAGTTTCTTATATACCTATATCGTGTATCAGTAAACCGAAGAAATATTTCAAGAAAACCCGCAATAAGCCACCACAGTCAGCTCACGTCACGCTAAATCAAACAGAAAAGAGCTAGACCGCGAATATTCCTATAAATTCCCATCTCCAGTTTGAGCACGATCGTGATATTTCACGTAATGAAATGCTGATTTAACAAAAATTGGAACCAGTTTTGAATTGTGAATGTTCTTACAATTTACTCAAGGGCATTAGTGGTGAATTTTGGTTTTGCGATAGGTTCGTGGGTTCGAATCTCAACACACATCTTTTTTTTAAAAGCTTTTATTTATCTTACAATGTTTGTAGATAAGTATGTAAGTATGTACACTTACATCTGTCAGTATGTAAGTAGTAAGATTGTTCACATTAAATTTTGCTCATATCCATGTCTGTGGTTTCTTGGACTAATCTAGCGACAAGCTTTTATAAGATAGAAAATTGTACGATGCAAAAAAATGAGGAGTTTGACTTCTGAAGTTAAACTTCTTTTTTTTGACAAAAAGTATAACTTCTAACGCGTTTACATAAATACACACACACTTTATTTTAAATTATTTAACAATTCTAGGTAGGTTAGGGGATTCCGCTCACTTCGATCGCTCCGGTCCTTCCGCTCACTCTACTCACTCCGATCACTTTAGTCAGTCCGGTCGGTCACTCCGTTCACTCTGGTCACTCCAGTCACTCCAGTCTTTCTGGTCGCTCTAGTCACTCCGATTACTCCGGGCACTCCGGTCGCTCTGGTCACTCTGGTCACTCTGGTCACTCTGGTCACTCCGGTCGCTCTGGTCACTCCGGTCACTCTGGTCACTCCGGTCACTCTGGTCACTCCGGTCACTCTGATCACTCCGGTCGCTCTGGTCACTCTGGTCACTCCGGTCACTCTGGTCACTCCGGTCACTCTGGTCACTCCGGTCGCTCTGGTCACTCCGGTCACTCTGATCACTCCGGTCGCTCTGGTCACTCTGGTCACTCCGGTCACTCTGGTCACTCCGGTCACTCTGGTCACTCCGGTCACTCTGGTCACTCCGGTCACTCTGGTCACTCCGGTCGCTCTGGTCACTCCGGTCACTCTGATCACTCCGGTCGCTCTGGTCACTCTGGTCACTCTGGTCACTCTGGTCACTGCGGTCGCTCTGGTCACTCCGGTCACTCTGGTCACTCCGGTCACTCTGGTCACTCCGGTCACTCTGATCACTCCGGTCGCTCTGGTCACTCTGGTCACTCCGGTCACTCTGGTCACTCCGGTCACTCTGGTCACTCCGGTCGCTCTGGTCACTCCGGTCACTCTGATCACTCCGGTCGCTCTGGTCACTCTGGTCACTCCGGTCACTCTGGTCACTCCGGTCCCTCTGGTCACTCCGGTCACTCTGGTCACTCCGGTCACTCTGGTCACTCCGGTCGCTCTGGTCACTCCGGTCACTCTGATCACTCCGGTCGCTCTGGTCACTCTGGTCACTCCGGTCACTCTGGTCACTCCGGTCACTCTGGTCACTCCGGTCACTCTGGTCACTCCGGTCACTCTGGTCACTCCGGCCACTCTGATCACTCCGGTCGCTCTGGTCACTCTGGTCACTCCGGTCACTCTGGTCACTCCGGTCACTCTGGTCACTCCGGTCGCTCTGGTCACTCTGGTCACTCCGGTCACTCTGGTCACTCCGGTCCCTCTGGTCACTCCGGTCACTCTGGTCACTCCGGTCACTCTGGTCACTCCGGTCGCTCTGGTCACTCCGGTCACTCTGATCACTCCGGTCGCTCTGGTCACTCTGGTCACTCTGGTCACTCTGGTCACTCCGGTCGCTCTGGTCACTCCGGTCACTCTGGTCACTCCGGTCACTCTGGTCACTCCGGTCACTCTGGTCACTCCGGTCGCTCTGGTCACTCCGGTCACTCTGATCACTCCGGTCACTCTGGTCACTCCGGTCGCTCTGGTCACTCCGGTCACTCTGGTCACTCCGGTCGCTCTGGTCACTCCGGTCACTCTGATCACTCCGGTCACTCTGATCACTCCGGTCGCTCTGGTCACTCTGGTCACTCCGGTCACTCTGGTCACTCCGGTCGCTCTGGTCACTCCGGTCACTCTGATCACTCCGGTCGCTCTGGTCACTCTGGTCACTCCGGTCACTCTGGTCACTCCGGTCCCTCTGGTCACTCCGGTCACTCTGGTCACTCCGGTCACTCTGGTCACTCCGGTCGCTCTGGTCACTCCGGTCACTCTGATCACTCCGGTCGCTCTGGTCACTCTGGTCACTCTGGTCACTCTGGTCACTCCGGTCGCTCTGGTCACTCCGGTCACTCTGGTCACTCCGGTCACTCTGGTCACTCCGGTCACTCTGATCACTCCGGTCGCTCTGGTCACTCTGGTCACTCCGGTCACTCTGGTCACTCCGGTCACTCTGGTCACTCCGGTCGCTCTGGTCACTCCGGTCACTCTGATCACTCCGGTCGCTCTGGTCACTCTGGTCACTCCGGTCACTCTGGTCACTCCGGTCGCTCTGGTCACTCCGGTCACTCTGATCACTCCGGTCGCTCTGGTCACTCTGGTCACTCTGGTCACTCCGGTCGCTCTGGTCACTCCGGTCACTCTGGTCACTCCGGTCACTCTGGTCACTCCGGTCACTCTGATCACTCCGGTCGCTCTGGTCACTCTGGTCACTCCGGTCACTCTGGTCACTCCGGTCACTCTGGTCACTCCGGTCGCTCTGGTCACTCCGGTCACTCTGATCACTCCGGTCGCTCTGGTCACTCTGGTCACTCCGGTCACTCTGGTCACTCCGGTCGCTCTGGTCACTCCGGTCACTCTGATCACTCCGGTCGCTCTGGTCACTCTGGTCACTCTGGTCACTCTGGTCACTGCGGTCACTCTGGTCACTCCGGTCACTCTGGTCACTCCGGTCGCTCTGGTCACTCCGGTCACTCTGATCACTCCGGTCGCTCTGGTCACTCTGGTCACTCCGGTCACTCTGGTCACTCCGGTCCCTCTGGTCACTCCGGTCACTCTGGTCACTCCGGTCACTCTGGTCACTCCGGTCGCTCTGGTCACTCCGGTCACTCTGATCACTCCGGTCGCTCTGGTCACTCTGGTCACTCCGGTCACTCTGGTCACTCCGGTCACTCTGGTCACTCCGGTCACTCTGGTCACTCCGGTCACTCTGGTCACTCCGGTCACTCTGATCACTCCGGTCGCTCTGGTCACTCTGGTCACTCCGGTCACTCTGGTCACTCCGGTCACTCTGGTCACTCCGGTCGCTCTGGTCACTCCGGTCACTCTGATCACTCCGGTCGCTCTGGTCACTCTGGTCACTCCGGTCACTCTGGTCACTCCGGTCCCTCTGGTCACTCCGGTCACTCTGGTCACTCCGGTCACTCTGGTCACTCCGGTCGCTCTGGTCACTCCGGTCACTCTGATCACTCCGGTCGCTCTGGTCACTCTGGTCACTCTGGTCGCTGTGGTCACTCCGGTCGCTCTGGTCGCTCTGGTCACTCCGGTCACTCTGATCACTCCGGTCGCTCTGGTCACTCTGGTCACTCTGGTCACTCTGGTCACTCCGGTCGCTCTGGTCACTCCGGTCACTCTGATCACTCCGGTCGCTCTGGTCACTCTGGTCACTCTGGTCACTCTGGTCACTCCGGTCGCTCTGGTCACTCCGGTCACTCTGGTCACTCCGGTCACTCTGGTCACTCCGGTCACTCTGATCACTCCGGTCGCTCTGGTCACTCTGGTCACTCCGGTCACTCTGGTCACTCCGGTCACTCTGGTCACTCCGGTCGCTCTGGTCACTCCGGTCACTCTGATCACTCCGGTCGCTCTGGTCACTCTGGTCACTCCGGTCACTCTGGTCACTCCGGTCCCTCTGGTCACTCCGGTCACTCTGGTCACTCCGGTCACTCTGGTCACTCCGGTCGCTCTGGTCACTCCGGTCACTCTGATCACTCCGGTCGCTCTGGTCACTCTGGTCACTCCGGTCACTCTGGTCACTCCGGTCACTCTGGTCACTCCGGTCACTCTGGTCACTCCGGTCACTCTGATCACTCCGGTCGCTCTGGTCACTCTGGTCACTCCGGTCACTCTGGTCACTCCGGTCACTCTGGTCACTCCGGTCGCTCTGGTCACTCCGGTCACTCTGGTCACTCCGGTCACTCTGGTCACTCCGGTCGCTCTGGTCACTCCGGTCACTCTGATCACTCCGGTCGCTCTGGTCACTCTGGTCGCTCTGGTCACTCTGGTCACTCCGGTCACTCTGGTCACTCCGGTCCCTCTGGTCACTCCGGTCACTCTGGTCACTCCGGTCGCTCTGGTCACTCCGGTCACTCTGATCACTCCGGTCGCTCTGGTCACTCTGGTCACTCCGGTCACTCTGGTCACTCCGGTCGCTCTGGTCACTCCGGTCGCTCTGGTCACTCCGGTCACTCTGGTCACTCCGGTCACTCTGGTCACTCCGGTCACTCTGATCACTCCGGTCGCTCTGGTCACTCTGGTCACTCCGGTCACTCCGGTCACTCTGGTCACTCCGGTCACTCTGGTCACTCCGGTCGCTCTGGTCACTCCGGTCACTCTGATCACTCCGGTCGCTCTGGTCACTCCGGTCACTCTGGTCACTCCGGTCGCTCTGGTCACTCCGGTCACTCTGATCACTCTGGTCACTCCTGTCACTCTGGTCACTCTGGTCACTCTGGTCACTCCGGTCACTCTGGTCACTCCGGTCACTCTGATCACTCCGGTCGCTCTGGTCACTCTGGTCACTCCGGGCTCTTCGTTCACTCTGATCATTCCGGCCACTCCGGTCATTCCGATCCCTCCGGTCACTCTGGTTACTCCGATCACACCGGTCACTCTGGTCACTCCGATCACACCGGTCACTGCGGTCACTCTGGTTACTCCGATCACTCCGACCACTCCGATCACTCTGGTCACTCCGGTCGCTCTGGTCACTCCGATCACTCTGGTCACTCCGGTCGCTCTGGTCACTCCGTTCGCTCTGGTCACTCCGATCACTCCGGGCACTTCGTTCACTCTGATCATTCCGGCCACTCCGGTCTTTCCGATCCCTCCGGTCACTCTGGTTACTCCGATCACACCGGTCACTCTGGTTACTCCGATCACTCCGATCACTCCGATCACTCTGGTCACTCCGGTCAATAAAATTAAGAATAGTGGTGAAGTTAGCTATAGTCTACATTTTAGTTTTTTCTAATGCTAGCATCGTTTTTTCTACAAACTTAGAATAAGGTGACGGATAAAATATATAAAAAAGATTTTTATCATGTTACGCCAAAGAAGTATAACTACTAACATGCGTACAGAAGTACACGCACTTACTATTTTTTAATTTTTTCCCAATTTATTTTGCCATAATATAGATACAAAATGAAATAACAGTCTTACACTTTAACGTCCACAAATTTATATCTAATTCCCTTCATATGATCAATTTTATTTCTATCAGAAATAAGCAGCTCTATCCCCAATTCCTGTAACATGTTACCTAAGCCAATTAAGCAGAAAACCAATTAACGACCTATGTGGATACTTGTTCTAAGTAGTTCAACAAACAAAAACCACTAAGACTAAGTGTAAATGCTTGATAATTTGTACAGATGTTTATTTGAACGTAATTGATTTTATTGATATAAAGTTATAGTACCCTTATTAGTAGTACTATTTGAAACTCTGAAAATGAAAAACAATGAAATTTAGAGGTGGTAGGACTATTGTGGTTGGATTATAGAAGTAGTTTAGGTGGTAGAACCAGTGTAGTTCGACCGAGGATGTACCACTGCTACACCTATTTCTAGCGTGAAGCATTCCTAGCGTTTCGATGGGAGGGTGTGGTTGCCGGCACATTTTCACATGAGGCGACCACCATAGTCCTCGTCAGTGGCAACGCATCTGTGATTGATTTCAGATAGAGCTCATGTTTTATTTGAAGTTGCTTACAGATGTCCATGGCGGCAGTGATCACGTACCATCAGGTGGACTTCATGTTCGTCTGCTACTTCAATTTAAAAAAAACATATATCTAGTCTAAAAATGTTTTCTTCTTTCATTCAGAATTCATTGTATGTATTACTGATGTAACGCATATTCGCATTCGTACTCGGAAGAATTGTTGCGAATATAGAATTGCTATACTTCACAAAGAAAGGTTGCATAATCTATTAAAATTTAAATCGAACTGCAGAAAACGAATTTTACATATTACGTACCAATTCAAGAGCAATGATAGCCTAATGGTTGAAACTTGCCCTCTCGATTGGGAGGTCCGAGGTTCAAACCCAGGCACGCACCACTGATTTATGTGCGTATTAGAAATTAATTATCACTGCTTTTCGGTGATGAAAAACATCGTGAGGAAACCTATACACCCGAGAGTTTTTAAAAAAAAAAGTTCTCGGAGGTGTGTGAAGTCTACCAATTCGCACTTGGCCAGCGCGGTGGACTAGGGCCTAAACTCTCATTCTGAGAGAAGACCCGTGCCCAGCAGTGGGACAATAATGGGTTGACGAGACGTACCAATTATTTGCGCGAAACATGGCTTTGAATGGACTTATTAGATACTAGCTGACCCGACGAATTTCGTTCCGCCTATAAGTCTAAAATCTAAAATTATCTATGGAGTTTAAATTACTATGTAGAGACTAAACATACCTAATCAAACTTTGTAAGTTGTAAATGTCGTTTATATAATGATGCATTAAAAATGTAAATAATTAATAAGTTACATAAGAGTAAACATCTACTTAGAGTAAATAAAAATATTATAAAAATATATATCATGATATAATACTTTTACGTCACTGTTTTGGGGCATATCCTAAGAAGTGTTTAGTGAAATAAGTTATTAAAAGAAAAACAATCTGACTAAAATTTAATTTTAGCATTTTTCATAATAAGAATAAACCATGCATTTTTTGTTACCACCATTAGTCGTCATTTTACAGTACAAGAACAGAGATACAATATCTCTTCCCCTAGTGAAAAAAGGTATTACTCAGTTTTTTATAAGTAGATAGGTATTAATACTAAAATTGTCATAAAATCGAATATCTCACAAAAATCCCGTTTAACAATATTGGAATTATATTAGACTAGCTGATCCGCGAACTTCGTTCTGCCTAAATGTCAAAAATCTAAAATTGTCAGTGTTCCTCCACTATATTATGCATGTATAATACATAAAAACCTTCCTCTTGAATTACTCTAATCACTAAAAAGCTTTATTAAAATCCGTATCGTAGTTTTAAAGATCTAAGCATATATAGGGGCAGACAGTGAGAAGCGACTTTGTTTTATACTATGTAGTGTGTGCCGAGCACAATTAATATATGTATGTCGCACTTAATATTAAAGTTAGTCAGTTAGTTGCTCGCAACCAATGTACAATGTCATCGTTTAAAAATAATGTGTATTTGTGACGTGTTAAGTGAGAGTGCCGTGCTATATTAGTGTATTAATAGAATAGAACTTTAGAAACTAGTTAATATAATGAGTACTTATATACATTTTTTATATACTTTTTTGCTAGATTTTAACTATATATTTTTACACCCCTTTTGATACTATTTTTTACATTTTACTATATATTTTTTTATTTTTTTCGATTTTTCTGTATGCATATTGTTTTTTTTAAATAAAGGGGGAAGTGATGTGCCGAGCACAATTAATATATGTATGTCGCACTTTATATTAAAGTTAGTCAGTTAGTTGCTCGCAACCAATGTACATGTACACGGAATAAATCAGTTCGCACTATTGGCTGTTTCAATTACGACTCCTCATCTATACACACCGACACGCAGCGAGCACAAGTGATAGATGAAGTCAATCTGACAAAAATCAGACGCGGTATGAGTGAGGCGTTTATCGAGGAGCACAGAAATCAGTTCGATATAAAATGTACATACATGTATATAGTTACGAGACTCAATTGCTAATTCACTCTAAAAAGTGAGCACCATTTCTCCTATACTGCGCCTCGTTTCCTATGTAATTTTTTCAAAAAGCGACTACACCAAACATCATGTCTAAATGTCACGTATTGACATTTTCGAAAATGTTCGCAAATTAAGTAGTATCACGTTTAAAGCTTGCTGAATTATGTACGACATGATACATGAACTGAGGAGCTTTTAGTGAAATCTAGACGTATTTATGTTATGTGTCCTTCCTTTTATTATGTCTCTATTATGAACTAGTCACCCATCACATCAGTCGAAATTCGACCGTAATTTGAATTAAAAAACTAAACTTCATATTGTCCAAAGTAGTACAAATATTTATTCAAATTCAAATAAAATGTAATAATTTAAAGTAATTTTGAACACACCCGTTAAATATAAAAAGAAGTTTAATTAGCTAAACCGCATTCAAAAGCAATAGCGGGTATTTTGACAAAGACACTGACATTTGTGACGTTATGTGTTTTCATAGTAAGACATTGAATGTTCTATTTCGCTTATTATCTATGTGTTTACGACAAATACACGGTAGTGTGTGTAATGTGTTTTTAGTTGATTTTATGTATCTTTTAAGCATTATTTGAAAAAAATATTAACATTCTGCACTCCTTCTCTACGTCCACTATAACCGTGCAAAGTTGCATACTAATCCGTCCACAGCATATTACTTAAAAATGCTTCGCAAGTTTTTGCTTCACGAATTAATATATAGATTACCATACTTCTTGCATTTTGTTGGTTTGTTTGTAAAAATGATACAATTTTGACCTTAAAAATGCTTTAGTACATTGTATGTGTCCGTGTGAATGAAACGATTGTTAAACATCACTTTTGGTCTGAATGCTGGGTGTAAAGAAACTCATACTCATCCAGGATTCTCCATCTTAGTCCTCTGGGGTAGAAATGCGTCTGGTATACCTCAGATGAGACTAGAATACTATCAAGAGTTGTACTGATACTTGGTTACAGTACATTCATGGGCAGCAGTGAATTGATATGTAATGAAATGATATATCTTTATTTTGTATAGGCCTACGGAGATACTAACAGATTGTCAGTTACACATTCTTTTTCTATTTTTTACACTACCAGCTTATCGGAACACGGCCTCAACTGAGAAGATCCGGCAAGAAACTCAGCGTGTTTGTCTTTTTTGTTATGTTGTATTAATTTTCATTTTTTTTACATTGTTATGAAAGTTAGCTCCTGTATCTTGCCTTACAGTTACTAAAGATGAGGCCTGTTGCGTAAGTGACCACATCTAGTTGACAGGTCGTTTGCTACTTTTCTGTAAAACTGCACTTAATTCTAGTCCCTTATTATCTCTATCAACGCAGACGTTGTACGAAAAAACGTTGTAACTTAAATAAATGTCACCTGCTGACATTTAGTCATTTTATATGAAAAATTAGGCCGATAATTGCCATTTATTTTTTGCATACTTCACTTAATTATGAAAGAGTGAAGGGTGTTTTTGAACAAGTTTTCATGCGTAATATTGACAATCATTATTTCGGAACTTTATTGTTATTTTTTATTTTATTCTCTCAGAAAAACTTACAGTTTACTTACATAATATAACAGTAAATTATACATACACAATTACAGCCATTTACACATTTCACAAATAAACTTGGAGCATATTTTTTTCCAAAAAATAACAAGACTTGCACATATAGTAAACATATTATATTAATGTTCAACAACCCGGGTTTCTTAACATCGAGAATAATTTGAAAGACTAAATAATAGTTCATATCTTACGCCTTACAGCGCTTGCGTTTTTTAAAGATCCCAGAGTCCTTTTTGTAGAACAGAGGACGACCGGGGAACTTTAAGAGGGTTTTCCTTCGAAATCCATAACCTATTTTAACATTTAATCTATGGGTTCAATCAAAAAATATTACAACATAAAAGATATGTTATGATAATTTATTTATAAATCATATTCAAGGTGGTAGAACCAGTGTAGTTCGACCGGGGAAGTAACACCGCCACACCTATTTCTAGCGTGAAGCATTTCTTGCGTTTCGATAGAAGGGTTTGGTTACCGGAACACTTTCACATGAGGCGACCATCATAGTCCTCGGGAGTAGCAACGCATCTGTGATTGACTTCAGATGTTTCCATGACACATGTTCTGTATGAAGTTGATCACAGATGTCCATGGGCGGCAGTGACCACTTAACATCGGGTGAACTGCATGCTCGTTTGCTACTTCAGTCAAATAAAAAAATGTTTATAACGCACGTAAAATCAATTGAAGTTACCGTTAGATACAAGGAAGATGAAACTATTGTTTGAATTGAGAATTTCTTCTGCTTCTGAAAAAGCGTGAACCATTTATAAATGGTTCAGAAGATTTTAATATTTCCCTAAGAAAATGTATCCTATATCCTTCATGATAATCTCTCTGAATAAATTTTATTTCAATTATGTTTACTGTTTGGGTGCGAATTAAAAACAAACAATATACAAACATTAAGAATATATAAAGTAACATGAACATAAATATATAAGGTAGAATAAGCCCTTTTCACCTTGAAACAAGAGCAAAGTTATATGAAGGGATAATACACCACCATTTAACTTTTATGAATAATTCACGATTCAGATGCCCAATAACATACGAACAAAGAGGCTTTTAGGGAAGTTTTGTATCGAGCGGTATTGCCTCTGCTCTGAAACTTTTATTTTTGTGTTACACTATGCCTTATTTTTGAAGATAAGGGATGGCTACCTAGATACTATCTATTGATAATAATTTCTTATTTCATAATTAGAAATAATTATTATTTTGAACAACTTTTGGTAATTTTAAATGTAGTAAATTATAAATGACCGTTGCAAATTTCTAAAAGGCCTTATAATTCGTTAATATAAATGTTAAGGTTGGTTGGTGACTTCTGTGTCGACCTCCCGCAACTTGACAAGAGATAGCGCTTAAAGTATTCTGAAACACGCTATCGAAGTATTCTCAATACCCCACATATATATGAGTTCGCAACAAAGGCTGTCGGAACACGGCCGCTCCCCAGGCATGATCACCTAGTCTAGCCCTTTGCCAAAACTTCCAAAGAAGAAGTTAAAAAAACACATATTTAAAAATCATTAGGTGCAGTATACCTTTTTTTTTGTTTTCAAGGGGGAAACCTTCCAAAGGTACCCGACGCCGTGGGAGCGACGCCGGGTTATGTGGGATTTTTACCGCACTAAAACCCCCCCGGTGGCCGTCCTCGGCGCTCAAAAGGAGGATTCCGGGATCTCGAAACGACTTCAACCGGAATCCACCGAGCGCGCTGCCCCATCGGGCTCAGATGGACGGCTGGGCCCATCGCTCCGTCTAGTCTTTATGACGGTATGCGAACACACATACCGCCGTCCTTCCCGGGATTGCCTCACCGAACGGTTCGAGCTCCCAATCTAGCCGTCTGCAACCCCGGAAGCCCCTTTTAGTCGCCTCTTACGACAGGCAAGGGATACCGTAGCCCTATTCTGACCCCGAGGCTACAGGGACGAGGTACAGTATACCTAATGGTAAATAACCACTGCCACATTCATGAGTGGCATTTATAACTTTTATTTGCTGAACTTATGGCTGAACTGTTGAATTTTATTTTATTGCTGTGGTATCCGTCTTACCAGTTAGGTTGTTCTATACCGTAATAGTACAGGAGAAAAATATTGTAACTTATGATTTTAGACTAATACTATCGCGGAATTGACACATTTCTTCACTTATTTGAGGTTTAAGTAATTCAATCCAGTTCCACTGGATTGAACTACTCACTTACTTAAACCTCAAGTGATCTCCGCGGAGCGTCATTACTTTTCAAGTTTAGCAAGAGAAGCAATCGAGGTCAAAAAACATAATAAGAACTTTAATAGAAAAGACGGTTTTAAGTTAGCGCAAACGTGGAAACCAGTGGTTAGTTTATGTCAATCACATAGAGTTCAAAGTTCGGTGCGTAATGATACAGTTAGCGTTGTGTGTCGTGATATGGAATCTAAAAAAAAGAAAAACGAACTAGACGTAGGGTAGATAGGTTAATCTATCACTAGTGCTTGGCGCCGGCTTCTCCCAGCCACCACAGTTTCGCCGTGACCACGATCCATGCAACTGGGTCGAAATATCGAAAAAAATTCGAAAAGGATTCAAAAACCGCATATCGTGAGTACCCGTTAAGTATTAAAATATTGTAACTGACTATTTTTAATCGCCTTTTCGTCTCACACGCCTGCACGCTTTAACTTGATGCGCGTGTAAATTATACACGCATGTGCGCTTAAGACACGCTGGACAGGAAAACACGCATTAATTTCACAAGCTTGTAACGCTATATATTAAAAATACAAATATCTTTGAATAGCGCTTAAAAAGATATTGCGAACCTCAAAAGCTGAAAGGATGGGACAACTTTTGTACTTGTTTTCTTCTTAGTATAACAGTACATAAACCCAATGCCAATTCTTACTGCGAACTGTGTAATATATCTACATACAAAAATTTCGGCCCGCGTTTTCTTTGTTCTGAATAAAAACTCACTTTGGAAAACTCTTTGTCTCATAGTATTTCTACACATAAGTCGCTTGAGTCACCGTTAACGATAAGCGATCCGAGTATATTTAATATGAGCATGCAGTACATAATATATGAATTACTTCTTGCTGGTGGTGGACATCTTGTATCTAGTTTTTGAAGTAGCTAACGAGCATGCAGTCCACCTGATGGTAAGTGGTCACTGCCGCTCATGGACATCTGTATTTATTTATTTATTTATTTATTTATTTTTACTACAATTAAAACGGTATAAAAAGAAAACCAATTACATTAATTGTAGACACTACAGTTATACTTCACACTCACAAAATTTTAAGCATACAGACAAAATAACAGATCCGTTGCTTCTCTTGAGGACTACAATGGTCGACTCATATAAAAGTGTGCTGGAAACCACACCCTTCCATTGAAACGGAAGAAATGCTTCACGATAGAGATAGGTGTGGCGGTGGCACTTCCCCGGTCGAACTACACTGGTTCTACCACCTTCATAGAGCCTTCTAGTTTCATGAGAGCAGCCACTTAACGAATGTATCTACTATACCTACTCAAATAGGTGTAACTCGAACTTAAACCCATATTGCCCTGATAATAAAGAAAGGAGTACCTAATCAACATTAATGTGAAATTGGTTTACTTTTCAAATTGATATTAAAATGCACGACGGCTAAAAACAATTTTGTTTTAGAAGCCAAACGAGGCAACTACCCGGGAGGCATGTAAAAAGAGGAGCCCCCACATATTTTTTTTTATTTACATAATAAAAAATGAAGTGCAAGAAAAGTGCCAGAAATATAGAGATATAATTAAAGATTACTTATTTCTAGCATTTGGCGTGGAAACCTGGGACCGTGAGGATTAAATGCAAAATTATTTTTTAAGCATCTGTCCAAACGTTTGATAGAGTCAACGAATGATCAGAAAGCAGGCACATACCTCGGTCAACGAATTAGCCTTGCTATTCAACGAGGTAATGTTGCCAGCATTCTGGGAACTCATCTTATGGACAGTAATTTGGATGCAGATTTTTATTTTTAATTTGGCATTTTGTTTCTTTTAAAATTTAAGTTATTATTTTGTATATACATATAATTATGTTAATTTATATTATATTAATTTTATTTTATTTATTTAATATTTTGTCATATTCAAATAATTAAATTATAGTTTTACATATAAATTTGTAAAGATTTTTATTCCTATTTATAACTTCTTAATCGTAGTTCGTTCATCGCTACATGTCACTACTCAAACAAGTCCCTAATACGACTGAGAGATTTATATACCTAACTGACTCTACTTATATTATGCATTACTTTTCATACTTTCGAGAGAAAATACTTCTTTAATAATGTAGAGATGTAGAAATGAGGGTACATGAATATTTTAGGTAGATTGGTTTATTGGCAGATGTAGAGTCGTGTCTTAACAATAGAAGGGAAAATTAAATTTAAAAATTTATACTATTCTAGAATTAATTTAATTTTAAACGAAGTTTTCTACACAATGTATTCGTCGCTATAGTTGTAATATAACCAAGGCTCAAATGTAGAGCCGTTGCATATTAATGCGTATAGTTGAAATATTTTTCCGAGTATATCATTTATACATCCATTCTCCAACTATCCTAAGTTCGCAGCTGGAGATAAATCTCCCCTAATCTTTTTTTATAAGAATTAAGTAGCAAACGAGCATGCAGTCCACCTGATGGTAATTGACACTGCTACCCATGGACACCTGTAAGCAACTTCATATACAACACGAAATTCTATCTGAAATCAACTACAGATGCGTTGCTACTCCCGAGGGCTGAGATGGTTGCATCATTATCAGTGTGCCGGCAACCACACCCTTCCATCGAAGCTCAAGAAATGCTTCACGACAGAAATAGGTGTAGCGGTGGTACTTCCCCGGTCGAACTACACTGGTTCTACAACATGGTGTTTAGAGAACTCTCACTCTCTGCGCCACTTCGACCGGTATAGTATATTTCGAGTATATTGGCTGCCAGGTTGTAGAACTAGTGTAGTTTCACCGGGAAGGTACCATCGCTATGCCTATTTCTAGCGTGAAGCATTTCTTGCATTTCATGCTTCAGAGCTGTGATAGCCTAAAAATGCAAACCCAGACACGCACTACTGATTTTTTTTAATTATGTGCATATTAGAAATTAATCATCACTGCCCTTCGGATAAGGAAAACATCGTGAGGAAACATACACACCAGAGAGTACTTTAAAAAAAAAGAGTTCTTAGAGGTGTCCACCAATTCACACTTGGCCAGCGTGGTGGATTATGGCCTAAACCCTCTCTTTCTGAGAAAAGACCCGTGCCCAGCAGTAGGACCATAATAGGATGACGAGAGAGAGTACTATATGCTCATTTGTTATTTCAATCAGATAAAAAAATAGCTAATCAAAATTCAAATGACTTACCATTCGTTTTTTTTCATTTCAATTCTTTCTGTTCTTTCTTTACATAAAACCAAACAAACAAATGTAGATATTAGGAGGATGCCGGATTAAATCCTCAGCCGCTATTACAATGGTATGCTTAGTACTCATATGTACGTGACAACCAAAATAGAGAATCTAGGCACATATAGGATTGTGAATATTTAAAGACACGATTTAAGAAAGCGAAATTACATCCATTACCTGTCTTTTTACCTTAAATTTTAGATGCTTGACAATGTTTTATACTAACCTACAAATTTTTTCGTTAACATATCAAAACAAGCAAGACGTTTTGAAAATGAAAAACCCAAAGAAAAGAGTTTGTAGCTATACGGTTTTTATTTTAAAATTTGCATATCGCTAGTGCAACGCAAACCTAATTTCTCTACAAATCTCTCTCTCTCTCTCTCTCTCTATAAATAATAAATTATAAATATAAATTTCAATTTAAATTCATCCAGAAGTGTAAAGCGTCCCTAAGAATTAATTATAAACATATTTATAGCGTGTATCGGTTCTTGGGTTGCGTCGGAATTTGTAGTTGCTGGCGCACTTTTCTATGAGACTAACATCCTCGAGAATAGCAACGCATCTGTAATTGACTTCAGACAGGATCCTTTTTCCGTATGAAAGTGTTGGCAGTGATTACTAATAATATCAGGTGGACTACATGTTCGGTAGCTACTTCGGTCGTATAAAGAATACTTTCCAGCATATTTTTGTAAGTACGAGACTTACTTAATTTCGGGAAATGTATGTAATTCTTTAATAAAACCCATATGTTTCTAACAAACAAGAGGTTACTTAAAATATAATCTTTGGGTCCATAGTTTAAGAACATAGAAATCTCGTGCTAAGTCCTCAAGACACTAACCTCCTAGCGCTAGCGGGTAGAAATTCACCTTTTTCAATTAATTTGACCGCTATAAGTTTTTTTTTACTTGAGTAAGCAACTCACCAAGCTAAGCCGACATTAGGTCAAAGATTTTCAGAAAACTAAAAATGTCAGTAGAATTATCTTAGCCCAACCTTCCACCAACAATTTGTCAGAACAATTTCTGAACTGTGAAACATGATAAAAGCTTAGCACAGCCTCAGTATTTAGGACAAAGCAATAAATTGAATCAGCGAAAAAATGGGACGAATCTACAGACTTGTTAACTAATAGACATTCCAAAACGTGGCACACTACTTTCTTACACGAATTAATAAAGCCATCTGTAATATATATTAGGATACCCAAAGGATAACTTTTCAGCATACGAGAAAGTAGTTATAAGTGACTTCTTTTAATGCCTGCCTGGAATCTTTGAACAAATGTTAGTCTTTGTCTACAACCATTTTTATTTATATAAGTACAACAGAGAAAGTAAATAAAATTAAATAACATTAACTACACTAAATAAAAACTAAACTTATAAATAAATAACAACAAGGAACTTATTATTATAAATAAATATAATACTTATTAATTATTAATAATTCTCAGCATTTCTTTTTTGAAAAACTGAAATAGAAATTGAATAATTCATAATTTCAAAGTATGCGCCGTAGATAGGATAAATCTAGGTCCTCTGAGTAACGTCAATAAATAAACTAATAGATATAAAGTGAGCTGGATATATAGTTAAAGGACTTAACTGATATACAAGTAAATTACTTAATTTTGCGAGGTTATTATGTTTTATTTATTAGAGCTTATTATTTTTATTATTCGTCGGTCTGCTTCTTAAGAACCCCGAGATTTCCACCCAACAGTACAAAGATAATTATACAGTAAGTGCGTCTTTAGGTAGAGCAGCAAAACTCGTTCAAAGCAAACAAAAATGTTTTATTTTTTGCATGAGTCATAAAAATTTTGACATTACCCATCAAATCGGTAGACACTTATCATTTCTATCGCTTACCATGTCTATGGTCCCAAGAGGATAGAAGTGGATAGAAAGGTTTCATTATGCGTAAAACTTTTGCCAAATTACGTGTAAGACATACTCATATTTTTACGCTTCTTAGCACTTTTTCTGTCACAGAGTATTATTTTTCCACGAGCCTTTGTCCATAATGGAAAAGTACATGTCGACGGGACACCGCGTAATTATGAAAAACACGTTGACGAAAATAATTATTTTAGTTACTTTAAAGATCGAAAATTGTTTGTTTATAAAATTAGCAATATTTAGTGATTTCTAAAGATGTTAATGATTTTAGTTTACTTTCCATAAATTTGTTACTGTCACCTCACCCAACTTTATTATAAAAAGGCGAGCGCCTGTAGAAGGAGATTCTTGTTTAACTGTCGAAGCGATCGGACCTCCTCAAGTGTGAATAAATCGGAGAAGTTTATTGCTGTGTTTAATTGAAATCTTCAAGAATGGACAGTAATGAAGACCTCGACCATCCTGATATCACGCGTTCACTTCGTTACATATAATACACGCTTTTTACACGCATAGCCCCACACTAGGATTTTCTCCTGTGTCGTGGGTACCATGGACACACACAAGACGAATACACCAACACCCAGACCCAGAACATGAATCTAAACTCATCATTCAGATACCTATCTGGCCGGGAATCGAACCCGGGACCCATTGCGCGTCGGACCGGTATGGTAAACGCTCCGCCACGCGGGTCGTCAAAATAAAATACAATTCATATTTCTTCTTCATATAATAAGGAAGTAGCAAACCTAATAGCAAGGACATAGGCGTCGCTAACTATGAAGTATATATAAGTTGAACCGCCTCCCTTGCCACATTTTTTAGATCAAAAAATAGCAGCTCTTAATACTGCCGGTACTAGAAAGAAATAGACGTGGGGGTGCCTTCGAAGTAGAACCACATAGGGTTCTATCATCTTGCAAAATAGATATTTCAGATTGTCTGTGGATTTTAGACGACAGATTGTTGCAGTCCTACACTTAAGGGTAGTCATAGTTGAATAAGATTAAATAAAAAGGTGTTTTGCATACTTTTTTTTAACAACTTTGACTTCACAGACGGATCGTCCGTGCCTTTTTTAGCTTATTTTTATTTCTGTCTTTATCTGATTGTCACAGCTTCACGACACGCCTTCGCCGTCGACATCGTCCTCAACTAGGTAACAGTGTAAGCTGGGCCCCAGTTGTGTGCAGTGGCGGCAGCGGCGGCTTTACAGAAAACCCTTACTGAGCTTACTATATAGGACCTTTTTGAAGTGAAACTTCTTTAGGCGCATGAGGGTAAAATTTTTACAGATGAAACGTCACGCCGGTATGCAACGGAAGTGTCGGAAAAGAGAGAGAGAGTGATCGAGACCGATTGAGAGAGAGTAAGACAGGGCGAACGTAGCATGAGCAACTAGCCGTGGAGTGAGAGTAGGTAGCAAGCGAGTGAGAAAGATTGAGAGAAAAAGTGAGACAGAGCGAACGTCGTATCACGCCTTTTTCCCTTCCTCTTAATCTTGGAAATTTAAAGTTTTAGATTTGTATAAATATAAACAAGATTTATAAATTAGTTCGCCAAAGAAGTTTCACTTCTGACATGTGTACTTTGTACGCACGCATGTTTTTTTTTTAATTTATTATAAGTGTTTGTTGGTTGTTTATTTTTTTTTGTATCTTTTAATAATATTATTCTATTACGCTCGAGTATTTCTAACCTCACCTCTGAAAGTGAAATAAATGTGGAACCACTTCGTCCTATCATCTATTTAACCAATCTTATAGGCTTCTGCGTCGCTCGAGTTCCACACATTTAGCATCATGGATTCCCTTTTTTTTTTGTTTTCGAGGGTGAAACCTTCAAAAGGTACCCGACGCCGTGGGAGCGATGCAGGGTTATGTGGGATTTTTACCGCACTAAAACTCCTCCGGTGGCCGACCTCGGCGCTGAAAAGGAGGACTCCGGGATCTCGAAACGACTTCAACCGGAATCCTCTGAGCGCGTTGCCCCATAGGGCTCCTCCCAGATGGGCGGCTGGGCCCACCACTCCGTATAGTCTTTACGACGGTATGCGACCACACATACCGCCGTCCTTCCCGGGATTGCCTGACCGAACGGTTCGAGCTCCCACTCTAGCCGTCCGCAACCCCGGAAGCCCCTTTTAGTCGCCTCTTACGACAGGCAGGGGATGCCGTAGCATTATTCTGATCCCGCAACTACAGGGCGATCATGGATTCCCTACGATAAGAAATAAGATAGTAAATAATCGTTTACAGTGTCAAGAGTATATAGTAGTGGATGTGAAACCTGTTCTAAATTGTCCTTAACCCCTTTAAGCCCCATGCTTTTCCGGACACCCTATAAACGCCAAGGATTCTCTCGTGGATTTCCGTCAATCTAATATATAGGGATATTGGAAAAATAAGCACAAACAGAGCAGTAACACGATGAATAGCGCTGACTATTCCGTATCCTTGCGAATTGAATCCTGCCTTATTAGATTTTATTGTTTTGGCTGTCGCCGGATTTCTTCTGTCCTGTGGTCTACTCACACTGTCTTTTCAATATTTTTTTGGTATATCAAAGCTGACATTTACTTATGAAGCGCCGCTTGAGCGAAGCGATCCCAATTTTCCGTGTAAAACACAGTATGAAAAACTTTTTTCTAATAAACTATAAATTGATAAAATATTTTACCTTTAACACTCTTTTTTCCTAAAAAGATTAAAAATCACTTACTGAGAAATTAATTTTACAATGATATTCTAATGCTCATAGAGTGGGTAGGCGGATAATTTTGCATACAAAAGAAACCGTCGACTCAGAATAAAATAACAGCGAGGTGCCCAGTTACACCAAGTTCTGATTAACTATTGATCCTACATTTAATTTAAATATTGAGATTATTTGTAAAAAAATAAAACGTTTGTTTAAAAAAAAAATACGTTTTTAATTTATCTATTTTTATATTATACTAGGTTATTGCCGCTTCCGTCACGTCTTCCCCGGTAATGATATAATATAATCTATATGTTAATCTAGTTTATAAACTAAGTGTAAGCCGAATTTCAGCTAAATCCAACTAGTAGTTTTTACATGTTTGGCAAAGGGAGATCCCCTGCCAGGCTAGGTGAATGCCTGGGGAGCGGCTGTGCTCCGACAGTCGTTTTTCGGAATTTGTATATATGCGGAGTTTTGAGTATACTTCGATAGCGTGTTTCAGAATACTAGTAGCGCCATCTCTTGATGATTGCGGGAGATCGCCACAGATGAAAGAGTAACAAATACACGTATGTAAATTCTTACAATCTTTTGAATTTATAAAATTAATAAGATTCAGTAGTTCCACCAAGTTATGGTAGAATAGGAAGCCTTCTTGTGTTCTACTCCCAAGAGTTCTTTTCTGAAGAGTTTGGTAAAGGAGACGTACTTACTTACCCGAGGCGTCTCCGCTGATTCTTCAAGGGTAGCAACGCATCTCGTGAGAGGCAGTGGCCACTTACCATCAGGAGTATGTTTTTTTACAAGATTAAAGTAGCAAACGAACATGTAGTCCACCTGATGGTAATTGGCCAATGCCGCCCATGGACATCTGTAAGCAATCTCATACAGAACATGGGGCTCTATCTAAAGTCAACCACAGATGCGTCTCTCTCTACTCCCGAGGACTAAAACGGTAGCCTCATAAATGTACTTCTTTGCTTTTCCACTCTTTATAAGATTCAAGTAGAAAAGGAGCATGCAGTCCACCTGATAGGAAATCATCATGAACCTTAGAAAGCCAATCCAAAAAGAACAAAATTCTATAAGAAAGTTTTGCTTGTAGTCAATCACATATGTGTTATTCCATAGGACCAAGATCGTCGTCTCATATAAAGTGAACTGGCCACCGCGCTCCTCCACCGAACCGCAAGAACTGCTTCACGCTATATCGCTCCCTTTTTTACGAGGAGGAAACCTTCAAAAGTTACCCGATGCCGTGGGAGCGACGCGGGTCATATAAGGGATTCTTACCGCACTAAACCGTGGCCGTCCTCAGGTCTGCGTGAGGGACACCGGGATCTCCAACGGAACACAACTGGAGTCCTCCAAACGCGATGCCTATCAGGGTCTTCCCTGGTGAGCAAATACGCTCAACGCACCTTCTGTTATTTACGGTGGCATGCGACTTCTCGGAGTCGCTTGGCTGGATGGCTCGAGCTCTAGCCGCCCGCAACCTCGAAAACCCCTTTAAGTCACCTCGTACGACAGGCAGGGGATACCGTAGCCCTATTCTGTTCCCGGGGCTATATCGACCCCTGTCAAATCCTCATTTTACCAATAGCAACTGAAAAATACCAAAAAGTGTTTTAAATAAAACAATCAAAATTAAACCAGCCTTATGGTTGCTAGTCTTAGATCGACGCAGCACGTACAGAAGAACAAACGTTCATAACGAGGGGGTTCAAGAGGCACGTGCGGGCGCCGGTCAGGTTTTCAGTAGTCTTGCTCTTGCTGGGTGTAAGTTACACGAGACTGGAGATTAAGGTACTCGCAGTTCAATATGAGCAGTGATATCCTGATGGTTAAAAAACCGGCCATTTTTTATGTAGCAAACGAGCATGCGTGGACTGCATGCTCGTTTGCTACATAAAAAAATGGCCGGTTGGCCTGATGGTAAGTGATCATTGCCGCCCATGGACGTCTGTAATCACCTTTATACAGAACATGGGTTCCATCTGAAGTCAATCACAGCTGCGTTGCTTCTCCCGAGGACTATGATGGTCGCCTCATGTGAATGCGGGCACACTCCGCAACCCTTCCATTGAAACGCAAGAAATGCTTCACGCTAGATATAGGTGTGGTGGTGGTACTTCCCCGGTCGAATTACACCGGTTCTACCACCTTAAAATTTAATCAGTGTTCCAAGATTCGAATTCCACACACCGCAGATTTTTCTAAATATATGTGTATTTTAAATGAATCACTGCTTTACGGTAAAAAATAACACAGTTAACACAATGACTAACCATCAGGTATCCTGCAAGCTAATTTGTTGCATCAATCGAAAAAAACGCAAGATATCTTCCTTTGCACCACACACTAAATCGCTAACGATAACTGACAAACAAACGGAGCGTTCCCAATTTATACGCGTTATTCTTGTTTATTACATTACGCACAACTTTCTCGCGAACTCAACCTTTTGGAAATTCTTCCATTTCATACTTTTCAAAGTCCATTTGTAATTACGTTATCTTTTTGAACTAAAGTTATCGACATTTGCACAAATACTTATTAATTTATAGGTAATTCAGTTTCAATAAAATTGTAGTAAGTCTATGACTGCTGCACATGTTACTTATATTTAATTTGGTCTTTTTTAACCGACTTCCCAAAGGAAAGAGGTTATTTATTCGTCACGTATATTTTTTTTTTATTTTTATTTTTTTTATGTATGTTCGGGCGAAATGGCTAGAAATCGTCGACCTACCGACACGATTCATACGACATTATATGCGGCTAGTTTCACAGGCAGTCCCATATTGAGGAAAATGAAAACCTTCCGGCGGTTTTCCCGGAAAATTGGAAAATGTCGGTTTCTTAAAATCTTGAATAACTTGGATTCCGAAGTCGGCGCTCATATAAGATGTAGTTTCGTCATGATCCAGCAAAATATGGTGAGCGCTGACTTCGGGACTATGTACTAAGTACTGTGTTTGCTCTAAACCAACATGTAATTAAATTATTTTTTACTTTTATGTGGCATGGAAGTCGGTTGTACTTTTTTGTTTAAAATTTTTTTTCATGTTAATTTTACCTATGCAAAAATTTTAGTTAATATTTTATTATGCGTATAATCGTGGTTTTTGTCTTTTCATTAAATATGACTATGTTATGTAGGTGCACGGGACTTCAACCACTTAAATGCAATACACATTTTTTTACCAGATGGTGTACCAGAGTGTCAAAATGTTCCGCTCTTCTAGTGTTAAGCGCGGAACATTTTGACATGATTTTAATTAAAATTCGTATTAATTGGATATGTAATCCAATTAATACGAAATCCCGCCTATTGACTACCGGGATCACGGCCTTTCTCTGTCTTAATGTTCCTTTCTTCCAATACCATATTTATGCACGTACCTAGACTGACGGTCAACCTAATGGAAATTAGTCTCCAACGTCCTAAGACATTTGCAGTATCAGAGGATGCGGACCGGCTTTGAAAGAGAGCTCTTTTTGCACCTTTCTTGAAGAGTTCCACATCATAGCGCTTTAATAAAAATCAAAGAAGAAACTAATTCCACATCTTGCACGATTGCGGTAGAGAAAAGCGCGCAAGCCAAACCGTGGAGGAACGCCACAAGTCTATCTGGAGCATTTCTTGCGTTTCGATGGAAGGGTGTGGTTGCCGGCACACTTGTATATGACGCGACTATCTTAGTCCTCGGAAGTAGCAACGTATCTGTGACTGACTACAGATAGAACCCATGCTCTATATCGTCGGGTGACAGGAAAAAACTACAACATATGCGACATGAAGTTATCAGCATTTGATAATATTTTGATCCCAAAATTTCGTTTATGTGAAATGTCCTGAAGTTATATCATTAAATAAAATATCGTACAGGTTACTGTATCCATATATTCACGTCAACCCATTATTGTCCCACTGCTGGGCACGGGTCTTCTCTCAGAATGAGAGAGTTTAGGCCACAGTCCACCGCGCTGGCCAAGGACGAATTGGTGGACTTCACACACCTTTAAGAACTTTTTTTTTTTAAGAACTCTCAGGTGTGTAGGTTTCCTCACGATGTTTTCCTTCACCGAAAAGCAGTGATAATTAATTTATAATACGCACATAAATTAGTGGTGCGTGCCTGGGTTTGAACCTCGGACCTCCCGATCGAGAGGGCAAGTTTCAACCATTAGGCTATCACTGCTCAAACCATATATTATTTACGTAATAATAATGTGTTTTTAAAAAATCGTGTGTTAAGCGAAAAAATCGGGATTATACAATTTTCTAGTTTTTCTTGTCACCCGACGTTATGCAGTTACTAACAAATGTCCATGGGCGGCAGTGGCCACTTAACATCAGTAGATTTGCTCGCTTGTTTACTTCTTCAATCAGATAAAAAATGAAAAATCCATCGGCATGTGGCGTGATGGAGCAAGGGTAAATATCTAAAAGTATCATGTAACTATAATTCTGAAGTAAAAGTCCCGTAACCATGACCACAAAATTAATATACCCTCCAAACAAAAAGCTAGCAGTAGTGACAAAAGCCACACTCTGTATGGCCATAAAGTTATATAATAAACTACCTTACCAATTAAAACAAATAAAGAAAGACCACATATGTGCCGGAAAATTAAAAAATATATTAATAGAAAAATGCTATTACACGTATGACGAATTCTTAAACGATGATTTAAAAATATAAAATATAAAAAATATTTAATCTTCTAAAGTTATCAGCATTGTAAGTTCTAATTGTAAGTCTTTTAATGATAAATACGAGTATGTGAGTGCCATACATTTAGAACGCCTTAACCGGCATATTCAATTTTTGGCGCCCTTTTCTAAACATCTTATGTAATCCATATTATTGTAACCCAAAAATTGACTAAATAAAGATCTTTCTTTCTTTCTTTTTTTCTTTCACACATAGATCGCAGAGTTTCAGCTTCGAATCCTAGAAGGACAGCAATCCCAGTTGACAATTACAATAATAATACAAAGAAGTAGCTAATTGATTTTTTATATTTCTTTCAATAATTTGAATTTATTGAAATAAATTGAAATTTTAATAATTTTGATAATTTTTTTATGGTAGTGTTTTTGTTTATATGCTTTTGTTTTTCTTTTTTGTACATTTTGTAAATAGTTTTTTTTTAATTTTGTCAAAAAGTTGGTACACTTGAAAAAATATTTTAGCATTGCTGTTTTGAGCAGTTCTAAAAAGTTGGCCTTAAAATAAAAATAAAATAAAAACTTTTTTATACATTCCCGTAAATTAACATTCAAAATACAGTATTTACAAATTAAAAAAATATATATATTTTGTTTTTCTTTTTTGTCTTTAGTTTTAGCCTTTTTTGTGGTGCCCTATGGAATAAATGTTTCTTTCTTTCTTTCATTTCAGATTTGGGTTTGAGCGTTTGTGTAGTTATCTTAACAATAACCCAACACAATGATTTTATGTATTTTATATAGTTATATATATAGGTATATATATATATATATATATATATATATATATACATATATATTTTCTGATTATTTGACTGAAGCAGCAACGAGCATGCAGTCCACCCGATGGTAAGTGGTCACTGTCGCCCATGGACATCTGTAATCAACTCCATACAGAATATGGGTTCCATCTGAAGTCAATCACAGATGCGTTGCAACTCCCGAAGGCTATGATGGTCGCCTGATGTGAAAGTGTGCCGGCAACCACACTCCTCTATCGAAACGCAAGAAATGCTTCACGCTAGAAATATTTTGTGTATATTTTGTGTATTATATGTATTTATAATATAAATATATTTATATGTGTATAAATTTTCCAGCCACCCAGGGTTGACTGGTAGAGAATGTCATCAGGCATTAAGTTTGCCCTATTGTAACTTTTATAAAGGTGCAATAAATAAATAAATGATAGAACTCTTCAACCCGTAACCCGAACCGATTTAGAAAAAGGCTATAAAAACCTTGAGTTCGTTTGCGTTGATCCACATTATTGTGATTCAGCGCGCATTTCTGCGGGTTCCTTGTTTGTTGGCTTTCGGGAATTAATTTGGGTGTAAACTTTACGTTTGCGGCGCCATTTTAGGTGCCTCCGACGTGATCCGATTTCGGGATTCGGGTTAGCTACGTCCATTTGATAAGATTCGATTATATTATTAAAGGTTTGCTAGATTTGACGATTGAATAAAAGTAACATTGGATATTAAAGGCGGTGACCGACTTGTTATCTTTAAGCTTGATTGAAAGATATATAATGTTGAACAATTTACCTAATAATCGGTTTGCACGGTCTTTCCTACCACGCACATGCAAGCTGTGGAATGAGCTTCCTCCTGACGTATTCCCAGAGCGCTATGACATGGGGCTCTTCAAGAAAGGTGCAAAAAGAGCTCTCCTTCAAGGCCGGCGATACATTGGCAACTCCTCTGGTGTTGCAAAAAAAAAGAGGCGACGGTAACCACTTTCCATCAGGTGGCCCGTCTGCCTTATCGTTAAGTACAAATATAAAAAAAACATGCGTGCGTACAAAGTACACATGTCAGAAGTGAAACTTCTTTGGCGAACTAATTTATAAATCTTGTTTATATTTATACAAATCTAAAACTTTAAATTTCCAAGATTAAGAGGAAGGGAAAAAGGCGTGATACGACGTTCGCTCTGTCTCACTTTTTCTCTCAATCTTTCTCACTCGCTTGCTCCCTACTCTCACTCCACGGCTAGTTGCTCATGCTACGTTCGCCCTGTCTTACTCTCTCTCAATCGGTCTCGATCACTCTCTCTCTCTTTTCCGACACTTCCGTTGCATACCGGCGTGACGTTTCATCTGTAAAAATTTTACCCTCATGCGCCTAAAGAAGTTTCACTTCAATTATAATAATAATAATCATAAAACGTAATGAACAAAATAAAAATACCTTAATCAACGAATTGCTTACAAATAACGTCAAATTTAATCATTGGATAGCAATCCCAGTAAAGTAAATAATTTGCAGATGACTAATCTGACTGCCGCTCATGGACTTCTGTAATCAACTTCATACAGAACATGGGTTCCATCTAGAGTCAATCACAGATGCGTCGCTACTCCCGAGGACCACGATGGTTGCCTCATATAAAAGTGTGATATAAAAGTGTGGCGGTGGTACTTCCCTGGTCGAACTACACTGGTTCTACCACCATAAAGGTGGATGGATTACAATGGCCACTTTTCAAAAACATATTACCGATAATATGTATTGTAAAGCTTAGCAGAGCAGTGACTAATGGTTGAAACTTGCCGTCTCAATCGGTAGGTCCGAGGTTCAAACCCAGGCACGCACCACTGATTTATGTGCGTATTAGAAATTATTTAACACAGCTTTTCGATAAAGGAAAACATTGTGATGAAAACCTACACAAGAGTTCTTTAAAAAAAAACGTTCTCGGAGGTATGTGAAGTCCACCAATTCGCACTTGGCCAGCGCGGTGGACTATGGCCTAAAACTCTTTTATTCTGAGAGAAGACCCATCAGTGGGACAATAATGGGTTGTACCCATACCCCATTTTAAAGCTTTATATCTTAACGATGATCTGTATCGCTAAAATTTACTTACGTATCTAGATATAGAGTACCTTTACGTAGACGGAGCATGTACGGCAGAGTCGCGACTGGCTCTAATATTGAATTAGGCTCTGCTGACATCCTCGGGTTTACACTGTGGGTATAAAACCAGCGAGTTTAGCTCGGGGCGCTTTGATTTATTGGCGATATTGACCATTAGACTAACACCTCATACCGTGTGGTTCTAAATAAAACCATTATATCTTCTAAGAAGAAGGAAGGAAGGATGTGACTGAGACACAAATCAAAGATTTTAGATGTAGCGTGTTCCAAATTAACATCAATACCTCGTCGTCAACTCATTACTGTCCCACTGCTGGGCACGGGTCTTCTCTCGGAATGAGAGAGTTTAGGCCATAATCCACCGCGCTGGCCAAGTGCGAATTGGTGGACTTCACACACCTCCGAGAACTGTTTTTTTTTTAAAGAACTCTCGGGTGTGTAGGTTTCCTCACGATGTTATCCTTCACCGAAAAGCAGTGATAATTAATGTATAATACGCACATAAATCAGTGATGCGTGCCTGGGTTTGAACCTCGGACCTCCCGATCGAGAGGGCAAGTTTCAACCATTAGGCTATCACTGTTCATTACCTACTGCTGTCAAAATACAGGTACCAATCGCGGTGATATTGGCAAAACCACCATAAAGATATTGTCAACCAAAATAAGTGAACGAAATACCTAAGCTTTTTCTTTTAAAATAATTCTCCATTAATATGCTATGTGCAGCGTTATTTCTTAATAAGTAGTTAGTTTCTCCGTTATGTTGAGAGATCATTTTCCAGTTATGAAAATAAAAATGATCATTACAATATATAAAAAATCTGCGAATAAGATGTGGCATTTGAGAAAGTCCATCTAAAAATATCTATTTAGGTAATCTTAGTTCTCAGAGGCAGCAATTCATATTTGACAAGCTTAAGTAGTATACGCCAATGTTATTAAATTCCAATTGAAATCGTTATGAAAGATTAATACTTATGCCTACACAATGAGCAAACCAATATAATGCGTTTATTATTTACAAAAGTATTTGTTCCTTATCATCGATATATATGACTGAGGGGGTGGTTCTTTTTCGCTCATCGTATCAGGATAACCTACTGTAGGCTCTGATAGGGAATGTTAGCACGAGATTAAATTGCAGACTTGATTTTAACACACAGTATATTGCAGAATTAAACTTGTTACAATCACTGAATTAATCAAACTAAATTTACTTAATTTAGTTTGATTAATTCAAGCAATAGCAAGTAATCGTAGCACTAAGAACGCGGGATGATTTTAGAGTCGTCTGCTTCGGCCGACCGTCAACGATAGACTGAGGTGTCGGCCATTAAACTGGTACAACCCTAACTTCATCGAACGCCACTAGATGGCGCTGGCGTTCCGGTGTTGCCCCAATACCGCCATTTCCGACATATATATACCTTAGATACATAGTCTCGAACAAAAATGACACCTAAAACTGTCGTCAAATGTACGTAGTTATTTATAGATGGCCATAACGACCATATATTCTTGCAATACAGCCTTACGACCATGATTTAAAGTTGTATTTATAACTAAGCTTTAAGCAAAAAGCAATAAAATTTTACTACTTGAAATGAGCGCTCAATTTTGAAATTGAGCGTTTTTTTCACCGAAATTTGACGTTGAATGTGTTTGGGCTTTTCTATATCGATGTTCCTTATCTAAAAATAAAATCATTTGTTCCTACGTAATCGCGGACGTTGTGGCCACAAAATTCTCAACGGTAGCAGTTCCTGTATTTTGCGGTGGTAAATATAAGACAAACATTTATCTTGGCAAACTAAGCTCATTAGTTACAATGTTAAATAATTTGTCGGCAGAAATACTGATACACTCAATGACCGCTCGGTATTTCTTTGCAGTTGTACAAATTCTAATTGTCACACAAACATTCACACTCTCGCTTGCACACACATGCACGCATACAGATATACACGTGGTCGCACACACACAAAGAGATACACCACCGTACCAGGACCCAGTCAAAGATAAGACATCATTATATATATTGTAAGATTGAAGTAGCAAACGGGCACGCAGTCCACCTGATGGTAAATGGTCACTGCCGCCCATTGACATCTGTAATCAACTACATACAGAACAGGGGTTCCATCTGAAGTCAATCACAGATGCGTTGCTACTCCCGAGGACCATCATAGTCCTCGGTGCCGGCAACCACACCCTTCTACCGAAACGCAAGAAATGCTTCACGCTAGAAATAGGTGTGCTACTTCGATGTTATTAAAATAAGGGTTTTAATTTATTTTTTCCGGTATTTTGACCCAATTGCATCGACCGCGTGTGATGAAATTTTAAAACCGCATATCGTGGGTAGGCGTTACCCATTAAAGGCAAAATTTAACGTTTTTTTTTTTGATTTTGTGATGAAATAATAACACAAAAGTGTTACAATATATTTACAAATCGTATGTGGGTGTAGTAGCCTATTTACGATCGTCCATTTTGATATCCATTTGTTATGATGACGAAAAAATTGTTTTTAAGCTCTCCATTTTCTTTGATTACAGGCGCCATTTTTGAAAATTATAAAGCCTGATTGCAAACTAAATCGATTCTTATATGTTAAAATCCGTCAAGCCATTTGAGCTGTAGCGCTTGTAAAAAAGAAAATACAATGATACAAAGAAATATATTACATTGAATATAAAAGTTTGATTTTATCTTGCGAAAAATCAAGCCTTACATCTGAAACCGATATTGTGCTGAGGGTCATCATTGTGTCAAGCCCGTTCGGGATGTAGGCGTTCCACGCAGCAGTTAATTACTGTCACGCTCAGACAGACATTGACACCGTCCATTGTAATAAAATTTAATTGTAGACGATATTTACTTATTATTTGAATCTGATATATACATGATACTTTTATATGTACGGGAGTAGCAACGCATCTGTGATTGACTTCGGATAGAACCCATATTTTGTATAAAGTTGATTACAGATGTCAATGAGCAGTAGTGACCACTTACCATCAAGTGGACTGCATGCTCGTTTGCTACTTCAGTCAGATAAAAAAAACAAAAGCTCGAAAAAATTACCCACCTTTTTACGCAGTTGGGTAAAAATTGTTTACGCGCCTAAAGCAGTCATACGGTTAAGATATTGACGAATTCTTCATATCTGATATTAAATGAAATTATTATTATTAAGTAGATCTTGTTAGAATCTTGGATAGGGGGTATAACCCATTATCGTCCCACTGCTGGGCACGGGTCTTCTCTCAGAATGAGAGAGTATTAGGCTATAACCCACCGCGCTGGCTAAGTGCGGATTGGTGGACTTCACACACCTCCGAGAACTTTTTTTAAAGAACTCTCGGGTATAGGTTTCGTCACGATGTTTTCCTTCACCAAAAAGCTGTGATAGTTAATTTGTAATACGGGTATAATTTTAGAAAAATCTGTAGTGCTTGCCTGGGTTTGAACCTCGGACCAAGTTTCAATCATTAGGCTATCACTGCTCTTAAAAAAGTATATTCAGATTCAGACGCAAATTCCAACTGTGAAGCCGAAAGCAATATTTCCTGAAGGAAGACCACTGATTACGCTAATCCTCGGTTTAAGAGATGTGTTTCATAATCAACGATCTCCTTGCGATATCTTCTAGTTCTGCTTTTAGTTTGCAAAACTCTAGTATCTATATTTTTGTATGCTTTACGTTGAGACTTTATAATAAACTATTCACCCGTAGCATCGGTCGAAATCGACCGTAATTTCAAAATTAAAAAACTAAATTTCATATTGTCCAAAGTAGTACGAATATATGTTCTTCTGGCGTTATCTGTTTTCATAGTAAGACATTGAATGTTCTATTTCGTTTATTATATATGTGTTTGTGACAAATGCACGGTAATGTTTTTATCGCGTTTTTAGTTGATTTTATGTATGTTACACGCATTATTAGAAATAAGTATTAACATCACACCTTCTCTACGTCCACTATAACCGTGCAAACTTTCATACTAATCCGTCCGCGCCATATTACTTAAAAATGCGTCACAAGTTTTTGCTTCACGTATTAATATATAGATTTTCTCTTAAAAAATCTAAAATAAGTGGGGCTCGCACACAAAAGAGTCCGTACAATTATTTATTTATTTAGGAAACAAACAATTCAGTTTATAGATACAAAAACATTACTTGAATAATATACTTAGGATTAACATTGTTTCCACTGTTATATAGTACATAACAACAGAACAAATTTTAATCAAACAAACTTTAAATCTATAAAAAGCCAAAAAAACACGGTTGTAGTATAGGACCTCCCTCAAATATTTATTTTATTCAGTTTTCATTTATTTATTTATTTAGACATACAGACAGCATAGTAAACAAAACATTTTTAATAAAATATTATGTTATAGTAGAATTATACCCTATATACATGCCAATTATAAGTATGTACAGCATTCTCATAATAATGTGAAGACATGTTATTGCTTAGGTATTGTAAAAGTTATATAATGATAGGTATGTTTTTACTATTTGTTGTCATATCAGGAAAAGAAATATATGAGCTGTGAAAATTTTAACTTTATAGCTTTCATGGTTCATGAGATACAGCCTGGTGACAGACATGCAAAAGAAATATATGAGCTGTGAAAATTTTAATTTTATAGCTTTCATGGTTCGAGAGATACAACCTAGTGACACACAGATTGATGGTGAAGTCTTAGTAAAAGGATTCCGTTTTTACTATTTGAGTACGGAACCCTAATTACAATTAAACTTCGTTAGTTATGTGTAGTTCCTTAATCATCTTAAACATGGAAAAAATTACGCTAGAAAAGTTGAAGTTTCACTTACCTAACGAATCGTTAAAAATCATCACCAACAAAAATATCACACTGGAAAAAATACATTTATAAATTTACTTCTATAACCATACTTTGTCCAATATTGGACAAAGTATGATTATAGCAATATTGGACAAAGTATGATAAATACATCCCTCTGTTGTCAATACTTTTGTTTAAAGCGAACTGAAGCAAAATGAAACTTAATAAAATCTTTTTATGAACTGTCCAGAACATTTATAAAAGAACAGAAACTACTGTGTGCTGCAAATCAATAAAAAGCTATTATTTATTAAGCTATTGCTTAGCTTTTATCGCGGCTTTGGGCGCGGCGACCGAATCAAGAAATTCCGTAACGAAAAACCTAACACGGGGGGGTGTTAGGTTTTTTCGTTCTCCTACCATATTACTACTATTTCGCCTACCATCTCTGGTACAACAGTACGAAGCTCGCACGGATCGAGACGAGCTGCTCGGAAATCGGACGAATATGTAAGCAGCTGTTTGTAAGAAAGTACTTATATTTTATGAAAGAAAAAAAATTGAATTTATCAAAGAAAAAAAGTACTGCATAAATAAATAATTATAATTGCATAAGTTGATAAAAAATGCTAGCTTTGCCGCGGCAGTCCCCGAGTGCCGCACGTATTTATTTTATTTTGTTAAAATTTGCACAAAAGCCTACTGCTAATAGGCTTTTGTCCAATATTGGACAAAGGCCTTCCGAAAAACAGATAAATACCCTCTCTTGTCAACACTTTTGTTTATGCGAATTGAAGCAAAATGAAATTTAATAAAACCTTTTTATAAACTGTCCAAATGACTAATAAAAGAACAAAAACTATTTGTGCTACTAAATACTAACAAGCTTTTATTTACCGTTTTATCTTCCAGTATAAATTCAACTCTACTGTAATAAGACACCTGCCTTACTTAGATGTTTCCAAGCCATTTAATTCAATATTAGTTCAGAACAAAGCTCTTCAATTACTTCTGATTGACCACTGAGTTAGTATTACTTTAATTACTTCTAATTAATAATCTCTTTATCTTACACACTTTGTATGAGTCGGCCATCTCAGTCCTCGGGAGTAGCAACGCATCTGTATTTGATTTCAGATAGAACCCATGTTCTATACGAAGTTGCTTACAGATGTCCATTGGTGGCAGTGACCATTTACCATCAGGTGGACTGTATGCTCGTTTTCTACTTCAATATAATAAAAAAAATCTTATCTCTTTACTTCCTTCTTGGAATAAAATATCGTCTGTCTCCCTCTTTTTTTCTCTGATCGCAGGCGCTACATTTAAAAATTATTAAGCCTATGTCACCCTCACAACTAAGTCGTTTCAAATGTTATGTCATGTGTTTGGTCTTGAAACACGTGCCAAATAAATGGACATACATAAAAACATATGTATGTTATATATGTACATACACGCTATGTATGTTATGTACACGTATGTCTCGAAAAACATTTACCTCCTTCTCATGCAGTCGGTTAAGAAAGCCTGCTCCCTCCATTACAACGGCTAATGAAAATTAAAGTCAGTAAACGACTTGGTACACAATTGTCTAATATCACTCAACTTATTAAAGCCAAATTGAGCTACTAGTAATTCAACGTAATACCTACTATCTATATATTAATATGTGAAGCAAAAACGTGTAAAGCAATTTTAAGTAATATGCCGCGGACGGATTAGTATGAAACTTTGCACGGTTATAGTGGACGTAGAGAAGGATTGCAGAATGTAAATATTTTTTCAAATAATGCTGAAAACATAGATAAAATCGACTAAAAACACATTACGCACACTACCGCGCATTTGTCACAAACATAAATAATAAACGAAATGGAACATTCAATGTCTTACTATGAAAACACATAACGTCAGAAATGTCAGTGTCTTTGTCAAAACACCCGCTACTGCTTTTAAATTTGGTTTAGGTAATTAAACCTCTTTTTATATTTAACGGGTGCGTTCAAAATTACTTGAAAATTATTACATTTTATTTGAATTTGAGAAATATTCGTACTATTTCGGATAATATGAAATTTAGTTTTTAATTTAAATTACGGTCGAATTTCGACTGATGTGACGGGTGACAAGTTCAACATAATACCTACTAAAAATACAGAATTATAGCCTAAAATACAATTAATATCAACTTTCATTTTATGGTAGCTTAAATTATATTTATTTATTTATTTTAAGCTGAATTCCATAATGATTTAAAAAAACACATTGTTTCAATTTAATAACAAAAACGTGTAACATTTACAAACAAAATAAATAATTTTCCGTGAAGCTAACACAAATACATATATATCAAACCTTTGTCCTGCTTAATTAAAGTGTAAGAATTGAATACTTACGCTCTCGTATCTAAAGATTTTAATTCCCAGTGTAGAGAAAATTGAATAATGCATATCACCCGAGGCAATCCGGAGAGTGGTTCATGAGGATTCATTAGGACATTTGCAATTTTATAGATGTGTTCAGTGGCACTACCTTTAGTAAGTAATACTATCACCGTACATTTTTTTGATCATTACCGTGATAGAACAAGTGTAGTTCGACCGCCACAACTATTTCATGAGGTCCCCATCTCAGTCCTCCGGAGTAGCAACGCAGCTATATAAATAATAATAATAATAAAGTTTATTTTTCAAAAGTTTGTAGGTACAATACATAGTTGGATATAAAATACATTATTAAGAAGATACCTAATAAAATGATTTTTCGGAACCCTGGTATCCATTATAAGATTGAACTTGTGGCATGGATAACAGTTTCTTATTATTGCACTAAAAGGTTACTTTGTTAGGACGGTCTTAATTCATTTTATAAACTTGAAAAAACATTCTACTTATAAGGCATAATTAATATTTGACCTTACACCTATGTTTTAAATGAAGTTTGCTTAAAGATGTCCATGGGCGGCAGTTACCACTTACAATCAAGTGGACTGCATGCTCGTTTGCTACTTCAATATTATAAAAAAAGATTAAAGTAGCAAACGGATAGGTAGTCCACCTGACATGTGTACCGCTCATGGGCATAGGTAAGTAACTTCATACAGACCAAGGTTTTTATCTGGATGCAGTCACAGCCTATGTAGGCCTTCGCCATTAGAGAAAATTATTTAGAAATATTTTATCAAGTACCTATAATATGTTTTTGATTTCTGTTTTTTTTTTAACTCATATCTGGAAGTCGAACTTCAGTAGAGTCTTGTCTATCTGCTCTCGGTCCTCAGGAGGAGCAACGCAACTTAAGAGTGCAATTGTCTTCAATTATCAAAAAGAACCATTATTCAGTATGAAATTGCTTACCTTTGTTTATGGATAGCAGTACCCATTTACTATTGGGTACAACGCATTATTGCCCCAATGTTGGGCACGGCTCTTCTCTCAGAATGAGAGAGTTTTAGGCCATATTACACCGCGCTGGCCAAATGTGAATTACACTATTACTTCATACACCTCCGAGAACTTTTTTTAAAGAACTCTCGGGTGTGTAGGTTTACTCACGATGTTTCCCTTCACCGAAAGGCAGTGACAATTAATTTCTAATACGCACATAAATCAGTGGTGCGTGCCGGGGCTTGAACCTTGGACCTTCTGATCGAGAGGGCAAGTTTCAACCATTAGGCTCTCACTGCTCTAGGCATTTACTATTAGCAGTAGCCATACATGTGGATTGGAAGCTCGTTTGGTACAACTTATAACAAAATAAAATAAAATTATTCAAGCCTATATTAAAACCTGTTGACTTATAAACATACAAGGCTCTCCACAGCCATGGGTACTTACCTTTGAAATGTGAGGAAAGCGACAAAGAACCAATTACTTTGATCCTAACTTCGCGCGCGTATCCGGAGGTACTTCAGCTGAGTGTCGGTACCTGTTACGTCATTTTCGAGTGGAATTTTCATAAGAAATGTATTGAATATCTTAATAAAACTACTTTGACTATAAGAGCTGTATATCTCATCTGAAACGATACTATCGCAACTTCTTTTTTTTTGTTCTCGACGCTGTTGTTTACCACACTAAAAGCCCCCCGTTGGCCGTCCTTGGCGCTACAAAGATTATTCCGGGATATCCAAAGAACGCAACCTTAATCTTTTGAGCGCGTTGTCCCTTCGGCCACTCCTTAGGCCCACCGCTCTGTCTAGCCTTTACAACCACACATACCGCCATCCTTCCCGGGATCGCCTGACTGGACGGTTCAAGCTCCCAATCTAGCCGCCTGCAACCCCGGAAGCCCCTTTTAGTCGCCTCTTACGACAGGCGGAGGGTACCGTAGCCCTATTCTGATCCCGGAACTACAGGGATGACTACCGCAACTCCTATCTATAAAGCGTTGTTTTTTGTTTGTTTGAATTCAATAATCTCTGGTAACAAAACATAATGGGTGAAAATCGTCCCCTCAATCAGGAAGTCCGAGGTTCAAAACATTTTCGTTAGGATTCTCCTAAAATAACGTGCGGATTATAAATTAATTAGCACTGCTTTACGGCGAGTGTAAAAATCGTGAAGAAACCTATATGAATAAGCTCTCAAAAATGTATGAAACTATGAATTTGGACTAGGGCAGCCCAATGAACTGTGACCTAAAACTCTCTCTGCGTGGAGATCCACGTGCCCAGCTGTGGGATAATAATGGGTTAACGAAAACAATTTCTGGGACTACTAGTCAAATCTATAAATTAATACGTAAAGCAGAAACTTGTTTATATAAATTTTCCTGAAATTCACCAATTATTTTCAGTATTCTAAAGCGTTAGTTTTTTGTTTGTATGTGATAATCCTTGAGAGTAGGTACTAGCCAGTTTTGAATAAATCTTTAATATGATAGGCCATTAACGAGAAAGGCTTCAGGCTATATTTTATTAAAATGGGATTATTGGAAAGAAAAACAACCAACTAAAGTTATAGATAAAACCTTATACCGTAGACTCATATATAAATTACCTATATACATATAAACATGTGTATATAATGTACTCGTGATGTGACAAATATTCGCACTTAGATAATCGCATTCGCGTTCGCAAAAATTGTGCGAATGTTTTGCGAATATTGAATTACAGTGTTGTGCAAAAAATGTCGCAAAATTTGTATAATTTTTTTGGAATTGTAATTCGACTAAAGTTTTTCGACTAGAACAAGTCGCCAAAATTTAAATCCTCCGGCACTCTACTCCAAACAGAAAAAAACCAACATTAGCATTCACGATGCCACCACCGCACACGACACTGTGATGATGACAGCGATGGCTTAACGTGGAGCTAAGGAAGAAAGACTAATTTTAAAAAAGAAGTATTGTGAAAAATAAAAAAAAATATAAAAAAAACATTCGCATTCGCGAATGTCAAATTATAACATTCGTTACATCATTATAATGTACACATGACATACGTGTACATGTGACGACCGCACCGCTTACCATACCGGTCTGACACGCAACGGGTTCCGGGTTCGATTCCCGGCCAGACAGGTGGTTCACTACACTGGTCCTACCAAACGTCTTGTACCCCCAATTGACCTACACTTCTACTAGTAGTCTTATATCTTTTGACTAATCACAAATTTAATATTTTACATTAACCAACACCGCCCGTTAGTCTCAAACCGGGATATATCGTCCTTAAGATTAAACCCATGTTCATTCGCTAGCTATGAATTATTGAACGCACTCGATAGCGCCATTCAATAAAAGCCAATCCGATAGAGTTAACGGAAGTGCTATTTTTAACATTAGGAAGCAAAAAGTTGGATATAATTTGGTTTGATTTTGAAATACGACGAGTTAATCGTCAAGTCATTCAAGATAAACCTTAAATAATTTACAATGAACTAGCAGAACCCCGCAGCTTCGGCCGCGTTAAAAAAGCGATGTGTCGATTGTCTCGTGGGAATAAGATATTTTCCCACAATAAAAAGTAGCCTATATGTTAATCCAGAGTGTCAGCTAACTCCCTAGCAAATTTTATGAAAATCGCTCCAGCCGTTTAGACGTGAAGAAGGAACAAACATACACACTCACAAACTTTCGCCTTTATAATGTTAAGTATCATTATCAATTAAAAAACCGAATTTGAAATCGATATAAATACTATGTAATAACAGCTATATTATCTCCTCATTCAGGGCTACCACGGCGATGAGTTTTCCATGTATTCTAATGAATACATAGAACGCTTTCGCAAAAATTTGGCATATAGATAATTTGTGGGCTAGATTAATATCTAGGCCATATTATGTGCCAAATTTAAGCGAAATCTGAGCAGTATTTTTGCGTGGCAAAGTAATACAGTTACATCATCAAAATCGTTAATTTTTATATTAATACGATATATTATTGGCTGTAGTTCGATTCCTCCAAAATAAATAAGGGCTCTACAAATTTGCAACAAGTTTTTTTTTAGCATAACAATTTACAGGCACACACACACACATATGACCAGGTTATCTTAACATTCGTGACAAAAAAATTTAACGTATTATTTTACGAATTATTGACGACCATATTTTTCCGCCAATTACGGTTAACATTACCTCATTTATCTACTTTTCTGATCTTGTTACCAAAAAGGTCGCGGAACACTGTAATTGACTACGGCTTACATCCTTGTCGTCTGATACCCATGTCCAGCTAGAGAACAAATGGTTCAGTATTACATCAATACAACATGCGTCAACTGTGATAGCCTTATCGAATCGTTCAATACAGGGTCCCAGGTTCTAATTTCACGCACCATAGATTCTAAATTGATGTGCGTTTTAGAAGTTAGAAGGTGGTAGAACCACCTTAGTTCGACCGGGGAAGTGCCACCGCCACATCTATTTCTAGCGTGAAGCAGTTCTTGCGTTTCGATGGAAGGGTGTAGTTGCCGGCACACTTTTATATGAAGCGACCATCATAGTCCTCGGGAGCAGCAACGCATCTGTGATTGACTTCAGATAAAACCCATGTTCTATTTGCAGTTGCTCACCAATGTCCATGGGCGGCAGTGACCACTTACCATCAGGGGGACTGCATGCTCATTTGCTACTTCAATCAGATAAAATAAAACAAAATAAACATCACTGCTTTGCAATGAAGGAAAACCTCACGAACGAAACCTAAACATCTGAAAGTTGTGTGACGTCTACTAATTTGCACTTGACCAGCGCGGTAAACTATGGTCTAAAACTCTATCAGTCTAATCAAAGACATGTGTCCAGCAATTTAACTATAATAGCTTTACGCCAAACTCAAAATCATTCAACTACCCAGTAAAAAGCATAAAAAACATTCCCAGTAAAAGATATAAACATATCCATAGCACCAGTAAAAGATATCCGTAGCACAGATTTATTCTCCACCCTTCCTCAACGCTATCCTGCGAAGTGGGAGCTCATTCAGCGGCTATGAATTATTGAACGGCTCTCGATACTTGCTATTGAATTAAAGGAGGCAAAGGGGAATTGAACGTGGTATAAATTATACGGTTTTTATGAAAATTAGGGAGCAAATGAGCATGCAGTTAGTAGTGTACTTATTCTCAGCACTGAAGCTTCCTGATTTTAGAAATACATTGGTATTCCTAAGGACTAGTTAAATGCTTCGAATTGCCTTAGATTTCGTAGGTATTTCGTTTCGCTTTATAAGTGTCACTGCAACAACTTAATTTACCTTATAACAATTAAAATACCGGTCTTAAACGCAGTGGGATCCGGGTTCGAGTCCCGGTCAGACAGGTGAATGATTAATTTAAATTTTTGTCTGAGTCTGGGTGTTTGCGTATTCATTTTTATAATAAAAGTAGAATAACAATTCAGTAAAAATGTGAACTATCTTTATTTTGTAACTTTTATAGATATTTCAAAATATGCTACGGTAATAAATATTAATGAAAGAAAAGATAATAATCAGTAATGAAACCAAGTAAAAGATATCATAATTAAGAAACCAGATCTCATTCATGCTCATTTAATTAAAAATGTAAGTGGATATCGTAATCCGTTCAAAAATTCATATCCGACGAATTAACTTCCGTTTACTTATATTAGGAGAAATGTAACGAAAAAATCAATAGAGCAGAATTTTTGAAATGAAACTTTATAGACGGCGATAATATAATTCGTTTTTACATAATCGAAATGGCAAGTGAACATATGTACAATCTATTATATTGTCAACCCATTATTGTCCCACTGCTGGGCAAGAGACTTCAGAATGAGAGAGTTTGAGGTCATAGTCCATCGCGCTGGCCAAGTGCGAATTCGTGGACTTCACACACCTCCGAGAACTTTTTTTTAAAAGAACTCTCGGGTGTGTAGTTTTCCTCACGATGTTTTCCTTCAATGAAAAGCAGTGATAATTAATTTGTAATAAGCTCATAAATCAGTTGTGCGTACCTGGGTTTGAACCTCGGACCTCCCGATTGAGAGGGCAAGTTTCAACCATTAGGCTATCACTGCTCTACATGCAATATATTTGATGGTAAGTGGTTGAACTCATGAACAACCGCATGCAACCTCAAACAGAACAGACATTCGATCTGATGTTAATCACAGGAGCGTTGCTACTCCCGAGGATGAAACGGTCGCCTCCTATAAAAGTGTGCCAAACCACGCCGAATCAAATCGCAAGAAATGCTTTCTGCTAGAAGTAGGCATGGCGGTGCTACCATGAGAGGCAAAATGAGAAGTGAAATGAAATGAAATGAAATGTCTTTATTTTGTATAGGCCTGCGGGGGCACTTACAAATTGTCAGTTATATTATTTTTCTTACACTACCACCGGATCGGAACACGACCTCAACTGAGAAGATCCGGCAAGAAACTTAGTGGGTTTGTCTTTTTTTTCTTATTTTTATCCATTTTTTTTTAATATTATTACAATCATTTTTTTTTACATGGCAATGAAAGTTAGCTCCAGTATCTTGCCTTACAGTTCAGTAAAAGAGAGCCCTGTTTGGCAAGATACGCTACACTTTGACATTAATTAAATATACTATAGTAATGCGTATTATTGCTCAGTCCCAAGCTGTTTTGTCTTCTATGTAATCAGACATTTTATAATACGCTTTACGGCAAAGTTTAATCTTAATCAATGCTTTGAACTTATTCATTGACAAATTTCTGATTTCAAAAGAAAGTTTATTATATACATTGACCCATAAAAGAGTTATTAATTTTGTGAAGACGAGTAACATGTGCAGAGAGATTGTGCTTGTTCCTTGTATTTATGTTATGTGTATCTCAATGTTTAGCAAAATTATTAATATTTTTCTTAACATACATCAAATTTTCATATATAAATTGGTTTCATATATAAATAAGTGAAATAAATTTCGAGTCGCGTCATCCCAGTGTGACGTAGGTTGAAATTTTACTACTTCGCCACGCGTTGCGGAAGTTAAACGATATTAACCAATTCGATTCGATGCGATTCGAACTCACACACGAAACGTTTCGTACCACCAATTTTTTATTATTAAATATATTTTTAAGTATGCGTTGAAGGAACAAACTAGCTTGAAGTCTACCTGATAGAAAATGGTCAATGCCTCCCATAGACATCTGTAAAAACACGATTTCTACTGTTTCTCACTACTGTACCATGGACACACACAAGACGAATACACAAACACCCAGACCGAGAACATGAATCTAAACTCATCATTCAGATGTCTGGCCGGGAATCGAACCCGGGACCCATAGCTCGTCAGACCGTCAGGTATGGTAACCGGTCCGCCACGCGGGTCATAAACAACTTCAAATAGAACATGGGTTCTATATGAAATCAGTCACAGATGCGTTGCTACTCCCGAGGATTAAGCGGTCGCCTCTTATAAAAGTGTGCCGGCAACCACACCCTTCCATTGAAACGCACGAAACGCTTCCCGCTAGAAGTAGGCGTGGCGGTGGTACTTCCCCGGTCGAACTACACGGTTCTACCACCTTTACATCCATCCATACATCCTCACGAACTTTTGCCTTTTTAGTATTAGTAAGATTAGATCACCTTTATGTAAACAAAAGTACTAGGATTGTAAATATTGTCCCTGTAGTTCCGGGACCAGAATAGGACTACGGTACCCTCTGCCTGTCGTAAAAGGCGACTAAAAGAGGCTTCCGGGGTTGCGGGCGGGAAGAGTGGGAGCTCGAACCGTCCGGTCAAGTGGCCCCGGGAAGGACGGCGGCATGTGTGGTTGCATGTTGCCGTAAAAACCAGAAAGTGCGGTTAGCAGTTCACGCCCACCAGAGAAGGGGGGGTTTTAGTGCGGTGAGAATCCCACATAACCCGCGTTGCTCCTACGACGTCGGGTACTTTTTGAAAGGTTCCCCCTCGAAAACAAAAAAAAGGATTGTAAATATACAAATTCAATTATTATTTACAAACCATCTTCGTTGAGGTAATAATATTCATGAATATAACACAAAAATTTCCATTCAAAACGGTTGCCAGAAAATACACCCTGTAATTGACTGAACTGTACCCTTAGTACGAAACTCAATCGAGCTCGCACGATCGACGCGAGCTCTCGGTTAAAAATCTTGTTTCGCATTTTCGGTAGTAGTACAAGTGTCAAAAATTATCGACCGAGCAGCGATCGAGTGATTTTTTATCGATAATTTTTTGTCTCCTTCACACGTTCACAAAAAAGTGAGACAGAGTATAATTATGATTCTTCCGATACAAGTAAATACGAGTAAGTACTCGATACTTTTGTTTCGGTAGCAAGTACTTTTTAGTGTCGAATCAATCTTGCGATACTTACTTAGTATTGAAATAAAAGTATTTGATATCGAATCGAATGAAAGGCCATTCAGATAGAAGTAAATACTTGATACTTTCGTCTCCGTAGGTACCAAATTCTTTTTGCAAAGATGCAAATCTTAAGATACTAACTTCTATTGAAACGAAAATGTTTGGTATCTATTTATTTATTTTTTTGAACACCAACTTAATGTACACTAATTCCAGCTTAAGCAGAAGATAACATTAGAAAAACGACAACTGTCATTATAATTAAAGGTGTAGACTGCATGCACAGAAAGCGAGTGTAAACTAATGAGAAAAAAAATACAAAATATTACAAATTAATTACAAATTATATCAGCTAATTCAAAATAAAATAACAATGTCGTAAAACAGTGGTAAATGAAATCATCGGTATGTAGGAATAATTGAAAATAAATTTATTCAAATTGATTTGTGAAATTAAATAATAAATATAATCAATTAAAGAAATATAATCGGTTAATTAAAGTAATAAAATGTGTCAATTAAATATCGATTAAAGTATCGAAACGAATCTTACTAAACGAGTGTTACTTTAAATATTTCTTGAACGTACCTTTCAACAAGTTGTAATTTGTTAGTAAATGCTTTTTATTAGATCTTAAAAAGAATAATCCCGACTGCGTAAACGATTTTTTGTTTATAATTATATATTTAATTTAGTAGTAGCGAGTATTCGTTAAAATATTCAATGAAAAATGGTATAATATATTATATATTTATTTTAGATTAATCTATTTAGCTTTTTTATATAGCCTATGTTACTGCAAGCTTTTTTTTTGTTTTTTGTTATCGAGGGGGAAACTTTCAAAAGGTACCCGATGCCGCGGGAGCGACTGAGGGTTATGTGGGATTTTTACCGCACTAAAACCCCCCCGGTGGCCGTCCTCGGCGCTAAAAAAGAGGACTCCGGGAACTCGGTCCGACCGTAATCGGAATCCTTTGAGCGCGTTGCCCCATCGGGCTCCTCCCAGATGGGCAGCTGGGCCCACAGCTCCGTCTAGTCTTTACAACGGTATGCGACCACATATACCGCCGTCCTTTCCGGGATCGCCTGACCGGACGGTTCGAGCTCCCACTCTAGCCGCCTGCAACCCCGGAAGCCCCTTTTACAGACAGGCCAGGGATGCCGTAGCCTTATTCTGATCCCGAAACTACAGAGACGAGGTGCCGTTGCCGGCGGCCGCGGCGGATCCTTCTCCAAGAATGTTGCTGCAAGCTGAGCACATTCTTATGATATGTCATAAGTCACAAGCCATTAACCCGTTTGCGTTACAGCCCGCTACAGCGCCGGCCATCGATTGGCCAAAAAAACAAATGTATCGATACGAGTAAGTATAGATACTTTGATGGTACTCATATAAGTAGCATCGAAAAATCGATTGAGTACTACTTGTATGAATAAGTATGAGTAGTACTCAATCGACATCTTAGGGGTATTGGAACATCCTTATGTATAATACGCCATTCTAATACATTTGACATTTTTCGAAACGTTTACGTGAAGTTTTTTTTTTTTAATGCAAGATAATGTATGACGTTATATAAACAATATGCCATTAAATGAGTAGTTAAATTTGAATTAAATCTTAAATCCGTTATTATGAATTTGTCTTTAAATATGACTTTGATATAAAGCGTTCACATATGTATACTTGCAAATACACCATCGAAATTAAGAGGTAAATTCAATTACAAAAATAATAGTCAATACTAAAATCCATGTTTTGCATTTTTATAAGTTTGTGTATTATAACAAAATCTTAGATGTGCCTAGATATAATTATTTATACGTTTATGATATTGGGTTCATCGACTTTGATTTTTTAGAATTAGCAGGACTACATAGAATAAACGATAAAAACATTTTATACTGCACTTTACATTGTTTCAAAATTGAAGATAATACAAACAAAACAAGTTTACACAAATATTTAATAAGTTAGAAAATATAAAAACAAAATTTACTGACAAAAGTGAAAAAAATCAGGCTTAAATGCGAAGAATCCATGGCCGCATATTATTATTTATCTATGCCAATTGCCAAGGCCGTAAAAATAATTTAAAAAAAAATATTTAAATGAAAACAACTTTCGAAGATAATATGATAAATTACAATTTATTCTTTAATCGTTTAAGTTAATAAAACATTTAATCGTTTAAGTTGTTAAATCTGATAATAATATGATGATTTAAGTGAATATTATAAAGTGGCGGATATGTGAAAAGTGAAATACTAAATTGTACACAAGTGTCCATAATTTATAAAAAAAATATATTATCCTAACTAAAAAGAACATTAAACTTCTTTTGAACTAACTATATCGCGTAGTACTTAAGTTTAAGGTATTTATATCTATTAACTGTTGATAACTTATTTAACCTTTTATTATAGAAAATTATAAACAATAAAATCTAATGTAAAATTTTACTTTGGTTTCATGTTTTATGGTTGTATGTGGTTTCTATAGATAACTAATTATTGTTTTAATCACTATTACACTTAATTAGGCTGATATGAAGAAATAGTCATGTAGGCATCGAATAAAAGTTTTATTGTTGTATGTCCATCTGTTATGTTTGGTTTCTATAATTTTCTTTTTAGGGGACAATTTCTCTCTTGATAAATGCAAAATATTGTTTCATTGATAGTATATTAATGTGAGATGTTTTTAGACTGCCTTTTATTTTATATCAAATAAATATGTAAATAGATGAACCGGATCAAACTTCTGTCAAATTAAATTTATGATTGATTTATTCACTATTATAGGTACTGATTAAACTGGTATGTGGAAATAGTCATATAGGCATAAAATAAAAGTTTATTATTGTATGTCCATTTGTTAAGTTTGGTTTATATAATTATGTGTTGTGCTTTTATTTTAAGTGGCAATTTCTCTCTTGGTTAATGCAAAGTATTGTTTGGTTAATAGTATATTATTGTGAAATATTTTCAGAAACCTTTTATCAAAATATTGTGTTATTAGATAAATCTGATCAAAGTTGTCAAATTAACATTTCTTTTAAAATATATTTCTATTACAAAATAACCATCTTTTATTAATGCATTCATAAGTATGCCTAAGTCAGAAATTAGTAAATATAGATATATATGTTAGATTAAAAGAAAAAATAACTTAAAATCCACTAGTTTGTTAGTATATTGGTGGTGGGGAAGGTGCGTAAGGAATAACAATGCAGGATACAATCATATTTTTTATTCTACTACCACTTTACACAGAATAATTATGTATGAAATATATGTAGGAGAAAGAAACAGTGCAAGAAAACTCCAAATGCACTTTAAAAACACCACATTCATAGTCATCTTGGCCGGCATCACGGCTCATTCTTGCTTTACTTTTAATGGACTTCCAAAAAGGAGGAGGTTCTCAATTCGTCTGTATTTTTTAGATAGCAGGCCAAGGTTTGTAACTAACTTAGCTGATCTGAAATCAGAATAACAATGATTATTAAATACATAAAATGAACAATTTTGATAGGTACAAACCTATAAACCTAAAAAGAGGTAAAATTAGAAAAAAAACACTATTTCTTTGTTAAAACAAAGTGTTACAGGATAACAAAAGAGCTATGTCCTTTTGAATCTTCATTACACACGATCATTTAGTACATCCCATAATTCCAAATAAATCAGCAACTCAATATTGTAGAATGTAAAAAAAAAACTTGTTGCTTTACATATTTGAAATGAATTATTCTATGTCCACATAATGTCATTTAACATTATTCAGGTTACTAAAAAATAAGTCATATGGTTGCTGTATGTAGTCTGGTAGTCACCCTGTCATGAATATGACTGAATACTTATTGTGAAACCTAGAAGGCAAACAGATTCACCATTCTGATTGAATGTTTTCATAAATGTATTTATTGAGTGCTATTTAAGCAAATGAAAACTTTAATAGTTGGCTCCACCATATTTAGGTTTGACTGATAATATTTGGCTTCAATGATCAGAAATCTGACAAGATAATAACTTATAAGTTAGATACTATGTGCATTTCTTATAAACATTTTCACTTACTATGTATATGCACATTCAGTGAGGGAAATTCCTACAACAATAATGTGTCCATAGGCTTCACTATTTTGAAATAGGAGGTGAAATGAAATAGCATCCGATAAGACTAGGAAACCTAAATATATCATAGAAACTAAAAAAAATCAGATATGTAACTTTGGTGTCACAAATGTGAGCACTAATTAATAAATGCTGAACTTTGTTTCATTTGTTGTCAATATTCTAGCAACCATGAGAATTTAATTTTTAAAATATGTACCGGCGTAGAGATATCTATGGCCGGCTTAGCTTCACTAATACTTTTGCTTAGCTTTACCAGGTGACCGAACTAGTTTAATTGAAACTGGTGAAATTCCACTGCCCAACTTATTCTTAGCGTATAGCAATTCTTGTGTTTCAATAGAAGGGTGTGGGTGCAGGCTCACTTTTATATGAGGCGACCATCATAGTTTTCGGGAGTAGCAACGCATCTATGATAGATTTCAGATAGAAAACTTTTTTATAAGAAGTTTCATACGGATTTCTATGGGCGGCAGTGACCACTTACCATACAATACAAGTTCGTTTGTCACTTCAATCTATTTAAAAAAATAACACGCTGGTAATCCCCATTGGCATAAAAAAGTAAACCGCAAAGAACTCGTAAATAGAATTGTATATATTGTACAATAAGTATCTATTAATAAACATCAACAGAAATCATACATAATCTTACCTTAGTCTCCACTAACGCACAAGCACAAAAATCACAAACTTATATTATTCTTATAATGTATATTTGTAAAATAAATATTATTCTCTCATAATAGGTGGCACAAATAATAATTAAAGGTCCATTTGGGGCTGGTACAATTGAATAAACTTTTTCTCCGAGATGCGGTTTATTTGCGATATTTTTTCTATTTCCTTTATATAACGTTGCTCCCAATCCCGACGGTCAACTTCTACAGCCTCTTCAATGACTCTCAGTGCGAAATAATACCTAGCAATAAACATTTTTCTCTCAAATTTCCTACGAATTTCGACAACTCGGTAACAAATTTTTGGTGAGTTACGACTCGATCAAAAATCTTGTAAATGACGTCATTTGCACGTCATTTGCATGTTTTCGAATGTCAAATATGACAGTCATACTGCGAAATCGCGTTTTATCGACTGTTTCTGTACGATTCGCATCGTTTGACCGAGCCGGAGCTCGATCAAAAATCTTGTATTGTAAATATTTAGTTCCGAAACAAGCGGCTAGTGGCGCTGCTTGCCATCAAATATGGGCCGATACAAGAAAAATTCTTGTTTCGCAAAAACAAGATTCTTTCGTACTAAGGGTACTGAAATATTCAACGCCGGCTCTCTATAAAATATTTTTGCCTGATCAGAGATCAAATGAGGAGTATTTTTAATCAACGACGCCGACACGGGAACGTAACGACTTATCTGTGCACGGTGGTTTCATCCAAGTTAAAAAAATCAATCAAATCTTTATCTTTGAAACCTTGTTGCAAAGTAGACAGATTTTAATGAAATAAATACTAAATATTACCTTTTTTTATTCGACTGAAGTAGCAAACGAGCATGCAGTCCACCTGATGGTAAGTGGTCACTGCCGCCCATGGTAATCTGTAATCAACTTCATACAGAACATGGGTTCTATCTGAAGTCAATAACAGATGCGTTGCTATTTCCGAGGACTATGATGTTTCCCTCATACAAGTGTGCCGGTAACCACACCCTTCCATAAAAACGAAAGCAATGCTTTACGCTAGAAATAGGTGTGGCGGTGGTACTTCCCCGGTCGAACTACACTGGTTCTACCACCTTCAAACCTCATGATATAAACTGTAAATACATATACGTATATTATCAATCCTATTAATTGTATCAAGTAATTTGGCTTGATATGATTTCCAAGTCACAGATTACCAGGCAGTTAAAATATAATCAAATTATAAAAAAAAACCATTATATAGAAGTCCTGCAAAATGTAGTTCATTTTTAGATATGGTTAATTTTACCACATTTACTCTAAATCATAAAAATCTAACAATAACGTTACTTCGTCATGTTACTTAATATTAAACAGACAAAAAAAAACTATTCTTCACGATCTAAAAAAAATATTCTAATTACGTTCAGTTAACGACACGACCACGATCCGATACATCGTTACTTCTAAACCGTTAACATTATTACCGTCTTAACGAAGTTGTTACTGTCTATCTTCGTTCGGTGAAATTATGCTGAGTTATTAAAATAATTAAGTCGTTCTGAGTAAAGGAATTAAAATCGTTTAATTTTTATTAACTTGCTGATTTGCCTTTTGGTTTTTAAATGCAGTTTTTATAGATTTCAATTGATCAGTCATTTGACCCGTACTAATCGACGAGAAATTCTAGACTTCTAAGGTGCATATTAAAGGACGTCTTACGTTATACGGCTAAGTCAACGTAAGGGTGGTAGGCAATGATTTTCGGGCCTTGAGGGGTACTCTCTTTGCTGTACAACCCATTATTGTTCCACTGCTGGGCACGGGTCTTCTCTCAGAATGAGAGAGTTATAGGCCATAGTCCACCGCGGTGGCCAAGTGCGAATTGTTGGACTTCACACACCTCCGAGAACTTTTCTTTTGTTAAAGCACCTTTGGGTGTGTTTCCTCACGATGTTTTCCCACACCGAAAAGCAGTGATAATTAATTTCTAATACGCTCATAAATCAGTGGTACGTGCCTGGGTTTGAACCTCGGACCGCCCGATTGAGAAGGCAAGTTTCAACCATTAGGCTATCACTGCTTATACAAGAGAGGTTCTGTCTAAAGTCAATCACAGATTCGTTGTTACTTCTGTTTACCATAATGATCGCCTCAAATTAAATGTAGCCGCCATCCACACCATTCCACTAAATCGCAAGAACTCCTTCGTACTACAAATATGTAAGCATGGCAGTACACGAGTACCGCCACGCTTATTTTGCAAGGTGTACAACAACTACTACGACCTATCAAAATAGGCCTAAATAAAGACATTTCATTTCACCTCAATCGACCTGAATAACAACGTTAACATAAACCATAATAAAAGTAGCAATCCGATGTTATCATTTCGCTTATCTTTCGGAAACCGTAAAGATTTCGATATTTATCAACCGGCGGGCAACCTTCCAAAGGTCACGCCTCATCTCATAGTCAAGGATTTGACTGCTAAAACTGCGAACTTAAGATCACTTTTTTTATTATTAGGTTATTTGTAGTCATATGACTACAAACTGAAAAAAAAGTCATAAACGCACATTTGCACGGATGTATAACTAGTATGGTTAAACGGGTGGATACCACCGCCACACATACTTTTTTTATTTGATTGAAGTAGCAAACGAGCATGCAGTCCACCTGATGGTAAGTGGTCACTGCTGCTCATGGACATCTGTAATCAACTTCATACAGAACATGGGACCCACGAGAACCCATGGGTTCTATCTGATGTCAAACACGGACTATGATGGTCGCCTCATATAAAAGTGTGCCGGCAACCACAACCTTCCATCGAAATCGAAGTGCTTTACGCTAGAAATAGGTGTGGCGGTGGTACTTCCCCGGTTGAACTACACTGGTTCTACTACCTTCCACCTTCCACTTCTAACATGAAGATATTCTTGCGATTTGGTGAAATGGTGTGGTTCCTGATTCACTTTCGTAAAAGGCTACCATATTTCTTAGAAGTAGCTACGTATTTGTGAATGACTTCGGCTCGAACACCTTATCTATATAAAGTTGCTTACAAACGTCGACCGGAGACAGTAACTACAGAACCATCAGGAGATTTGCATGCTACTTTGCTACCTCTATATTAGGAGTATAGGAGGTGGAGATTTTTAATCAATGAGAACAAAGCAGCTTAATTATTGTTAGATGTTACGCCAGCCTTTTGAAATAAGAAACAAAAGCACTTAACAATCTTGTTATAAGGCAGAAATAAATGAAAGTGATAACTCAAACGTCCACTAGTAAGTACCACCTTCGAAATTAAGATGAGTTTTGATGACGTATTTTTTGTCAATAGGTAAAGAATCTGACTTGTATGTTGGATTTTGGTATTACACAAGAAGAGGCTGCTGCCTATCCTACTTGTCTCTTAGTACCCCCTTACGACATCCAGGGCAAAACAAATTAGTATTAATTTTAACAATGATTTATTTTGTACTAGCTCTTAACCGTGGCTTTGCCCGCACGTGAAATGAAATAGCATCCGATAAGACTAGGAAACCTAAATATATCATAGAAACTAAAAAAAATCAGATATGTAACTTTGGTGTCACAAATGTGAGCACTAATTAATAAATGCTGAACTTTGTTTCATTTGTTGTCAATATTCTAGCAACCATGAGAATTTAATTTTTAAAATATGTACCGGCGTAGAGATATCTATGGCCGGCTTAGCTTCACTAATACTTTTGCTTAGCTTTACCAGGTGACCGAACTAGTTTAATTGAAACTGGTGAAATTCCACTGCCCAACTTATTCTTAGCGTATAGCAATTCTTGTGTTTCAATAGAAGGGTGTGGGTGCAGGCTCACTTTTATATGAGGCGACCATCATAGTTTTCGGGAGTAGCAACGCATCTATGATAGATTTCAGATAGAAAACTTTTTTATAAGAAGTTTCATACGGATTTCTATGGGCGGCAGTGACCACTTACCATACAATACAAGTTCGTTTGTCACTTCAATCTATTTAAAAAAATAACACGCTGGTAATCCCCATTGGCATAAAAAAGTAAACCGCAAAGAACTCGTAAATAGAATTGTATATATTGTACAATAAGTATCTATTAATAAACATCAACAGAAATCATACATAATCTTACCTTAGTCTCCACTAACGCACAAGCACAAAAATCACAAACTTATATTATTCTTATAATGTATATTTGTAAAATAAATATTATTCTCTCATAATAGGTGGCACAAATAATAATTAAAGGTCCATTTGGGGCTGGTACAATTGAATAAACTTTTTCTCCGAGATGCGGTTTATTTGCGATATTTTTTCTATTTCCTTTATATAACGTTGCTCCCAATCCCGACGGTCAACTTCTACAGCCTCTTCAATGACTCTCAGTGCGAAATAATACCTAGCAATAAACATTTTTCTCTCAAATTTCCTACGAATTTCGACAACTCGGTAACAAATTTTTGGTGAGTTACGACTCGATCAAAAATCTTGTAAATGACGTCATTTGCACGTCATTTGCATGTTTTCGAATGTCAAATATGACAGTCATACTGCGAAATCGCGTTTTATCGACTGTTTCTGTACGATTCGCATCGTTTGACCGAGCCGGAGCTCGATCAAAAATCTTGTATTGTAAATATTTAGTTCCGAAACAAGCGGCTAGTGGCGCTGCTTGCCATCAAATATGGGCCGATACAAGAAAAATTCTTGTTTCGCAAAAACAAGATTCTTTCGTACTAAGGGTACTGAAATATTCAACGCCGGCTCTCTATAAAATATTTTTGCCTGATCAGAGATCAAATGAGGAGTATTTTTAATCAACGACGCCGACACGGGAACGTAACGACTTATCTGTGCACGGTGGTTTCATCCAAGTTAAAAAAATCAATCAAATCTTTATCTTTGAAACCTTGTTGCAAAGTAGACAGATTTTAATGAAATAAATACTAAATATTACCTTTTTTTATTCGACTGAAGTAGCAAACGAGCATGCAGTCCACCTGATGGTAAGTGGTCACTGCCGCCCATGGTAATCTGTAATCAACTTCATACAGAACATGGGTTCTATCTGAAGTCAATAACAGATGCGTTGCTATTTCCGAGGACTATGATGTTTCCCTCATACAAGTGTGCCGGTAACCACACCCTTCCATAAAAACGAAAGCAATGCTTTACGCTAGAAATAGGTGTGGCGGTGGTACTTCCCCGGTCGAACTACACTGGTTCTACCACCTTCAAACCTCATGATATAAACTGTAAATACATATACGTATATTATCAATCCTATTAATTGTATCAAGTAATTTGGCTTGATATGATTTCCAAGTCACAGATTACCAGGCAGTTAAAATATAATCAAATTATAAAAAAAAACCATTATATAGAAGTCCTGCAAAATGTAGTTCATTTTTAGATATGGTTAATTTTACCACATTTACTCTAAATCATAAAAATCTAACAATAACGTTACTTCGTCATGTTACTTAATATTAAACAGACAAAAAAAAACTATTCTTCACGATCTAAAAAAAATATTCTAATTACGTTCAGTTAACGACACGACCACGATCCGATACATCGTTACTTCTAAACCGTTAACATTATTACCGTCTTAACGAAGTTGTTACTGTCTATCTTCGTTCGGTGAAATTATGCTGAGTTATTAAAATAATTAAGTCGTTCTGAGTAAAGGAATTAAAATCGTTTAATTTTTATTAACTTGCTGATTTGCCTTTTGGTTTTTAAATGCAGTTTTTATAGATTTCAATTGATCAGTCATTTGACCCGTACTAATCGACGAGAAATTCTAGACTTCTAAGGTGCATATTAAAGGACGTCTTACGTTATACGGCTAAGTCAACGTAAGGGTGGTAGGCAATGATTTTCGGGCCTTGAGGGGTACTCTCTTTGCTGTACAACCCATTATTGTTCCACTGCTGGGCACGGGTCTTCTCTCAGAATGAGAGAGTTATAGGCCATAGTCCACCGCGGTGGCCAAGTGCGAATTGTTGGACTTCACACACCTCCGAGAACTTTTCTTTTGTTAAAGCACCTTTGGGTGTGTTTCCTCACGATGTTTTCCCACACCGAAAAGCAGTGATAATTAATTTCTAATACGCTCATAAATCAGTGGTACGTGCCTGGGTTTGAACCTCGGACCGCCCGATTGAGAAGGCAAGTTTCAACCATTAGGCTATCACTGCTTATACAAGAGAGGTTCTGTCTAAAGTCAATCACAGATTCGTTGTTACTTCTGTTTACCATAATGATCGCCTCAAATTAAATGTAGCCGCCATCCACACCATTCCACTAAATCGCAAGAACTCCTTCGTACTACAAATATGTAAGCATGGCAGTACACGAGTACCGCCACGCTTATTTTGCAAGGTGTACAACAACTACTACGACCTATCAAAATAGGCCTAAATAAAGACATTTCATTTCACCTCAATCGACCTGAATAACAACGTTAACATAAACCATAATAAAAGTAGCAATCCGATGTTATCATTTCGCTTATCTTTCGGAAACCGTAAAGATTTCGATATTTATCAACCGGCGGGCAACCTTCCAAAGGTCACGCCTCATCTCATAGTCAAGGATTTGACTGCTAAAACTGCGAACTTAAGATCACTTTTTTTATTATTAGGTTATTTGTAGTCATATGACTACAAACTGAAAAAAAAGTCATAAACGCACATTTGCACGGATGTATAACTAGTATGGTTAAACGGGTGGATACCACCGCCACACATACTTTTTTTATTTGATTGAAGTAGCAAACGAGCATGCAGTCCACCTGATGGTAAGTGGTCACTGCTGCTCATGGACATCTGTAATCAACTTCATACAGAACATGGGACCCACGAGAACCCATGGGTTCTATCTGATGTCAAACACGGACTATGATGGTCGCCTCATATAAAAGTGTGCCGGCAACCACAACCTTCCATCGAAATCGAAGTGCTTTACGCTAGAAATAGGTGTGGCGGTGGTACTTCCCCGGTTGAACTACACTGGTTCTACTACCTTCCACCTTCCACTTCTAACATGAAGATATTCTTGCGATTTGGTGAAATGGTGTGGTTCCTGATTCACTTTCGTAAAAGGCTACCATATTTCTTAGAAGTAGCTACGTATTTGTGAATGACTTCGGCTCGAACACCTTATCTATATAAAGTTGCTTACAAACGTCGACCGGAGACAGTAACTACAGAACCATCAGGAGATTTGCATGCTACTTTGCTACCTCTATATTAGGAGTATAGGAGGTGGAGATTTTTAATCAATGAGAACAAAGCAGCTTAATTATTGTTAGATGTTACGCCAGCCTTTTGAAATAAGAAACAAAAGCACTTAACAATCTTGTTATAAGGCAGAAATAAATGAAAGTGATAACTCAAACGTCCACTAGTAAGTACCACCTTCGAAATTAAGATGAGTTTTGATGACGTATTTTTTGTCAATAGGTAAAGAATCTGACTTGTATGTTGGATTTTGGTATTACACAAGAAGAGGCTGCTGCCTATCCTACTTGTCTCTTAGTACCCCCTTACGACATCCAGGGCAAAACAAATTAGTATTAATTTTAACAATGATTTATTTTGTACTAGCTCTTAACCGTGGCTTTGCCCGCACGGTCAAAAGGAATTAACATTAGCATTTGATAGCGTGATTCAAAACTTGCAAATGAATTTTACTAACACCATCTATTAACAACTTCTGGAACTATTAAATATGTATTAACTAACAAAACGTCGATATTCGCATGGGAATGAGAGAGCGCGGTAAAAAGTAGTCTACATCACTCTCCGCCCTTTTGCCCTTTTTACTATCTTCCAGCATAAACCATGTCATATAATACCTATGTGACGACGTGAAAGAGAAACAAACAAACACACTTTCCTTTATAATATTATTATGGAAGTATGGATTATATTTGTTACACAGTTATACGTGAATAGCTTATATCCATAGTTTTAGTAGTCGCCTATCAGCACAATATCTTTTTGGCGTGTATACACAGACTTTTTGACGCCCTTACGTCTTGACGTCAGTCTCATAACCATCTTACTTTGAACTAGTAAAGCCCTGCAGCTTTACCTGCGTTCAAAAATTATAGGTACTATAGTTTTTAAATATATTAACTGTTGATAGAGCAGATTTAAAAAATACATATTACATGTTTCCTTAAGAGATAGATTATGAGTATGAGTCAACTCTTTATGTAAAGGATTGAAATATACAATTCAGTTTCGATTTGATGCAATTGTAAATACACAGACAAGCAAACGGACAAAAATTATAGATATTTATATTATTACCTATTCTCAGTCTTACAAAGGCTTTTTTATATGTGCAATGAAAAAACAGATGAAATTTATTTTTTTATTATACATATGAAGTGCAAATAGCTTGACCACGCGACTCCGTACAATCACTTTTAGAATTAGGCATTGTCTACTTATTACAGTTCATAAAACGATATGTTTTTAAAATCAAAATCATATGGAATTCGGCTCATTTGCTTCATTTAGACAGGCTAGAAAAATAAAAAAAAAATATTTTGATATCTCGCAAATATACAAGAAAGCTTTGAAACCGAAATCTTCACATCACAGTCGGACATTTCGATTTTATTTTATACTAGCTGAAGCCCGCAGCTTCGCTCGCGTTAGAAAGATCGATGTATTGATTGTCCCGTGGGAATAAGATATGTTCCGACAGTAAGAAGTAGCCTATATGTTAATCCAGAGTGTTAGCTAAATGCTTACCAAATTTTATGAATATCGCTCCAGCCGTTTAGACGTGAAGTAACAAACGTACGCACTCACAAACTTTCGCCTTTATAATATTAGTATGATATTTTTCTGTATATATGTATAAATTACACCAGTTTGGCAGCATGAGAAAGTATTCCTGGCAATACTTAGTTTTTTGCGGGTATTAATTTCGATACGCCTACGTTAGGAGAAAGGTCAGATTTTATTGTCTCCTTGAACTAAGAATGAATCAATGGGTTAGATATATTGTTATTACCTTGTTATTTACATGGAAATTGCCACAAAATTGCAAATGGTATGTTTGCGTAATGTTAAGTTACAAATTTACACGTCACCTATTTTAATATTATTTTTTTACATTAACTCCTTACCATCAGGTTGTCTGGAAGAAATCGCTGTTTAGCGATAAGGCCGCCTTTTGTATCGTTATTTAAATTTGCTACTTTATGTCATTTATTCCTTTTGGGTACAATAAAGAGTATTATTATTATTATTACATTGGTAGGGAAATCCACACAATCATATATTTATTGAACTGAAAACTTTTTTAGGCGCGTTGAACGATTTTTGTTACTGGAAAAGTTACGTGTTGACGTCACCGGCATTCTGTGACGTAGTTATAAGTAGGTGCGCGATATTTATCCACTGTGGATTATTAAAGAGATTTTGTGAAAAATATCAAATGATTATATTCAAATCTATGAAACACTTTCCTGGTATAGTTAGACCGGTGAGATACCACCGCCACACCTATTTCTAGCAAGAAGTTTTTCTGTTTCAGTGGAAGGATGTGGTCGTCGACTCAGTTTCATATGAACCGACCATCTTTTTTTTCTCTAGGGGGAAACCCTCAAAAGATACCTAACGCCGTTGGATCGACGCAGGGTTATGTCAGATTTTTACCGCACTAAAACCCCCCCGGTGGCCGTCCTCGGCGCTACAAAGAGGACTCCGGGATCTCCAAAGGAACGCAACCAGAATCCTCCCAGGTGAGCAGCGAGGCCCACCGCTTTGTCTGGTCTTAACGATGGTATGCGGCCACGCATACCGCCATCCTTCCTGGAGTTGTCTGATCGAATGGTTCGAGCTCCCACTGTACGGGATACCGTAGCCCTATTCTGGTCCCGGAAGTACAAGGGTGTATGAAGCGACCATCTGTGATTGACTTCAGGTAGAACCCCTGTACTATATGATGTTAGCTAAAGATGTTGTTACAACATTTTAACTCGCATTTGTATTTGTTCCTTCAGCAATATAGTTAAAACTATTTATTATAGGTAATTTTAAAGAAATCAGTAATGTCTTAATTGAATTGAACCTCGGACCTCCAAGTCAAGTCAACCAGGCTATTACTGGTTGCCCCACGATATTTAATATTTTATCAAATACATGTATAACGAAGAGAGATGAGTGATGCGTGATATCAGGATGGTCGAGGAGTCTTCACTATTATTCATTCTTGGAGATTTGAAGTAAAACACAGGAGTAAACTTCTTCGATTTATTCACAATTGACGAGGTCCGATCGCTCCGACGGTTAAACAAGAATCTTTTTCTACCGACAGGCACTCGCCTTTTTAAAACAATGTTTGGTGAGGTGACAATAACAAATTTATGGAGGGTAAACTAAATTACAATTCTTAAAATCACTAAATATTGCTAATTTAATAAACAAACAATTTTCGATCTTTAAACTAATTAAAATAATTATTTTCGGCGACGTGTTTTTCATAAATACGCGGTGTCGCGCCGACATGTATTAAATGATATATATTTGAAAGATGAGATACGATAGATATTCAGGTACGCATCATAAAGTAAAATGTCAAATATCAAACGCGGTGGCGTAATAAGCGGAATTATTAGAAGTCACGTCGCCCCTACGCCTTGTGAACCACGTATCAAAATTCTATAACACCTACTAGCGAGTAACGAATTTAAACATTCTTTTTTTTATCTGACTGAAGTAGCAAACGAGCAAGCAGTCCACCTGATGGTAAGTGGTCACCGCCCATGGACTATGATGGTCGCCTCATGTGAAAGTGTACCGGCAACTACACCCTTCTATCGAAACGCAAGAAATGCTTCACGCTAGAAATAGGTGTGGCGACATTCTTTTTTTATCTGACTGAAGTAGCAAACGAGCAAGCAGTCCACCTGATGGTAAGTGGTCACCGCCGCCCATGAACTATGATGGGCGCCTCATATGAAAGTGTACCGGGCAACTACACCCTTCTATGGAAACGCAACAAATGCTTCACGCTAGAAATAGGTGTGGCGGTGGTACTTCCCCGGTCAAACTACAATGGTGCTACCACCTCAGAATACGATTTCTGGCGTGAAGTATTCCTTGCGTTTCGATGGAAGGGTATGGTTGCCCACACAGTTTTATATGAAGCGACCATCATAGTCCTTGGGAGTAGCAACGCATTTGTGATTGACTTCAGATAGAACTGCTGTTCTATATGAAGCTGTTTACAGATGTCCATGGGCGGCAGTGACCACTTAACATCAGGTAGATCGCATGCTCGTTTACTATTTTAGTCATATATCGATCATTATATCGACGACCCGCGTGGCGCAGCGGTTACCGTACCGGTCTGACATGCAGTGGGTCCCGGGTGCGATTCCCGGCCAGACAGGTATCTGAATGATGAGTTTAGATTCTTGTTCTGGGTCTGGGTGTTTATGTATACGTCTTGTGTGTGTCCATGGTACCCACGACACAGGAGAAAATCCTACTGTGGGTCTATGAGTGTAGAAAGCGTTTTTTTTTATATAAAAAATAATGGAAAATTTACAGATGTGCAAGGTAAAAATTAAACAATGTTTTTAATAATAAGGGCACAATAATAAAAATATATTAAAAAGCCTTTAGTTACTTACAGCATCGACTGTTTACAATTCTAGATATATTTTAGATAGATTGAATCTTAAGTTAAAATTATTAAATATCAAATTCTGCGATAATTCGAGCAAACCGAAATGTATGTATGTAACCGAAACATTTTATTATTACCACAAAGGTAAAAAAATCCCAATGGGCTTGTGATTTTTTAAGTGGAAGTGGAATCGATTTAATATGCTTTATTCAATTACTAGCTGTACCCCGTAGCTTCGTCCGCGTTAAAAACATCGATGTATTGATTATCCCGTGGGAGTATGATATTTTCCCACAGTAAAAAGTAGCCTTTATTTTAATCCAGAGTGTCAGCTAACTCCCTACCAAATTTTATAAAAATCACCCCACCCGTTTAGACGTGAAGAAGTAACAAACACACTCACAAATTTTTGCCTTTATAATAGTAGTATGATGATAAGTATGATTACCACAAAGTTCAAAAATTTCCCAATAGGCTTGTTTTATTTCTTCCGATTTTATGAGTGGAAGTGGAATTGATATAATTGAGAATTAGACGAGCTTACCTGTAAGTGAAGTCTGATTCTAATTTTATGAATGGTGATCTGAAATATAATTGAGTTTACAGTGTAGTAATCTTGTCCACACTCCGCCGGCACCGCGGTTGTTTAGCCTAATTAAAAAAGATTTTTTACGGCCAAACACCATACGTCATCTATGGACACTGGCAACACCGAATTCTCACTTGCTTTAGAGAGTATTATTTCCCCTTGCTATCCTTGATAATATCCATTTCCTCATCAAGGAGACACTTTACTGTTTACTGTTGAATTATATGATTTAATATTGTAATTGAGTTATATTACATAATAAACAGTTATGAATTATAATATGTTTTATTGTTGCAGTTTGGGTATCGATTTATTCGATTTGGGTGGGTGGGTGATTATATTTCAGATCACCATTCATAAAATTAGAATCAGACTTCACTTACAGGTAAGCTCGTCTAATTCTCAATTTTATTTCATGGTGATCTGAAATATAATTGAGTTTACAGTGTAGATGTTTAGAGTCTGCTGCAACAATATATATATATATATATATATATATATATATATATATATATATATATATATAATGGAATTAAACTAATTCAAATAATTAAACATTTATTGTTACGGTATCTTATGGGTAAAAGATATTCTAAAATCCATAATAGGGAAACTCACATTAAATATTTACAATATAATAACTAGACATAGTGAATGCCAATGATGACAATCAATATGTGCTTTACTAAAAAAAATGGTTTAATTTAATACTGCGAAAGGCAGTAATAATGATTTATTTAGGAATGTTTAGTGCTCTAGGCTTATGTCTTAACGTCCACAAATTTTGATGAAACAAATGTGATAGCATAATCATAATGCATTATACAACATTTGTAAATAGAATTGAATTTAATGGATAATTTCCTTGTCTAGATAATATTGTTTTCCTTTCTTTATTAAAAATAGAAAAAGAAAAATAACTGCATTACATAAATTTTATAAATAATGTCATAATATATGTATACAACTATGTAAATAATTTAATATAGAACAAGCTTAGTACACATATTATTTGACACAATAGTAATTAATGTGATCAAGTTGATCTCAATAAGAACCTATCCTGCAGTAAATCTCAAAAAAAAATTATGTCATAATTTATTACAGCACTTCCGAACTATTCAGATCAAATTAGATCTGGTAAGTATGTATGAACTACAATGTAAATTTAAATTACTTATCATATGGCTGTATACTAAGAATATAAAAGTATTATCCATATGTGTACAGATAATAGTTTATTATAACTATCTAAATTCATTGCTAGTAAGTATAATTCCCATACTATCTTATACATATATATAAATGAATGATCTAAAGCTATCTTTTACAAGGCTGGTCTTAGTGCTTATTGATACACTCCTTGAATATTTATGAATAGATAGAATAATATATATTTGTTTATATAGTAAAGGATTCTTAATGCTTAATAACCAATTTGTTATATGCTGAACTTATGTAGTCTTACTTGTACATATGTTGGTTATATTTTGACAACATTAACTTAAATATGTGTAGATTCAAATAGTGTATCCACATGATTACAATGTGTATCAAGCCTCAGTGAGGCGCATAATAAGTTCCAGCTGTAGTGTTAATAAAATATTCATACCTTTCAGTAATATGTATTAGATGTTAGTTGTATTATCATTATTAATGTAGGTATATAATATTTTCAGTCCCCATAGTACTGAATTGTTTTAATCCCTCATGAGGCCATTCAGTACTGCATGCATCTAGTTAAACAGTTTTACTTACATGGGGTATGACTTTTATAGTCTATTAGGATCCCTGAAGACAGGAATCCATTGCTCTTCAATAGTTACATACATAATGAGTGACAATAATAAAGTTGTTACATATATATTCTTCATGTTTATCATTTTTGTATTAATGCAGATCATTCCTTTATATCTTGACATATATTTTCCCATATTCCAGTCCGAAGAAGTTTCACATCTTATGAATCCATATGAATGAAGCGATGTAGCACTATTTTCCTGGAAAATAAAAAGATGTAGTGATGTTGAAATATCAATATGTATAATTATTATAATTTCCTCTGTAAATTCCACCAGTGTTTGATTTGTATACTAAATACACTGACATCATATTTGTTATCTTGTTTTAAATCTCATACAGACACCTAGTGTTCAATCTCTGTGCCTCTGCAAAATATTTAGGTAATCACTGGACCAATATACAGAAATGTAATAACATTATTATTATTGTATTATAATCGCATACATGCTTGATGTGAGTTTGTAATGCAAATAATGTTCCGTAACTTAAGTTTTGCTAGCAAACAAAGCAGATTTGTTTTTTCATTTTTTTTTTTTTTTATTATTATTATTTTTCCTCAAACTAAAATTTAAGAGACTGGGTATCTTCATAAGATTGCCCTATTTGTATGTCAGAGTTAATGGTCTGTTACATAATATGCTAATTTGATGACAAGTGCCTAAATATACGATAAATGTTGTTATCTGTAACCAATATTGCTAAATGAATTGTTAAACTGTTAATTTGAAATTAAAATTAGTTTACTAGAGATGGTATGAGATTTGTATATTTAATTTCTATATACTTGTGATGCTGGTGGAATTATACATCATGTTATTATCATAATTATGTTTTACAATGATGTAAGTAGGGATTATTTGCAGATGTTAAACTTATCCCATAAGTTATAAGACTGAGTTTCCAGCCCTGTGATTATTCCTGACCATTAAATATGAAGGTATGACAGTCTAAATCTGAGTACAATAGGTGTAAGCATATATTTTCATTATTTGATAACAAGACTTGATATTCACATGGGAATTAACTATTTTATGTAAGTTAATTATATGCTCCAGAACTAGATGATTGTGTCATTTGAAATTTTATAATAATTATGACAGTCTTTTGTCTCCCAGGACAGTCTCCAGAGGTAATTTCCACTGTCAACTATTACATTGTAGGTATTTATGGAGTTAATTAACTTTTAAATGGTTTGTTCCAATTAAATACTTCTAACTTGATTTTTCTTCGAACCCAATGCTAAGGTTATTTGCAATATGGGTACTTATATGATATAGGTAACTGTCATTAATATTTCTCTTTACACCCTTAGGCCCCTTAAGACTGTACTGATGTACTGATATAGATTTTGGTTTAATGTACGAAATCCAACTTTATATAACTGCAAAGTTTTATTTTTGTGACATGTACATGTAAGTCAGTAAAAATTAAATTCCATGAAACCCATCTACATGGATAGCATATTCATTGATAAGCCCAATGAATGTGCCTGCTTGAACTTACTGGTAGATCAGATTAGGTAGAGGTAACTGTAGTCCCATCTATGACCTAATTTATTCTGCAGAACCAATGCTGTGGTAGGGATACTACAAAATAGATAACACAACCTACTACAGTCAGAAATCTGAAAAAATAGCATTAACTTCACTTTATATTGCTGCAAAAAGAATAATTTTGTACATAGCCCAGTCACCTGATACATATAAAATGTTGTTTATTCTGTTGTTAACCAAATATCTTCTTTCTGGAATGGTTAATGTTAGTGGTTTTATTTTAAATACCCTTGCCTGTCACAGGTAAATACTTCTGATGAGTTTCATTGAACTGAAATTTGTTGTATTGTAAATGCAAATTTTATAAATTAGAATATGTTTTATCACTTTCCAGTTCAATTTTTAACACAGTAGATGTAACTCAAAAGTATCAGAAAAGTATATTGCTTTATATTTATGTATAGGTCAATATCAACCAATATTTATTCATTTTTACACACTAGCACAACTACTATTACAGGTCATATGAGTGCAATAGTATTACAATATATCACTTCCATGTTTAAATATGCTTTGTAAAGTTATTTAATGAAGTAAAAATTAAGTTTCAACAAATTGTAGAATAGTAATGCAGATATCAGACTTCCAGAATGATTCTGTTGCATGAATATAACATTAATGCTGTCCGGTGAGCCTCGTTAAGATTGTTATATTCTAAGTTACATTTGCTTTGAAGTTAATACACCTGTTATGAAATAACTATTTTTATGTATACCATTAAACCCCATTTATTGTTATTTTATACTTGTACTAAATATTCCATTACAGTATATCACTTGTACAGTTGCTACCCACAAGTTGGCCAATTTTAGAGATCTCAGATGTTTGAAAGTTTTCCATATAGTATAGGTACCAATGTCCCCGATGTGGATAAACTTTTATTTATCTCTTTTGACAGTAGCCACATGTTTTTGTTTTGCAATGGCATCATGAAGGCTTTCTGTAAGCATGACAGAGCTAGTTTAATGTTCCATTAGGTATAGCATGGTGTGGGTCATCCATGGATAGCAAACCTTTTCTTGTGCTGTGTGATTGCTTGTACAGTTAGAGTGAAGTAAGCATTCAAGCCATTTGTCACATAAAAATGTTAACACAGGTATCTCGTACCCAATGGCGAATGAGAGAACCGTTTAGTGTCAACAATGTAACAAATGAAATGAAATGAAATGAAATGAAATGAAATGAAATGAAATGAAATGAAATGTCTTTATATTGCATAGGCCTTCGGGGGCGCTTACAAATTGTCAGTTACATTTATATATATTTTTTTACACTACCACCGGATCGGAACACGACCTCAACTGAGAAGATCCGGCAAGAAACTCAGTGGGTTTGTCTTTTTTCTTTGTATATCTTTTTTTTTTTTTTTTTTCTTTTTTTTATTTGCCATCTTGTTTTTACATGGGTAACAATAGTTAGCTCCAGTATCCTGCCCTACATTTGGCCTAACAAGGAGCACGTTTGGCAGGATACGCTACACTTTGACATTTTATTAATTACGTATTGTTCAGTCCCAAGCTGTTTTATCATCTATATAATCAGAAATTTTGTAATATGCTTTACGACTAAGCTTGATCTTAATAAATGCTTTAAAGTTATTGATTGACAAATTTCTGACTTGAATTGGTAGTTTATTATAAAAGCGTATACATTGACCCATAAAAGAATTATTAATTTTGTGGAGACGAGTAACATGTGCGGAGAGATTGTGTTTGTTCCTTGTATTTATATCATGGTTGTCACAAAGTTTACTGAATTTATTAATATTTTTCTTAACATAAATCAAATTCTCATATATAAATTGGGATACAACAGTAAGAATATTTATTTCTTTGAATATTTCTCTAAGTGAAGATTTCGGACTTAGATTATAAATGGCTCGAACAGCCCTCTTCTGCAATACAAAGATAGAATTGAGGTCTGAAGAACAACCCCACAGCAGTATACCATAAGACATAATGCTGTGGAAGTAACTAAAATAAACTATTCTAGCTGTTTCAACATCAGTTAAATGCCTAATTTTTTTCACAGCATATACCGCCGAACTGAGTCTACCCGACAATTTTTCAATGTGGGGACCCCATTGCAATCTGGCATCTAGAGTAACGCCTAAAAAGACAGATGAATCCACAAGATCCAAAACCGTTCCATTGAGTTGTACATTGGTTTCAACCTGCCGCACGTTGGGCAACGAGAACTTGATACATTTAGTTTTCTTCTCATTCAGAAGAAGGTTATTTATGTTGAACCAATGTACAACTTTCGAGAGAGCATTGTTTACCTCGTCAAAATTATCCAGTTGTCGTTTAATTTTAAATAATAATGAAGTATCATCAGCAAACAATACAATCTCGTGATTATCTCCTACATAATGAGGCAAGTCATTGATATAAATTAAAAACAAGAATGGACCGAGTATCGAACCCTGCGGAACGCCCATTGTAACACATGCGCCGGGCGATTTTGTACCATTTATTACAACCCTTTGAATTCTGTCATTCAAGTAAGAATTCAAAAGGCTAAGAGCCTTGTTCCTGATCCCATAATGGTGTAATTTCCTGACCTTCAAAAGCCTTGGATAAATCACAGAATACACCTAGGGCATCGCGTGATCCATCCCAGGCTTCGAATACATTTTTCAGTAGTTTAGTTCCTGCATCTATAGTAGAGCGGTTCTTTCTAAAGCCAAATTGGTTATCATGAAGTATTTGGTTTTTATTAAAATAATTCAACATATCATTTAGGATGATTTTTTCAAAAATTTTACTTAACGTTGGTAGTATAGAAATCGGTCGAAAATTTGTTGGATCTGAAGTACTACCTGATTTAAATATTGGAATAACTTTACTTTGTTTCATAAGGTCAGGAAATACACCGTAAGTAACACAGGCATTGAATACAGTAGCCAAGTGCGGTGCAATGAGATGAATAATCGAGGAAACAACCCTAACAGAAAGTCCCCATAAGTCTGCCGTTTTCTTACGGTCTAGGCTGTTAAAAGCAATAATGATATCTCCCGCATTAACCTTTGAAAATTCAAAACCTGTATTACATTCAGTTACATATTCTTTAAGTAAGGACTCGGCAGAAGTAGAGGACGACTTCAGAGTTTTTGTTGTTAATACGGGTATATTAGTGAAAAAGTTCTCAAACTCTGATGCCACCTCCAAATCTCCTTTTACATCTATATTATTAATTTTTAAATTAAAGTGTTGTTTATGTTTAGATAAGTTATTAGTTTCGTTGTTGATAATGTTCCACGTCGTTCTAATCTTATTAGTAGATTTGTTTATCTTGTTTCTTAAATATAGGGATTTAGCACAGGAACAGGCCTGCTTAAAAATTTTAGAGTATTTTTTTACATATTCTTTAAATTTAACATCATGGTTATAAGATTTTTCATAATATAAGTCATACAATTTGCGTCTACTTATATAAATACCTCTCGTTGCCCATTCACTAAATTTCGTTCGTCCATCATTTATGGTTTTTGACTTAAAAACTTTTCCAAATTCAATACTGATTAAGTTAAATATCGAGTTATATAAAATATCAGGGTCATTGTGTATAGGCAACAAAGGCAATTTTTGAGCCAAATTGCTTTTAAATAGTTCAAGGCGGTAACTATTTATAGGAACAAACTTAATCTCCCTTTTTTCAGTCTTATTGATTTTTACAGGGAATACTGCTAATTGCCCACAATGATCTGAGTCTAATTTGTTTATAATCGATGTATTTAATGGTTTTAAGTTTGTAAACATATTATCTATACATGTTGAGCTAGTAGCAGTTATCCGAGTAGGTTCATAGTAGCAGTTATCCGAGTAGGTTCATAACACTAAGAGTATCTCGTACTCGACGGTCCAGGTGCGTTACATATTCACCATTTGCCACATAGATATGTTAGCGCAAGCATCTCGTGCTTAAAGGTAAATATGAAAACCATTTAGTGTTGGCAATGCAACACACGAGTATCTCGTACTCAATGGTTATGGTGAGCAGTGTTTTAACACATTTGCTACCCGAAAACAATATTACAACTTGCATGCTCCTTATATCTGAAAACAATATCACTTTAGGTACCTACCTATATTATATTCATAGCACTATTTTTTGTCGAATTGATACGAGCACCTCGTATTTTATGACTGTGGTGCGTAATATATAAAAATATTTGTTGCATATTAAGTTAAGTATATTGCATTTTATTCATTATTGAATATTAGCAAAAAATATTGTGTCAACAAATTGACATAAAATATCGAGTGAGTACTTTATTAGTTCGAAGTTATTGTTTATTATATTGTTCACACTTATGTATTGTTACTATTACAGTAAATCATTATTTTCTTACATACTTTTTTGTTGAAACATAACCAATGAATCCTCCGGTCTGAGAAATTGCTTTGTAGAGTGCTGCTCCTGCGATTTCCACTATTCCGTCCTGGCTTTTCTTTGTCACTTTCCATTTTCTTCCATTTTTCCATAAGTTTTGCTTAGTTTTACACATTTTACAAAACTTTGAAAAAATAATAGCGCGATGCCATAAAAGCGCGAAAAAGAAGTGAGAATTCGGTGTTGCCAGTGTCCATAGATGACGTATGGTGTTTGGCCGTAAAAAATCTTTTTTAATTAGGCTAAACAATCGCGGTGCCGGCGGAGTGTGGACAAGATTACTACACTGTAAACTCAATTATATTTCAGATCACCATGAAATAAAATATGCTTTATTCAATTATTCATATCTACTTAGCGTCCTTAGGGATGCGTTTTCGAAATTCCTTCATTAGCTCATCTACGTACATAAGCAAATTCCTGTAAACTTCCCACGCTTTTAGACTCACTGGTTTAATCTATTAATGATTAAAGACAAGCCTAAATGAAATTAGAACGGGTAAATTAGGCTTTCCTAAAACCTCCCTGTAGTCGGGGAGTAGAATACGGCTACGGTATCCCCTGCCTGTCGTAAGAGGCGACTAAAAGGGGGCTCCTGGGGTTGCGGACGGCTCGAGAGGGACCTCGAACCGCCCAGCCAGCAACCCCGAGAAGGACGGTGGCATGTGTGGCTGCATGTCGCCGTAGACACCGGAAGATGCAGGGGGACAGCTACATGTCCCCTAAGAGACGAGCCCATGAGGGGTGCTGCGCTAGGGGGTACTGGCGCGTTTTCTTTAGAGGTCCCGGGGTCCCCTACAAGCGCTGAGGAAGGCCACCGAGGAGGTTTTAGTGGGTAAAAATCCCACATAACCCGGAGTCTCTCCTCAAGGCTCCGGGTACCTTTTGAAGGTTTCCTCCCCGTCAACAAAAAAAAAAAAAAAGGCTTTCCTAAAACAATTCGTTTTTTCAATCTATATATTAATACGTGAAGCAAAAACTTGTGAAGCATTTTTAAGTAATATGCTGCGGACGGATTAGTATGAAATTTAGCACGGTTATAGTGGACGTAGACAAGGAGTACAGAATGTTAATATTTTTTTCAAATAATGCTTAAAACATACATAAATTCAACTAAAAACACATTACACACACTACCGTGCATTTGTCACGAGCACATATATAATAAACGACATACGAGTAGAACGTTCAATGTCTTACTATGAAAACACATAACGTCCGATATGTCAGTGTCTTTGTCAAATACCCGCTATTGCTTTTAAGTGCGGTTAAGCTAATTAAACCTATTTTAATATTTAACGGGTGCATTCAAAATTACCTAAAAATTATTACATTTTGTTTGAATTTGAGAAATATTCGTACTACTTTGGACAATATGAAGTTGAGTTTTTAATGATAAATTACGGTCGAATTTCGACCGATGCAACGGGTGACAAGATAATGATTAATAGACAGGCTTAAATTCCCCAATTTACCCTTAGAAAGGGTAAATTAGGTTTTCTTAAAACAATTCTTGTATTTTCAATATCATTAACTTTGTTCTGTACCCTTTATATAATAGCGCGAGAAGCACATCCATAGTTGGTAATAGCCCTTACCACCCAAACCAAAAACACCCTAATTTATCAAGTTACAACCCACATCAACCAATCCAAGGTGGTAGAACCAGTGTAGTTCGACCGGGGAAGTACCACCGCCACACCTATTTCTAGCGTGAAGCATTCTTGCGTTTCGATAGAAGGGTGTGGTTGCCGGCACACTTTCACATGAGGCGACCATCATAGTCCTCGGGAGTAGCAACGCATCTGTGATTGACTTCAAATGGAACCCATGTTCTGTATGAAGTTGATTACAGATGTCCATGGGCGGCAGTGACCACTTACCATCAGGTGGACTGCATGCTCGTTTGCTACTTCAGTCAAATAAAAAAAAACATTTCCAACCCTTAAAACCCTATGAAGCCCAAAACTGTAAAAGCCGAAGTTCATAATATATATTCATACAGAAATCCTCCATTCCGCGAAGTATCGAACCTTTTACTCGAATGAACCCTTATACAAAGATTAAGGGTAGCCCATAAATCTCTTGAGGGTATATATGACGCTCCCTTCCACACAATGTCCCTTAACTTTAGAGTACCTTGCCTTACCTTTGCCTAAGGCTTATCATAGAGTTGGTAATTTATATGATTGAATACAACTTTGGTACTAAAGCGGTTATAACGGCAACGCGCTGGTCCGGGTTCATGCCCGATACAGATATATTTAGAACTAGTTGACCCGGCGAACTTCGCTCCGACTAAAAGTCAAAAATCTTTAATTATTAGTGTTTCTCCACTATATTATACATGTATTATATACATAAATTTTGAATCGCCTTCCTGTTGAATCGCTCTATCTATTAAAAAACTGCATTAAAACCGTGGCGTAGTTTTAAAGATCTAAGCATATATTACGTCTATTATGGGACATATAAATACTGACTTTAGAACCTCAGCCTCTACGATTTGAATGAAAGATTACGATCAAAGAAAACGGCTCAGCCCTTAGGATGTTGTACGAGAAATCGATTTTACACATTACAAAACTTCTATCTGTATACTCTCAGTACAGTTTTATAATATTTCTTCAAAACAAACTTCATGTTTTTTACTTTGTTTAAAATGAGTATAGATGCATATAATTCATTTTATGTCATAAATAAAAAAAAATCACGCTTTCTACACTCATAGCCCCACACTAAGATTTTCTCCTGTGTAGTGGGTACTATGGACACACACAAAGACGAAAATGCAAACACCCAAACCCAGAACAAGAATAAACTCATCATTCAGATACCTGTCTGGCCGGGAATCGAACCCGGGACCCATTTCTAGTCAGACCGGATCGTAACCGCACTACCACGAAGGTTGACGTATGCTTGTTTAGAGGAAACATAAGGTCGTACTAAGGGATTGCAGTTAGAACGTAGTAAAGTTAAAACGATTGGCCTTAATAAAATATCCATTAAAAACGATTGGAATATTCACTAGTAGCACCTAGTGTTGATAGTTTATTAATAAATTATAAGTAGATGTTTATAATATCAAAACTTCTCATAATATAAGACTAAAGTAAAGTAGTATAGTAGTACTTCCCGTCTGTCTATCTGTTCGCGATAAACTCAAAAACTGTCGCACGGATTTTTATGACGTTTCGATTGATAAATAGAGTGATTTATAAGGATGGTTTATGAATATAATTTGTCAAGGTTTTGAGTAAGTTTGTTAGAATATAACCATATTTGTTTAAAGCGTTGGAAGAAATCAACCCACCCTCGACTCACCTTTTTTACTCAAGAGGGAAACCTCCAAAAGATCTATAAAAGAAGATTGGTTAAACAAGACTTTTCATATTTCACGTACATTATTATTATATTTTACACCTGTTTTATTACCCGTGCGAAACCAGTCGGCTCAGTAGTTGGTAATAAACTATTAATATGCGTCCAATCGACTATCGAATTTTCGAGGATTTTTAACGCACTTTTATACGCTTTTAAAGTAAATTTATTATTTAAATCAAAACGACAATAAATAAGACTGATTGATTAAACCATAACATTGTCGTAAAATGTATGAAGATTTTGATAACATCTAAGGGAGAGGGGAGTCGGAAAAACAGCGCTACATGAGGTCTCTCGTGCTAGCAGAAGCTGAGACTTCCCCTTTGTGCACAAGTTATATAAGTTAGAAATAAGCTTGTATTGTACATTTATTTATTTTGTGCAGTAATAAACTATTATTATAACAGAAGACAAAACATCCTGGGACTGAGCAATAATCACTACATAGTATAAAACAAAGCGCTGTCTGTCCCTATGTTTGCTTAGATCTTTAAAACTACGCTATGGATTTTAATAAATAGCGTAATTCAAGAGGAAGATTTCTATTTATAATGCATGCATAATATAGTAGCGAAATACTGATAATTTTAGATTGTTGACTTTTAGGCGGAACGAAATTTTTTTTTTTAAAACGCTTTCTACACTCAGCCCCACAGTAGGATTTTCTCCTGTGTCGTGGGTACCATGGACACACACAAAGACGAATACACAAACACCCAGACCCAGAACAAGAATCTAAACTCATCATTCAGATACTTGTCTGGCCGGGAATCGAACCCGGGACCCACTGCATGTCAGACCGGTACGCTAACCGCTGCGCCACGCGGGTCGTCAAAGTTTGCCGGGTCAGGTCAGCTACTATTATATAAATGTGTATACTACTTACATATGCATACCTTTGACCGGAAAGGTACCACTGTCACACCTATTTCTAATGTGAACGTGAATCATTGCGTTTTGATCAATGGTGTGGTTACCACTTTTATATGGGCGACCATCCTAGTCCTCGAAAGTTGTAATGCATCTGTGATTGACGTCAGTTAGAACCCATGTACTATTTGAAGTTGCTTACAGATGTCCATGGGCGGCAGTGACCACTTACCATCAGATAGACTGCATGCTCGTTTGCTTCAATCACCATAAATAAAAATAAAAGGAACACTCATTGATAAATATTTTTACTGCCTACGAATAAATCTTAGCCATCCTGATTCGAACCTCAGACCTCATGAGAGGTCGAACGTCTCACTTAAGACTTAAGGCGCTTTCTACACTCATAGCCCCACAGTAGGATTTTCTCCTGTGTCGTGGGTGCCATGAACACACACAAAGACGAATACACAAACACCCAGACCCAGAAGAAGAATCTAAACTCATCATTCAGATACCTGTCTGGCCGGGAATCGAACCCGGGATCCACTGCGTGTCAGACCGGTACGGTAACCGCTGCGCCACGCGAGTCGTCTGACTAACGCTAAACAGGTATATAAACATGTATCCTGTACACACGGCCTATATATTACAAGTGGCGTAACGTTGCCTCCGAGTAATGAACTTACCGCGCGGAGGGCTCGCCGCCACAAATCCCTTTGTCTTTATTAAATTTCGCAGCAATAGCTTTGAAGTCGCTAAACCATTCTGGATATTAGCTCAAGTGTAGTCGGTATTTTAGTTGCGTACAACTCATTATTGTCCCACTGCTGTGCACTGGTCTTCTCTCAGAATGAGAGAGTTTTAGGTCATAATCCACCGCGCTGGCCAAGTGCGAATTAGTGGACTTCACACACCTCCGAGAACTTATTTTTAAAGAACTCTTGGGTGTGTAGGTTACCTCACAATGTTTTCCTTCAACGAAAATCAGTGATAATTAATTTCTAATACGCACATAGAATCAATAGTGCGGGCCTGGGTTTGAACCTCGGACCTCCCGATTGAAAGGGCAAGTTTACACCATTAGGTTATCACTGCTCTATCTAGTTGCGTATACGAGTATCTATATATTAATACCTAAAGCAAAAACTCATGATCCGTTTTTAAGATACTTGCCGCGGATGGAGGAATATGAAATTACGCACGGTTATAGTTGATGTAGAGAAGGATTGCGCAATGCTAATATTTCTTTCAAATAATGCGTGAAACATAAATAAAATCAACTTAAAACAGATTTCACACTACCTTACATTTGACACAAATACATATATAATAAACGAAATAAAACATTCAATGTCTTACTATTTAAATACATAAGGTCAAAAATGTCAGATCTCTTTATTAAAATACCCGCTATTGCTTTTAAATGCAGCTTAGTTAACTAAACCTTTGATTACCTTTAACGGGTGTATTTAAAATAACTTGAAAATTATTACAATTTATTTGAACTATTTATTTATTTTACTTTTGACAATATGAAGTTTAGTTTTTTGATTGCAATATGAAGTTTAGTTTAACGTCGGGCGTAAAGTTGCCTCCGAGTAATGAACTTACCGCGCTGAGGGCTCGCCGCCACAAATCCCTTTGTGTCTTTATTAAATTTCGCAGCAATACTTAGCTTTGATAGCCTAATGGTTGAAACTTGCCCTCTCAATCGGGAGGTCCGAGGTTCAAACCCAGGCACGCACCACTGATTTATGTGCGTATTAGAAATTAATTATCACTGCTTTTCGGTGAAGGAAAACATCGTGAGGAAACCTACACACCCGAGAGTTCTTTAAAAAAAAAAAAGTTCTCGGAGGTGTGTGAAGTCCACCAATTCGCACTTGGCCAGCGCGGTGGACTATGGCCTAAACTCTCTCATTCTGAGAGAAGACCCGTGCCCAGCAGTGGGACAATAATGGGTTGACGACTTAGCTTTGAAGTCGCTAAGCCGTTCTGGAAGTGGACACGTATGATACTAGCTCAAATGTAGGTGGCTCTATTTTAGTTCACTATTCTTTATATGGATGTAGCAAACGAGCATGCAGTCTTATTGATGCTAAGCGGCACCTACCAGCCATGGATGTCTATACTGAACCCCAGATAAAACTTATCTAAAATCAGCCACAGATGCGTTGGTACTCCAAACGACTAAATTTTAACAAGTACCCGTAACTCTCTTACTGTTTTAAGCAGAAATAGATGTGGCGAGAAACATTCTTAGCCCTTACGCACTAGCGGTTAACCGCCCCAAAATTTTAAACCGCCGCGGTTGAAATTTTGGGGCGGTTTCATATTAAACTAGCGGTTAACTGCTAGTGCGTGAGAAGGCTTAGTATCAGAAATTCCCACACAGTTACACGACACAACCATCTTAGCCAAGAATAGCAACGCATCTGTAATTGACTTCAGAACCCCTCTTTTACATCAAATTGATATTTAGACGACCCTTGTGGCGCAGCGGTTACCACACCGGTCTGACACGCAGTGGGTCCTGGGTTCGATTCCCGGCCAGACAGGTATCTGAATGATGAGTTTAGATTCGTGTTCTGGGTCTGGGTGTTTGTATATTCGTCTTTGTGTGTGTTCATGGCACCCACGACACACGAGAATATCCTACTATGGGGCTATGATTGTAGAAAGCGTTTATTGTATATTATTATATTAATACGTGAAGCAAAAATTTGTGACGGATTTTTAAGTAATATGCCGCGGATTAGTATGAAATTTTGCACGGTTATAGTGGACGTAGAGAAGGAGTGCAGAATGTTAATATTTTTTTCAAATAATGCATTTTTCATACATAAAATCAACTAAAAACACATTACACACACTGCCTTGCATTTGTCACAAACACATATGTACTTAGTAAATGAAAATGAAAAGACACAACGTCAAGAATGTCAGATGACATTTGATTTTTAATTTAAATTACGGTCGAATTTCGGCCGATGCTACGGGTGACTAGTTAATATTAGTACATAATTATGCCGAAATCTTTGCCCCAGTTCCACGACCCCGTCACTCATATGCTAATACTTCCACGCTGTTAAATTTCACGCATTTTGCTCCCCAAATCCCAAATCATCCCCCAAATCATCTTAAGGATAAAAGAATTGGAGAGAATTGGATATCTGATTACGTTTCCTGGTTGTTTCCTTTCGATGTAAGAGTGCTGTTAATTTGACAGCCGTGAAATCTTTTTCGTGTACATAATATATTATTTTGTCGCTTCTGTTTCATCCTTTTGTATTTTATTTCACTTTAGAGATCATTTGTGTGTGCACATTTTGTGCGTACATTTTGTGTTTGATTATTGGTGGAACTCTTAAACTTTTAAAACTGGATCTCTCTGATTTGACTCTAAAGAACCATTATCTATGGAAGATCATGTTAAAAAGTACCAAACATACCAGTCCACCAAATGGTAAGTCGTCTCTGCTGTTCATGCAACTAATTTTAATAGGAGTATATTTATTTTTGATCAACTACATAGTCTACACCAATTATAATATAAAAAGAACAAAGGCCTACAATACGGAAAAGCTAAGTGCAACTACATTTATAGGCGAAGACTGCTTTCAAAAAGGAGCGAGTAACATCTAAGTCAAATGATAATAACAATAATAATAAAGAAAAGAAAAATTAAAATAACAAAATTTAATTAAAATTAAACAGATTTTATATGTCAATATTGTTTATGATAAATTAATTTATTGATAATATATTTAAACTTGTAAGAACTATCATAAAAGATGCGTTGCTACTCATAAGGATTATGATGATCGCCTGATATAAAAATGAGCGGTCAACCACACCGAAATGCATTAACTGCTGTACGCTAAAAATAGATGTAGGTGGGAGTGATTCTCTGCAAGAAATGCTACTAACTACCAATAGGCGAGGAGAAAATTTCCTCCTATCGAACTATACTCATTCCCCTTGCGACCTTAAAAGCTAATTCGTAGAAACAACAGAAAAAGTTTAAAGATCAAACAAAAGGTACTAAATGTCGTTATGGCTATAGAAAACCGGGCTCGGACAATTTGAGGAAACCCCTTTCAGTTAGAACAATTTGTTCAGTTCTACCTTTTTGTTTACTTAAAACGCTTTGTTTTCACTGAATTGTTTGTGAAGCAATTGAGTTTGTTTTGAGATGGTTTTGTATTTGTTTTGCTCTTTAGACACTAGAATAGATACTGAAAGGTACAAGGGCCGTTTAAAGCTTTTATGCAAGGAAAATTTGTATTATAAATACGTACTTTCATTAAAAGGGTTTTTCTATATTCAGTTCCTGCATAATAAATATGCGAATTAAAGGAAAGAAAAAAGTTATTGTTATGAGAAGTATGCTTTGCAATAAATGTATCCTTGTTCTGTACTTAGTTTTGGAGGTGGTAGAATCAGTGTAGTTCGACAGGGGAAGTCCCACCGCCACACCTATTTCCAACGTGAAGCATTTCTTGCGTTTCGAGGGAAGGGTGTGGTTTCCGGCGCACTTTTATATGAGGCGAACATCATAGTCCTCGGGAGTAGCAATGCATCTGTGATTGACTTCAGATAGACGTCACGTTCTATTTGAGGTTGCTCAACGATGCCCATGGGCAGCAGTGACCACTGTGACCAGGTGGAGTGCATGCTCGTTTGCGACTTCAATCAGATAAAAAAGTTACTTACAGATGTTATATCCAATTGAAGTAATAAATAAGCAAGTAGTCCACCTAATGGTAAATGGCCACTGCCGCCCATAGACTATAAGCAACTTCGTTCAGAACAGAGGTTACATCTTATCACAGATGCGTTGCTCCCTTAGGACTGAGATGGTCACCTCACCTAAAAGTGAGCCGGCAACCGCACCTTCAACCGAAACGAAAGTACTTCAGGCTATAAACAAGTATGGTGGGGTTACCTCAAGCACTGGTTCTACACCTTATATGGTAATTTTCTACTACAATTGTATAAAAAATCAAATGGGTTACAACCCTTATATTTATATGGAAGTAGCAAACTTGCATGCAGTCAAATTTATTTTTTGTATTAAGACCTAACGATAAGGCTGACGGGCCACCTGATGGAAAGTGGTTACCGTCGCCTATGGACATTTGCAACACCAGAGGAGTCGCCAATGCATCGCCGGCTTTGGAGGAGAGCTCTTTTTACACCTTTCTTGAAGAACCCCATGTCGTAGCACCTCGGTGATTGATGGTGCTAACCGATTATTGTCCCACAGCTGGGCACGAGTCTTCTCTCAGAATGAGTGACCTTTAGCCCATAGTCCATCGCGCTGGCCAAGTGCAAATTGGTGGACTTCACGCACTTGCGAGAACTTTTTTTTTTAAATACTCTTAGGTGTGCAGGTTTCCTCACGGTGTTTTCCTTCGCCGAAAAGCAGTGATAATTAATTTCTAATACGCACATAATTAAGTATTTCAGTGGTGCATGCCTGAATTTGAACCTTGGACCTCCCGATCGAGAGGGCAAGTTCAACGATTAGGCTATCACTGCTCTCAATTGATGCTAAGCGACAACTACCACCCATGGATGTATAATCAATCCCAGATAAAAACAGTCTTCACTCCCACCGAAACGAAAGTACTTCACGCTATACACAAATATGGCGGGTTACCACCCCAGTCCAACACTGCTTCTACACCTGGTATTCTCATTTGCTACCACAATCTTATAAAATATCAAATGGGTTACAACCCTTTTATAAAACCACCCACAACTCACACCATTACCATCCGTCACACTTGACAGCAATCAGTGTTACGCTTAAGCCCGTAAAAGCCACTTTATTTTGCTTAAGTTGAATGCAAATTATATCTTGATGGATAGCCCTATAAAGTATTGTTTAGGTGTACGTAAAATATTTATAAGCGTGAAATTTTAAGAGAGAACTTTTGTTTTTTATCTATTGCATAGCTTTTATCGCGGGCTTTGAGCGCAGTGACCGAATCAAGAAATTATGTAACGAAAAAACCTAACACCCCGATGCGCCTACAATGCAGCGCGGCCGAGCGTTCGGTTAACTTGTATGTATATGGTACGACAGTACGAAGCTCGCACGGATCGAGACGAGCTGCTCGGAAATCGGTCGAATATGTAAGCAGCTGTTTGAAAAAATACACAAGTTAGTATCAAAAAAAAAAACTTGAATTAATATCAAAGAAATAAAATATTGCATAAATAATTATAATTGCATTTGTTGATAAAATGCTATGCAATAGCTTTACCGCAGCAGACCCTGAGTGCCGCAAGATTTTTTTTATTCCGTACCCAAAGGGTAAAAGCGGCACTATATTTCTAAGACCCCGGTGTCCGTTTGTCCGTCCATCTATCACCAAGCTGTATCTCATGAGACATGATAGCTGGACACTTTAAATTTTCGTACATGAAGTATTTCTGTTGCTACCATAAAAATAAATCCTAAATACCAAATAGGATATATATTAAAGGGGGCTCCCATTCAAACGTGGTATTTGACTTTTTTTTAAAGACACACACACGCTTTCTACACTCATAGGACCACACTAGTATTTTCTCCTGTGTCGTGGGTACCATGGACACACACAAGACGAATACACAAACACACAGACCCAGAAAATGAATCTAAACTCATCATTCAGATACCTATCTGGCCGGGAGTCGAACCCATTGCGCGTCATTGCTGGACACAGGCCTCCCTTAAATGACGCCACTCCAACCGGTCCTGTGCCCTCTGAATCCAACGGTTTCCCGCTGTCTTCTTCAGGTTACCTGGTACACGGTCCACGGTCCACCTCGTGAGAGGCGACCTGTGCTCCTTTTGCCTAATCGTGGTCGCCACTCGAGGACATTCCTTCCCCATCGGTAATCGGTCCTACGAAAAAATAATATACAAGGATTTGAAAATTATATACAAGTAACTAAAAACCAGAAAAGCACACAGATCCCTAGCGATTATTTTAAAGTTTCATACCACATGCAAATGAGGCACCGTGGTGATGGATGGGCCATTAAGCTTGCAACATCCATCACAGCGCGCCGGCCACCACTCGCCAGTTATAAAATATTGTTCGGAAACTCCATTAATAAAAACATTTTGCGAAACGGAAAATTGTACGGTGCGTACCTTTTCCTATATTGTAGTTTAATATGCTTTTCTGTATGTTAAATAATTTATTTTTTCATACTAAATATAGGATCAGTTTTCTTTATCAGACTGAAGTAGCAAAATAAATTGTGACGATGTATGTGTTTTTATCTTTTACGCAAAAACGACTGATTACTTTTCTTTGAAATTTGGGCATACAGACAGTTTAAAATCTTTTTTTACGAGGGGGAAACCTTCTAAAGGTAACCGACGCCGTGGGAGCAACACGGGTTACGTGGGATTCTTAACGCACTAAAACCCTCCGGTGGCCGTCCTCAACGATGCGTGGGTGACTCCCAGATCTCCAACGGAAAACAACCAGAGTCCTCCGAGCGCGATGCCTATTTCGGGCTCTTCCCTGGTGAGCGAATATGCTCACCGCACCATCTGTTATTTACAATGACATGCAAGCACACATACCACCGTTCTTCTCGGGGGTCACTTGGCTGGATGGCTCGAGCTCCCACTCTAGCCGCCCACAACCCCGAAAGCCCCTTTTAGTCGCCTCTTACGACAGCCAGGAGATATCGTAAGCCTATTTTGGTCCCGGGACTACAGGGACAAGATAGTTTATGACCTAGATTAGCACATTAGATACCGCTACACATTAAACGTGACCAAAGTATGGATAGACGCGAGAATAACATAGTTCGTAATATATTGTATTAACCAATGAAATTTGAAACTTCTAATCCCCCGCCTAAACATACTTACCCAACAGATTAACGATAAGTAAATGATAATGTAAATTGACCCAAATACCGTTCGAAGTTGCAGGGATACCTTTGTCTTACATTCTAAGGAGAGTTGAGACCACAGAGCCTAATTCAAACACTTGTAAATCCATTAAACTCGGCTTAACTTTCCCCACTCTGTCTCAGCGACCTCTGGTGGAGATTTGTTGTTTTTTTAGGGTACCGTGTCGATAAACATTACTGAAAAGCTAAAATTACTTTTTGGTATTTTATTACAAAAAAGTATAACCGCCTTCACTATAACACCAAGTAACTAATCAATTTTAAATATAATATGTTACATTAATTCATAGTCCCGAAGTCGGCGCACAACATTATATTGTCAGTGTATCAAAACAACATTTGTGGGAAATGATGTTTTGAAGTTGTTATCATTCTTACTTACTTTTTATTCTTCAAAATAATTTATCTGAGCGGCTCAGTTCTCTAATCAGATTTAGAAACTATGTAGTACATACCACCTTCGTCCCTGTAGTTCCGGGATTAGAATAGGACAACGGTATCCCCTGCCTGTCGTAAGAGGCGACTAGAAGGGGCTTCCGGGGTTGGGGCGGTAGAGAGGGAGCTCGAACCGTTCGGTTAGGCTACCCCGGTAAGAACGGCGGTATGTGGTCGCATACCGTCGTAAAGACTAGACGGAGCGGTGGGCCCAGCCGCCCATCTGGAGGAGCCCGATGGCGCAACGCGCTAAGAGGACTTCAGTTGCGTTCTTTTGGAGATCCCGGAGTCCTCTGTGTAGCGCTGAGGACGGCCACCGGGTGAGTTTTAATGCGGTGAAAATCCCACATACCCCTGCGTCGCTCCCACGGTGTCGGGTAGCTCTTGAAGGTTTCCCGAGAACAAAAAAGTACATACCACCTTAAACGACTACAAATATTAGCAATATTATACGGAGCCCACCAACTGATACGATTCACACTTCACAATGTCCAAGTCTTTCAGCTTGCAGCCTCGAGAGTAAACAACTAGTTGTTATTATTCTTCGCATAGTGTTTGTGTCTGGAATAGCAATATTTACGAACCGCTCGCGACATACTTCAACTATTGGAATATTGATGTTTTACGTGCTAAGCGATGGCTCTCTGTGGTTGAATGCCACGGCTAGGAAAAAATACTTGCCGCAGGCGGAGGAGTGAGAAATTACACACGGTTGTAGTTGATGTAGAGAAGGATTGCGCAATGCTAATATTTTTTTCAAATAATGCATAAAGTATACATAAAATCACCTACAACACATTACACACAGTACCTTGCATTTGACACAAACACATACACAGTAAACGAAATAGAACATTCAATGTCGTACAATGAAAACACACGACGTCAAAAATGTCAGATGTCTTTGTCAAAATACCATCGCTCTTTTTACTTTTAACGGGTGCGTTCCAAATAACTTGAAAATTATTACAATTTATTTAAATTACAGAAATATTGGTACTGCTTTGAACAATATGAATTTTAGGTTTTAATTTAAATTACGGTTGAATTTCAACACGCACACACGCGTTAAAATATTGATCCCGTAATCAATTTTACATGATTTTACAAGATTTTAAGATTGTGCACGCGTCCTTTAACTAATATTCCTAGTTTCCAGTTACACACATTTCCTAAGCCCTACAAAAGCAATCCTTTCACCATATTTATCACCGTACCTTTAACTTCCGTAAGTAATGTCTGCCGTAAATCTCCGCAGTCATCAACGGATAACGGCTCAGATTACGTAAACTAAAACGTTTTATGGTACAGAAAAAGAGGCATACATGCATGCATAATATAGCTTAAAATTGAACAACTAAAAAAAAATATTGTAACACTTTTTGAGTCACAGTTATTCAAGTATCTAGGAAACTAAAAAAAAATTTAAACAAAAAATACAATCGACTTCCGTGCCACATAAAAGTAAAAAATAATTTAATTACATGTTAGTTTAGAGCAAACACAGTACTTAGTACATAGTTCCGAAGTCGGCGCTCATACAAGACACATGTAGTTTCGTTGGGATCCAGCGAAATATGGTGAGCATTTCTTGCGTTTCGATGGTAGGGTGTGGTTTCCGGCACACTTTACGTTTGCTGCTTTACTCAGAGAATGAGACATGGTTTATATTACGTCAAATAACTTTAGACAAACAAATGTTGACTTTTATTTGTATTAAAAAAAATAGAGATATCATCACCTAAGTTATTGATAAATATAAGGATTTTTCTTATAAAAATACAAGTAAGACGTCGAATTATACAAAGTTTGTTCAGAATAATATTACGGGTATCATGTCAAAAGGACCGGAGAATCTAGTTAGCTGCTTTGGCGAAAGCTCACTGACTTGTCGTATAATAAGCGATTAGCGATGTTAGTAGAAGTAGTCCTCCACGATGGCCAAGTGCGAATTGGTGGAATTCAAACACCTCCGAGAACTTTTTTTAAGAACTACGCACATAATTTTAGAAAAATCAGTAGTGCGTGCCTGATTTCGTACCTCGGACCTCCAGATCAAGAGGGTAAGTTTCAACCATTAGGCTATCACTGCTCTATCTGCTTACAGATTTAAGCAACTCAATATAGCAAAATAGAGATTATATCTCAAATAACAGCAATGCATGCAGTTCCTACTTCTAAAAACTAGGATAGTCACCGCAAATAAAAGTGAGCCGAAAATACCAACTTTTAACTAACATTTTCAAATTTTAACTTATTATTTGCCTTCGTCGGCCTATTATGACTTGTATTAGGGATATTTTATTTCATTATCAAGCGCTACTGTGTTCTAGTTTACAAGGTTACACGATGCTTTCTAACTTAGTCTACAGGAAAGGTGACATGTGTGCCAAATCTCAAATTCTGTTTAGAAAATACTAAGAAAATTAAAATGAATTATATAAAACCAATAGCATCAGTATTATTCTGTAAGATAACTTAAGTTAAAATTACAGATGATAATTTTTTTGGTCTCTACTCGCTACACGCTTAGGGTTATACAAGTCTCTTAATGAGTTGATTGTATTACATAATTAATATCCCCAAGAGAAATTTGAAGTCACCGCTAAGAAATGAGACTAATTAAAGATGAAAACAGTCTTAATAAAAAATACGACAAAAATATGTTATTATATTTCTCATTCATTTCTATACAGTCTTAACGAATTTCGAAAGATTTATTCCTAATTAATGCGATCATTTCTAACATCAGAACGAGATATTTGCGAATCAGCGAGATATGGTAGAGCCAGTGTAGTTCGACCGGGGAAGTGCCACTCCCACACCTATTTCTAGCGTGAAGTATTTTTGTGTTTCGACAGAAGGGTGTGGTTGCCGGCACACTTTCACATGAGGCGACCATCATAGTCCTCGGGAGTAGCAACGCATCTGCGATTGTCTTCAGATGGAACCCATGTACTGTATGAAGTTGCTTACAAATGTCCATGGGCGGCGGTGATAACTTACCATCAGGTGGACTGCATGCTCGTTTGCTGTTTATTTATTTATTTATTTTTGCTGTTGTTAAAAAGTTGTTAAAATGAACTTTTTGGTGTATTCATTATTTTAATTGGTTCTTAAAGTGTCATCAATGTCAGATTTAACTCACTATTTAATTTCCCGCGATAATTATTAAATAATTATGTCACCCAGCAACTTCAAATATACATTCAACTTTATTGAAATAGTGCATATTTCTCGTCTGACGTCGTATTCAACTGAAAGGTGATCTACATATGTATTCAAAAGCGATACATTTTAGTCTTGCTTGGGACTGAGCAATAATATACATCATTATAGTATATTTAATTAATGCCAAAGTGTAGCGTATCTTGCCAAATAGGGTTCTCTTTTACTGAACTGTAAGGCAAGATACTGGAGCTAACTTTCATTACCATGTAAAAAAGCATGATTGTAATTATATAAAAAAAATGGATATAAATAAGAAAAAAGACAGACCCGCTGAGTTTCTTGCCGGATCTTCTCAGTTGAGGTCGTTTTCCGATCCGGTGGTAGTGTAAGAAAAACAATATAACTGACAATTTGTAAGTGCCCCGTTGGCCTATACAAAATAAAGACATTTCATTTCATTTCATTTCATTTCTTCTTTGTAAATAGCGAAACAGCCCCGCGCATGTCGGAACGTATTGTCATTTACTCATGATGTTTAATAATCTTTTAAATTGTGATTTCTTCCACAATCTTGCATGTACATTGAATATATCTACGATATCTCCTATTTGTCGTAAGAGGCAAATAAAGGAGGAATTCGGGTTTATCAATGCCTCAAGTAAGAGCTTAAGGCAATCGACCAGCGACCCTTAGAAAAACAAAGGCATATGTAGCCTTTCGTAATTCGCATTCAAAGATCTCAAAGATTGTTATTGCTTTCCTTGCCATTGTTCCCCGGTTGATGGTGCTAAGGTTGGTTGGTACGCAGAGGACTGTCTTCACGTTCCGTTATAAATTCAGAAGTGCTTTACTCAAAGCTGAGGAAAGCTCTGAAGATTTTAGTGCAATAATATACATATTACCCGATTTCTTTCGCCGTCAACACGTCGGTACCCTTTGAATGCTTCTTCTCTATAGAGATGACTGCGCCACATGCATTTTTGTTTTTTAATAGCACTGTCAAGCGCTGATCTGTTTTGTTTGGAGATAGGTTTTCGTGCTTTGACTTTACATGAGTACAACCCATTATTGTCCCACTGCTGGGCATGGGTCATCTCTTAGAATGAGAAAGTTTTAGGCCATAGTCCACTGTGCTGGCCAAGTGCGAATTGGTGGACCTCAAACACCTCTGAGAACTTTTGTTTTTTAAAGAACTCTCGGGTGTGTTGTTTTCCTTCACCGAAAAGCAGTAATAATTAATTTCTAATATGCACATGAATCAGTAGTGCGTGCCTGGGTTTGAACTTCGGACCGATTAAAAGGGCAAGTTTCAACCATTAGGCTATCACTGCTTCACTACTCCACTAGTTTGACCTTACATATCGTTTAGTAACCTCGCACATCTGGTTGAAAATTCTAATCCTCAAGAATAGGATTGAATAATAAAATATTAAGGACTAGGTCTTGCCCACGGCTTCCCCCGCACGGTCAAAGGAAATTAACATCAGCATTTGACGTGATTCAGAACTTGCAAATGAATTTTACTAACGCCATCTATTAACAACGTCTGGAACTACTAAGTATACTTACAAAAAAGATATTCTCATGGGAGGGCGGGGTTAACTAGTAATAGTCATGTGGCGACGTGAAAGAGGAACAAACATGTTTGCCTGATGCCTACTGCAGTAACAACTAACCGTCACATATAGTTCTTGGTTATTCGGTATAACAAAAAAAAAACAACAAAATCTTATAAATCGACAAAAATCTTTAACGGCAGAAGTTCGAAGATTTTTTTGACAGAATCTTTAACTGTAAGCTTGCGGCAAAAATGCGACTGTATCATTAAAAGCTAATTCAGATTCATCTGGGAGCTTTCCGACGTGACCTGGTAGTAAATGGGAAATCGGTAATCCGTATCTACTTCAATTTTCATGTTCTCCTCAAATGCCTTTGCCAATGCTTATGTCTTCCGGACCGAAATATTTCTGAAAAAGTGAGGTGTCGTTTTTATTCGACTGCGTCAGTGGGAAGATTGTATTTTTAAGCGTACTAACTCGACCAAACCAATTAGGCGCATGGCAGTAGAAACGTCATTAGAACTAGGGATTTCCCATCCCGATACGTAGTATATTCTTAGCAAATACCAAAAGTATGTGGGTATTACCATGATTAATACATACACTATAGTGGTGTATGTTCAATAGTCGGTTATTTATTAAAGCAATGTGTTTAATAAATTCGCAGACATGAAATATTTTCTTTTTTTTTTATTTGTGTAAGAGACTGATGCCTGTTGCAGCACACACTCTATTTTCTACTTGGGAAACAGGAATACTGCATCTTTTCTTGTTAAAAAATGCATATTTTGAATGTAAGAGTCCAACTTATTTAATAATAACTTTAAAATTCAACAATCACTCATTAAACTAACATTATAACGTAATAACATTAAACACGTGCTGACTAACGTAAACACCTAGCCGATACACGACTGCACGTCACTAGGGGATGCGCGGGGAAAAAAGCGCGGTGCGGGGTACGGAACCGCTTAAATGTTATGGTCACGTAATATGTATTTTTGTATCTATAGCTTGATGGATTGTATGGGACACATCATTTTGATTGACTCAGAAATCACACGGACATAGGATTTATAAATATGGAGCCTATAATCATTAAAAATTGTGAAAGGAACATTTTTTATATTATTATAGCAATATGGTTATCAAATACTAGCCGACCCGTGCCCACTTCGTTGAGCGTTAATTATATTTTGTTCAATCGCAATTAAATATAGCCTGCAGCACTCCTGAATAGTGTAGCTTTCTGATCCTTAAAGAATTTTCATGGTCGGTTCAGTATTTCTAAAGATTACCCCTTATAAACAAACAAAGTTACTAACTTTACCTCTTTATAATATTAGTAGGTATAGTTACTATCTAATACTAGTTCAAAAGAAAAATCTAAAAATAAAAATTAATAACAGAAAACCCGAATTTGTGATTGATTTCAGGTAGAACCCCTTTTTTTGTATCAAATTGCGTACAGAAGTCCATGGGCAGCACTGACCACTTGCCATCAGGTGGAATGCTCGTTTGCTGTTTAATGTTGAAAATCATCCAAAATATTTTAACTATATCTCTTAATTTTTGTTAATAGTGTAACTTTAAAACGCAGACTTCCATTTCAATCGAAATTTTCAATTCAAAATTGTATGTCAGAAAATTATTGGTACAGCCTTATTTATGTAGATTTACTCTGAATACATGAATTCCTAGCATTGTTTAGCTCAAAACGAAGCAGTCTCTTGAATAAAATTTATTGCTTTATTTTATATTCAATTCTTACAATAGAGTAGAAATAACACAAAGAAAGAGAAAAATATAATAATTATTTCAAGTGAATAAAAAACGTACGTACGCTAAAAAAACGTACCACAATTTACATATCATTAATTTCTACTATAAAATTATTATACAGTAACTTTAAATAACTTTGCCAGATAGTAAAAGCCGTATATTTCGACTGCAGAAGTACTACCACTAGACCTTTATTAACGTGACATAGCTCTGAAGAGTGTATTGGCTGATTCATTTTTATATGAAGTCACCCATCTGGGAGGAGCCCGATGGGGCAACGCGCTCAGAGGATTCCGGTTGCGGTCGGACCGAGTACCCGGAGTCCTCTTTATAGCGCCGAGGACGGCCACCGGGGGGGGGTTTTAGTGCGGTAAAAATCCCACATAGCCCTGCGTCGCTCCCACGGCGTCGGGTACCTCGAGGGGGAAACCTTCAAAAGGTACCCGACGCTGTGGGGTCGACGCAGGATTATGTGGATTTTTTACCGCACTAAAATCCGGTGGCTGTCCTAAGCGCTACAAATAGGACTCCGGGATCTCCAAAGGAACGCAAACGGAGTCCTCTAAACGCGTTGCCCCATCGGGCTCCTCCCAGATGAGCAGCTGGGGTCACCGCTCCGTTGGTCTTTACGACGGTATGCGACCACGCATACCACCGTTCTTCCCGGGGTTGTCTGTCGAACGGTTCACTCCCACTCTAGCCACCCGCAATCCCGGAAGACCCTTTAAGTCGCCTCTTACAGGCAGGGGACAGCCCTATTCTGATCCCGGAACTACAGGAACGCAGATAGAAGCCCTGTTCGCTATGAAATTGCTTACAGATGTCCAGTAAGCACCATTACCATCAGGTGGAATGTATGCTCGTTTGCAATTTCAACTGGATAAATACGTTTTTCTACTGCAGAACGTAAAATCATTAATAAAATCAACATTTAAAATAGAATAATGAGTAGAAAGGGCTCCCAGCCTTTGTTTTACCGTCTCTCCGCTCATGGCTCATGGTACACAATTCCCACGTTAGCTGTCTTTCATTGCGAATCATCTGTTACAAACCAACAAGTAGCTTGCCTGGGGACACTACTGTTAAACTCATGACTACATTAGTTATAAACATCAATAAGAATCTATATAATGATTGTATTTAAATTGGTCGTGCCATGTTATTATAAATATCATAAATCAATAGAAGTCACTTCATAAATAAATATAAATGGTTATATAAATAAATATTATAAATGCATATATTTAATCTTATATAATGTAATAGTAATGTTTTTGTCTCTGTGACGGTTTCCTTAACGCTTGCCATTTTTAGTATAAAAGGGAGGGTATTATCGTAATATGGATCATTCTAATAATTCACAAGTGTAAGACGTTATTCTGTCCGAATGTATTCTGAAATGGTATACGTGTAAAATCGTGAAAATATACCAGTGTTGTACATAATGTGTCGTTTACTTTGGCCATCCAATCCTACTTCTGGAACATTTCAGAAGTGGGATTGGATGGCCAAAGTAAACGATTCTTATTGATGTTTATAACTAATGTAGTCATGAGTTTAACAGTAGTGTCCCCGGGCAAGCTACTTGTTGGTTTGTAACACTTTTTATGCTTTTGTGTTTGATATTTTGTATTTGAGTGTACAAGTTTTTAATATAAATTAAATGAAATAATTTGTGATTTATAACTCATCTCAAGGTGGTAGAACCAGTGTCGTCTCTGTAGGCTCGGGGTCGGAATAGGGCTACGGTATCCCCTGCCTGTCGTAAGAGGCGACTAAAAGGGGCTTCCGGGGTTGCAGACGGCTAGAGTGGGAGCTCGAACCGTTCGGTCAGGCAATCCCGGGAAGGACGGCGGTATGTGTGGTCGCATACCGTCGTAAAGACTAGACGGAGCGGTGGGCCCAGCCGCCCATCTGGGAGGAGCCCGATGGGGCAGCGCGCTCGGAGGATTCCGGTTGAAGTCGTTTCGAGATCCCGGAGTCTTCCTTTTTAGTCAATTTCAGCTGTCTCTCTTTGCGAATCGTCTTTTATGCTTTTGTCATTGATGTTTTGTGTTCAAGTTTTCTTTTATAAAAATACATACATAGGAACACAACATATTACTATGAAAATAAAAATCCCGACTTCTAAACTTTTTGGAGTCGGCTTATTCGTTTTTAATAACTTATTTAACGTTCTTAACGAGTTTGAGTCCAAATTATAAAAAGAAGTTTTATACTTATTATGTAATCGTCTATTACTAGCTTTCATTTCATTTTTTATGATATAAAAAATATCCCTTCCCTCTCTTTCTCTAATTTTTAAAGTTATACATAAGTATAGTATGTACCTCTAAAAACTGAGACAATAGGTTTAAAGAATTTTATTCTCAAAGTAGTCGATTTTTGACAGCGACACACGAGAGGATAAGACAATCCCTATCATATGTCGCAAACTCTAAATTCTCTAAACGTCACTTTAGATAAGTATTTATAATGCAAGACATTAACTCTAAACATTTAGTAATATCAACTTCGCATAAACCCATTATTGGCCCACTGCTGGGCACGGGTCTTCTCCCAGAACGAGAGAGTTTTAGGCCATAGTCCACCGCGCTGGCCAAGTGCGAATTGGTGGACCGAAAAGCAGTGATAATTATATTTCTAATACGCACATAAATCAGTGGTGCGTGCCTGGTGGTGGGTTTGAACCTCGGACCTCCCGATCGAGAGGGCAAGTTTCAACCATTAGGCTATCACTGCTCTCTCACAGTAATATCAACTATGAGTAATAAAATAATGAGTAGAAAGGGCTCTCAGCCTTTGTTTTAATTTCTGTCGGCTCATGGCTCATATTAAACAATTCCCGCGTTAGCTGTCTTTCATTGCGAATCCTCCTTTATGTTTTTGTCTTTGATATTTTGTATTTGAATGTCCAAGTTTTTGAATATAAAAAAAAATTAGCCGGGTTATTTTTAATAGCTTAATTTATTTTTATTTACGCAAAAGGAGCACAGGTCGCCCCCTCACCAGGTGGACGATGACCTCAAGAAGACAGCGGGAAACCGTTGGATTCAGAAGATACAGGACCGGTTCGAGTGGCGTCATTTAGGGAAGGCTTGTGTCCATCAATGGACCTCAAAGGGCTGGATGGATGGCTGGATGATTTAATTTATCGTTTTTAGTAGTTTACGTCAAAATGGTAAAATAAAGGTGTGTAAAAGGTTAGCAACCATACCCTTTCAGGCTCACTTTATATGAGGCGAATATCTTAGTCCTCGGAACTTCCGAAGTAGTACTTCCGAGTTGAAAGCCAAGAGTGATTCACTCCAGATAGAACTCATGTTTTGTACAGTCTACAGATGTAAAAGGGAATATCGACCACATGCCGTCAGGTGGACTGCAGGCTTGTTTGCTATTTCTATTAAATAAACTCCACACTAAAATAATATTTTAAATTACCGACGTTTCTCAAAGATATATCACATTATTCGTTTAAGCGGTAACTGAAAGACTGGCTTCTGTAATGTAACTTTTATAGCTTGCAGGATTATTTGACATTTTAAATTGTGACGATAATGTAGTACTTGATGAAAAATGTATTGTAATTTATTATTCAATGATTTATGTAATACATAATTAGTTCTAATTCAATTGTGACGTTAAAAAATTGTGACAGTAATTGGTAAATAATAACTCAGTTGCATGTTGATTGTAATTTCAATAGAAAAAATATTAATAGAAATTGTCAAAAACGAATTTTATATTTTGCATGACACACTGAGCTATAAAATATACATAATATGATTGTAATTACTATGTACTTATTAATATTATTATTTAAAAAATACGCGAAAATGAGCGTTTGTTCAATTCATCTATACTAATATATAAAGCTGAAGAGTTTGTTTGTTTGTTTGTTTAAACGCGCTAACCTCAGAAACTACTGGTTCGAATTTAAAAATTCTTTTTGTATTGAATAGACCATTTATCGAGGAAGGCTTTAGGCTATATAACATCACGCTGCAACTATTAGGAGCGAAGAAATAATGGAAAATGTGAAAAAAACGGGGAAAATTATTCATCCTTGAGGGCTTCCGTCGCGTGCGCTGCGAAAACGGTACAAGATACCAAAATTATATGTATTAAAGAATTATTTCTCTTGAAATGATCTAAAAAAATGTCCGCGACAGTATATGCCTATCTTTTAAGATTAACTCACTAGAACCGTTTTGATGGTAATCAAATTCGGTCGAAATTAGTTAAGAGTTGTATCAATGTAATAATATTATTCTTTGTCCAAATAAATGTGTTGTTGATTAAGAGTATTTGATTGTAAACAAAATTGTCTTTGACAACACTTAATTTCAATGAACATCTTAGAAGATAAGACAATTTTAAAATAACACCGATATAAAATTCAGCCGCGCTGCATGATGTGCATAACATGACGCTGCTTCTGAGTGGTTGTATGCAGCGTTATTTGTTTTTGCGTCGTTATCTCGTCGTGTAATAATACTTTTTACATACGCGGACGAAGTCGCGGGCACAGCTAGTATAAATATAAAATCTACAAGTACAACTAAAAGGACAGTTACCAAATTAGTAAAATGACGATTTAATCTTTACCGGAAAAACGAAACCTGCAATTTGTAATATACAAAACATAGACGAGTACATAGAATATATAAAAAAAATAACGCTTTCTCCCTGATCGTAGCCTTACTTTAGAATTCTTTCTGTTCGTAGCGGTCATAGTTATACGAATACACTCTTGGCATACGAGTAGGCGGTTGTCCATACCCAAAAGACATCGTCCCTGTAGTTCCGGGATCAGAATAGGGCTACGGCATCCCCTGCCTGTCGTAAGAGGCGACTGAAAGGGGCTTCCGGGGTTGCAGGCGGCTAGAGTGGGAGCTCGAAGCGTTCGGTCAGGCGATCCCGAGAAGGACGGCGGTATATATGGTTGCATACCGCCGTAAAGACTAGACGGAGCGGTGGGCCCAGCCACCCATCTGGGAGGAGCCTGATGGGGCAACGCGCTAAGAGGATTCCGGTTGCGGTCGGACCGAGTACCCGGAGTATTCTTTATAGCGCCGAGGACGGCCACCGGGGGGGTTTTAGTGCGGTAAAAATCCCACATAACCCTGCGTCGCTCCCACGGCGTCGGGTACCTTTTGAAGGTTTCCCCCTCGAGAACAAAAAAAAATACCCAAAAGACATATCTAAATTCATTATTCAAACATCTATCTAGTCGGGGATTGAACCCGGCACACACTGGTTAGACTGGCGCAGTGACCGTTCCACGTGGAACGTTAGAAACATTCAAATACAAAAAACCAAAAACCCGAATATTTTTTAAAATGAAAAACAATGAAAAGTTGTCGCTACGCGTTGATTACGGTAATTTTTATAATCCACCGCCCGACACGACAGTAATGACATTACTAAAAAGAATCCCATTTAGCGACCGACTTTATAAAAAATAGTCGCAACCATAGTTAGTAGATATCACTTTAATTTGTAGTCATTACGCGATTGATGGTTGAAACTTGCCCTCTCAATCGGGAGGTCCGAGGTTCAAACCACTGATTTATGTGCGTATTATATATTAATTATCACTGCTTTTCGGTGAAGGAAAACATCGTGAGGAAACTTACATACCCGAGAGTTCTTTATAAAAAAAAAAAAGTTCTCGGAGGTGTGTGAAGTCCACCAATCCGCACTTGGCCAGCGCGGTGGACTATGGCCTAAAACTCTCTCATTCTGAGAGAAGACCCGTGCCCAGCAGTGGGACAATAATGGGTTGACGACGACGCGATTGATCAAAAAATAAAAAAAATCATCATCCACCATACTTTTTTGTCAAGAAGAAACCTTCCAAAAGATGTCCGTCGCCATGTTAATATGGATTTCTTACCCACTGAAGCCCTGTTACTCGCCACTTTCTGGTAAGTGCGTGTCGTCAACCCATTATTGTCCCACTGCTGGGGACGGGTCCTCTCTTGGAACGCAAGAGTTATAGGCCATAGCCCACCGCACTGGCCAGGTGCGAATTGGTGGACACTGGTAAATAAATAGCACAGTATTATTCTGATCCAGGAAGTACAACGATACAATACATCGATCAATCTGTTTTAGCTTCATACTTCAAACACTTTTTATTCTGACATAAACTATATTTATTCACTATATTTCCTCTAATCTATCGTTAACTAAAAAATATTTGAAGTGAAACTTCTTTATCGGGGTTGAAAAAAATTTAGTGTAACATTTTTTCGTTACGCGCCATCTTTTTCTGTTACGCGCCATCTTTTTTTTCCGTTACGCGCCATCTTTTTCTTATCCCTACCACGCGTGATATTAGATAGATTATTATAGATTAGATTATTAGATAAAGTTTAATAAAAGCCTTTTATTAAACTTTATATAATTTAACTTTATTTAACCAATTTCTGTAAAGTTGCATATAGTAAATTATTTTTTGAAAAATAACGTCAAAAAGAAGTTTCACTTCTTACGAGTGTACGCTAATACACGCACACATTTTCTTATTGTTTTTCTAATACGCAAGTATCTTCAAATCATAACTTAACTTTAAAACTTCAGAGCCCGATGCGATACTGAGCCTAACTCGTAAAGCGAAACCATCTATGTCTTTTACAAAATATATACCTTTTTAAAGTCTGTACTTTATAGAAAATAAATAAACAAGAAATAATCAATCGTACCACGAACAGGAGTCTTTATTTAGAGTAGGGCGTGATTCTCATCAAAAATACATCGGCGAGGCCCTGTTTACACTACCCTACACCCTTTTGATGGCATATAATCTGTGGTATTATTGTAATAATCGGGGGAAATGATTGCGGGGGACGGGGTTTTCTGTTATCGTAATAAAGTGGAAAATGAGGCTACACGAAGCGGATTGACTCCGAACAAATTTTTGGCTATATTAAAAACATCGTATGAAAGTCGTAGGTATAGATAGAACGTATTCGGATCGATCGGTGTGGTACCACCGCCACACTTATCTCTAGCGTCGGCAGTTTTTACTTTCGGTGGAAGATTTCAAGGTGGTAGAACCAGAGTTCGACCGGGGAAGTACCATCACCACACCTATTTCTAGCGTGAAGCATTTCTTGCGTTTCGATAGAAGGGTTGCCGGCACACTTTCACATGAGGCGACCATCATAGTCCTTGGGAATAGCAACGCATCTGTGATTGACTTCAGATGGAACCCATGTTCTGTATGAAACTGATTACAGATGACCATGGGCGGCAGTGACCACTTACCATCAGGTGGACTGCATGCTCATTTCCTACTTCAGTCAGACAAAAAAAAAAGGTTGTAAATCTTTTCTTTTGAAGCGAACATCTTAATTTTCGAGAGACACAGAGAGCAGAACTTTTGTATTGTATGAAGTTGCTTCCAGATGTCAGTGCGTGGCAGTGGCCACTCACCATCAGAATTCCGCTTTTAAAATAGCTGTTTTAAATAAATTTAAGTAGGCATGGCGTTGGTACGTCCCTAGTCGAATTATATACGTTCTACTGCCTCGAAATTTCAAACATATTAAGGTATTTCTTGAGCTGAAAGATAGGAACTAAGTCACAGACTGTACTGACATGCTAGACTTGCCAAGTTAACAACAAGAACATGCTACTTTGACTATAATTACCACGTCATAAAGACGTATTTCGTTTGCATTTGACGTGTTATTTACTCCACCTCGCAAATCCTTGCCAACACTTTGATCGGTACACTTGTTAGACCACAGACTAAATAACAATAGATAGGACTTACAATATAGACCGGCATTGATTTTATTTGAATATACTAGCACAATACTAGTATCTACAGTATTCTAACTTCTTACAAACGCACAAAACGCAAGTTGTACCTACGCGCCACGATTTCGGTATGCACTCGGTACCCAACAGCTAGCGAATGTGCCGTAGTGGCGAGCAGGCGATGTGACGTTTTTTAAGCAGTGGATCTTTTTATTGAAATAATAATGTAGCGAAGAGCAGTTGTAAACTATATTAGGCTGTTTTTGATTGCTTTAATTGTGCATAAACACGTCCAGTGTTAACAATGTTTATTTTGGTTGGTAAAATATTATTCAGTGTGAAATTTATAACTATTATTTGTGTACGATTTGTTATTAAGTTCCTCAAATATTAAAAGAACGCGTTGTTTAATACCTTAATCTACTGAATAAAATACAAAATAATTAAGAAAGTCAAGTATACAGATGTATTAAAATACTTTAGGCGGGTAGCCCTAACGCGAACTCTTATCCAGCGCGTCTGTAGGTATAAAATTCAAGGACACGGTAGAGTTAGACTACTGTATGATATTAATATTGTGATACTAGTCACCCTTCGCAACGGTCGAAATTCGACCGCAATTTAAATTAAAAAACTAAACTTCATAATGACCAAAGTAACACCAATATTTCTCTAACTTAAATAAATTGTAATAATTTTCAAATTATTTTGAAAGCACCCGTTAAGGGTAAAAAGAGATTGATTAACTAAGCTGCATTTAAAAACAGTAGCGGGTATTTTTGGTGACAAAGACATCTGACATTTTTGACGTAATGTGTTTTAATATTAAGGTTTATTAAGTAAGGTATTACATGTTTTATATCGTTTATTATATATGTCTTTATGTCAAATTCAAGGTAGTGAGTGTAATGTTTTATGCATTATTTGAAAAAAATATTAGCATTGCGCAATCTTCTCTACATCAACTATAACCGCGCGTAATTTCATACTCCTCCGCCTGCGGCAAGTATCTTAAAAACGAATCACAAATTTTTGCTTCACGTATAATAAATATATAGTTTTTTTTAATTTATTTAATTAACAAACAGTAATAAAAACATACATAATCATATCGCCCGACAAATTACAAGTGCAGTTTATAGGCGAAGTAAATTCTAATTTTGTAACATAAAAAATACGATCCATGTGCTGTTAGGGTTTTTGGAAACTAATTAGCCAAGTAAAGGTTTCAGTTCATACTCAGAAAGGTACAGGTAATTGAGTGACAAAGTAATGAGCTTTGTTCTAGGTCTGGTTTGTTATGTACTCGTATGATATGAGTATGTACTGATATGAGTATCCGATGAGTTAATCCAGGTTGAAAACTAAGTGTGAGCCTGTAAAATCTTAAAAGTACATTTTGTACTTATGTACAGCTTGTGTAACAGCCGGAAAGTAGCAAAATCTGAAGCCAGTGCTGATGTGGTTGGTGTTGTGGAACTCTGCTGCAGCTGCTTCTGGAATTCCTCCATCTTACTAGTGAATAAGTGTGACATTGCTGTCAGTGAACCTTGTAGGGAGTCCATATTGCAGTGTTTAGGTTTTTGTTGGATATCAATAATGAATTAAAATTGGAATCAGTGCTGGGTGGTAGGTAGAATGTCACTGGCACAAAAAGGGCATAAATATGTAAGTAAACTAATTACTATTCAATTAAAAGGTTAAGGTTAAGTTGTTCAAGTTACTGTTCACTTATTTACACATACATCCTTACAAACTTTTACATTAATTATATTAATTAGCTGACCCGGCGAACTTCCTACCGCCGAAAAGTCAGAAATCTAAAATTATCAGTGTTCCTCCACAATATTATGCGTGTATCATACGTACAAATCATCCTCATGAATCACTCTACCTATTAAACAAAGCTGCATTAAAATCCGTACAGTAGTTTAAAAGATCTAAGCATACATAGGGACAGACAGTGGAAAGCGACTTTGCGTTATACTATTTAGTTATAAGATTAATATTCTGCATTTGCGCAGTGAACTTACAGGCTGAATCCTCTTTATCCAGAGAGGAGATTGGTGCCCAGCGGTGGGACATTAATCCCATAATAGCGTCTCCAATCGTACCATCTTCGTTCTAGTTATAAAAAGCGTTAATAATTATAAAAAAATACCACTTAAAGTAAATTAATTGTTCTAGAATATTTCTTGATAACTGTTTTATTGTCTTAGACCTAGTTTATGAGACAGACATCGTAAATAACTTGCTATCTTTGACGGTGAATTAATAACCTTATTCTTGTGCTAACAGAGTTGTATATTCCTCTGTTTTCGTTAATAGTGTTTTAATGGTAGTTTTAGACCGTGTGCGACAAGCGATAGAGAGCTTTGAGAAGCAAACACTCGCATATTTAGTTGTATTATTGGTACATTGAAACAAATATAATAAAACTCTTTGTAGTTCGACTCCTGAAACATCGCCACATATTTTTCTGCCTTATAATAAAAGTGTTACATGTTGTCATTATTAGGGACAATCGCCAGAAATGACTTAAGACTTTAAAAAATAACTTCTCTCCCTGTTTTAAAAAACGTTCTAATCTATATATTAATACGTGAAGCAAATTTGTGATTCGTTTTTAAAATACTTGCCGCGGACGGAGAAGGATGACATTACGCATGGATACAAGGTGGGCCAAAAGAATTCATCCGATGTTGTCGAGAAAAAATAAGAGTCAATCTTATTTTTTTCTAAACGAAAAACTTCGATTCTGTTTTTTGATTATGTTTATTTGAACCTTTAGAATTTTATTGGTCAAGTCGAGAAAATGATACTGCCCAAATGGGCGACGTTACAATTGATAAATATGGATAAAAAAAATATAAATATGCGGAGGAATATGAAATTACGCACGGTTATAGTTGATGTAGAGAATGATTGCGCAATGCTAATATTCTTTTCAAATAATGAATATAACATACATAAAATCAACTAAAAACTATGCATTTGGCACATGACGACACACACAACCTTGCATTTGACACAAACATATATAGAGTAAAAGAAATAAAACATTCAATTTCTAACTATGAAAACACGTAACATTAAAAATGTCAGCTGTCTTTGTCAAAATACCCGTAATTACTCTGAAATGCAGCTTGGTGAATTAAACCTCTTTACCAATTTTCGGGTGTATTTAAATTTTGAAAATCAATAAAATATAATTGAATTTGAGAAATATTCGTGCTACTTTGGACAATATCAAGTTTAGTTTATGAGTCGAATTACGGTCGTATTTCGACCGTTGCGACGGTCGACTAGTTTAATAAGTAAACTGCAATTAATTTATAACACTGCAATAAACATTATTATAGTTCAACGCAACGTCCATAGGTAACGATAATTTATATTTTTATAGAAAAATAATTAAAATCAAAACTTATAAAAATAATAAATGAATATATAAAACATTTAACAGCATAACGCCAACTCGTATGTTTCCCTGTACCAAAAGTCTTTCAATGCGCCTAGCGAAATTTTCACTTCAAAAATATTGTAATCGACAATTTTTAAGCGCCCTCGTAGGCCAATACAAAAAAGACATTTCATTTTACTTCAACGCAAGCGATTACACTTAACAGCGCAATCGCTTAGCGATTGCGCTTACTCCATCGCAGTGAGACAAGTCGGTAACTTAGCATGTTTGAAGAGACTATATTTCACCTAGGTTGTTCGTTCGTTTCGAATTTGCAATTTGATTTGATTCCACAAACTACTGGTGCATGTTCTTCACTTTACCGTTGATATATTGCTATTGGATTGTGATATAAACATTGTAATCTTGTCGTCTGGTGATTTTTTTATACTTAAACCTAACGATAACAACAATAAATATGAACACCACGGTGGGTGTTCATATTAGTTGCTCATCTTTTTTATCCAATTGAAAGTTTGCAGTCCACCTTATAATAAGTGGTCACTGACGTCCTTGAAAATCTGAGAGCCTTCATATATATATCTGAAGAGAATCACAGCTGCGTTGCTACTCCTGAGGACTCCCTAAATCGACTACTAAAACCACGAAAAAAGAGAGAGTGATACTATTCAAAGTTTTTAGTGCTCTGTTGCTACTCCGTTCTATGTGTTAATGTAGGTAACATTAACACATAGAAAAAAAAAAACGAAATTGCCGTGGTAGACGCGACCAAAGCGAGAAAAGCCGCGGTAATAACTTAAAAAAACACACGCTTTCTACACTCACAGCCCTGAACTAGAATTTTCTCCTGTGTCGTGGGTACCATGGACACACACAAGACGAATACACTAACACCCAGACACAGAACATGAATCTAAAATCAATCAGATACCTATCTGGCCGAGAATCGAACTCGGAACCCATTGCGCGTCCGACCTGTATGGTAACCGCTGCACCACACCGATCGTCATTCAAGGCCAAAGTTTGTGAGTGGATATGTTTGTAACTTCTTCAAGTCTAAACGGCTGGTGCGATTTTCATAAAATTTAATAGGGACCTAGCTGACACTTTGGAATAACGTATAGGCTATGTTCTACTGTAGGAAAATGTCTTATTCTCACGGGACAATCAAAGAAAATGAATTCGCGAATAAAAAACTGTTATTTACAATCACGCTCAATTCCCAATACCTCTACAATAATAACTACATATATGTGCACCTTTAATTGACTCAAACTAGTAAAAATAAAGGGAGCGTGGTCTAAAAATACCTTATAGAAACCATAAAAGTGATTAACATTTGACGGTCTTTCACCTGGGTCTATAATTATGCCCTTTCAAAATGTTACTGCCCCACTGAGGGTTTATTTTTCCTATTAATCACGGCGCCCTCCCGTATCAGTAGGTCACTCGAAACAGGACGGTAATCATTAATTTTTATGATTAATATTACAATTTTGTTGTCTGAAATAAGGAAATACTTTTTCATGTTTATTATGACCTGATAGTCACAATATTATTCAAAAGATTTCCTTTTTTTATCTGATTGAAGTAGCACACGATCATGCAGTCCACCTGATGGTAAGTGGTCACTGCCGCCCATGGACAACTGTAAACAACTTCATACAGAACATTGGTTCTATCTGAAGTCAATCACAGATCCGTTGTTACTCCCGAGGACTAAGATGACTTTACGTTTCGAAGGAAGGGTGTGGTTGCCGGCACAATTGTATATGAGGCGACCGTTTATGAGTGTGCCGGCAACCACACCCTTTCATCGAAACGCAAAAAAAATGCACACGCTAGAAATAGGTGTGGCGGTGGTACTTCCCCGGTCGAACTACGCTGGTTCTACCACCCGCAAAATTGGACAATGCAAAAAATATATTGCAGTGTTGGACAAAATTATTGTTTAGAAGAACCATAAAAAACTTGTACTAAGGAAATTATAAAAAAAACTGTTCTGCAATGGCCAAGTTGCCTTAAAATAGAAATAACCAAACTCTCAACTATAATTGTGTTTTCCTTTTTCAACATTTTATAATTTCATCTTATCAGCATCAGCTACTCTTTATCTTCATGTATCCAATTGCCAAAAATACCTATCTGATCTTAGATCCAATCATCATCTTATTAACCTAGATAGATATTAGGTTTTCACAAACTCAGTCCTATTCAGAACTTGCCAAACTATAGTTATATTCCAATCAACTGAAGACTAAACGCAGACACAGACGAAGAAAAAAAATAGGCTCGTAACGCACGCTTTAATATTTATTATGAATCATCCATCCATGCATCCATCCTTCAGCCTTTGAAAATCCACTACTTCACATAGACCCCCGCTAATCTGCGCCACTTCGTGCGGTCTGACGCGCAATGGGTCCTGGGTTCGATTCCCGGCCAGACAGGTATCTGAATGATGACTTAGATTCCTGTTCTGGGTCTGGGTGTTTGTGTATTCGTCTTGTGTGTGTGTGTCCATGGTACCTACGACACAGGAGAAAATCCTTAAGTGGGGCTATGAGTGTAGAAAGCGTGCGTGCGTATTTTTTTAAAATTATTTATTTATGCAGTATTGATATTAGTTCAAGTTGTTTTTCTTTGATACTATATACTTTCTCGGAAACAGCTGCTTATATATTTTCGAGCAGCTCGTCTCGATCGTAGTCGTGCTCGTCGAGCTACGTGGTAGGCGGAGAATCCCGTAACGAAAAAACCTAACAGCTTACACACCTAACCCCTGTTAGATATTTTTTTCGTTACGGAATTGCTTGATTTAGTCGCCGCGCTCAAAGCCCGCAATAAAAGCTATGCAATAGCTTAACATTCGACAGTATAGAAATTTACCGCGTATTAGGAGTAACCGTTACATATTAAAAAACAATAGGAACTTGAGATGTGCGACCTTCGTAATCACAAGTGCGGAGAATCTGCAATTGCTTGTCCATATATCTCTTTATTAGGAGTCTACACAATTCCTTCCACGTTGGATCTATCGCACCATTAACTTTTAGCCAAGTATTCCAAGTGGGTTGTCTGAGCCAATTACACGTCCAATCATCTAGACAGGAGTTTTAGGTATCCACTTAATGTTCGCTTTGGATAACCAGGTGGTAGAACCAATGTAGTTCGTCCGGGGAGGTACCACTCCCATTTGGTAAAAGGTGTAGTAATGACCCATTTTGTAAGGATTTGTCTGCAATGGATTAACAATGAGTTCATGATTTATTACATTTACTTTTGTTATACTTTGATATTCCATTGAAGAAAGAAACATATGTTAATGGCATTTAAATGCCACATATAAAAAATCGTCTGTCGAGGAATTTTTGCGAAGTATTTCGAAAATTCTTCTTTTGAGAGTAGAGAGTAAAGGCCAATCCCAGAAATTATGTTTTTAAAAATGACGGACATACCCGTACTAAAAGCTCTTTTAAAATCGCAATTCTAAAAGGAATGAATTCTTCATATGCTTACCAGAAACATTACAGGGCGTAAGCTGTATGAATCTGAAAAACCTTTTCCATACTTTTCGTAAGGCTTTTCTATAGGCAGAGGCTGCGGAAAAGCGTCTAAAGAGCTTTTCCTTTTCTTATTTTGGACGCAAAGCTTTACGTATTTGTTCAAAGTAGGAATTGAATCCGGAAAATGAGTGTTGATTATCAGAGTTGAAAGTTTAAAGAGGCTTAAGTCCAGTGAAATATTGGGTTTCTGGAGAGCTTATGATTTGATTCATTACATTACTACACTTAGGTTTTTTTATAAGATTGAAGTAGCAAACGAGCATGCAGTCCAGCTGATGGTAAGGGGTCACTGCTGCCCATAGACATCTGTAGGCAACTTCATACAGAACATGGAGTTCTATCAGAAGTCAATCACAGATGCGTTACTACTTCCGAGGGCTATGATGGTCGCCTCATGTGAAAGTTTGCCGGCAACCACACCCTTCCATCGAAACGCAAGAAATGCTTCACGCTAGAAATAGGTGTGGTGATGATACTTCTCCGGTTGAACTATACTGATTCTTTCACCTTTTTTTTCGACGGGGAAACCTTCAAAAGGTACCCCGAGGACTACGATGGTCGCCTCATATAAAAGAGTAACGGCAACTACACCCTTCTATCGAAACGAAAGAAATGCTTCTAGAAATATGTGTAGCGATGGTACTTCGCCGGTCGAACTACACTGGTTCTACCACCTTGATATTTATATATATTGATTTGCTTATCCATGGGTGATCCAGTGGCCATTTACCATCAGGTTAACAGCATGCTGGTTTGCTACTTATGTCACATAAAAAGCAAATTTATAGAACAAGATTTCTATTTAACAGATACGTTGCTACTGCCGAGGACTAAGATGATCGCCTCATATAAAAGTGAGCCGGCAACCAATCTTTTAAAAAGTGGATTTGGTGACCTAAGTCCTACAAATTATGAGGAAAGAGTTGACGGTGGGACGATAATGACTAAACGAAGTAACAAAACTCATTATAAACAGACATTATAACTACCATTGGATATTCGTCCTAAAACCTGGTAATTACAGAGAATGCTTATCTAGCCGAATTGTTAGAAAGTTTCTGTGGAAACAAAATGTTCGATATCCAGTTTTACAAGCTGTTGGAAAAGTTGGATTTTGATTAATGCTACTTTTATTAGTTTTACTTTTATATTTTTTGGGATTTTTCAACAAAGAACAATGTGAATTATGGTAATATTTGAAAATACATACATATACGTATTATAACAAAAGAGAAGGTTATTTGTTTTTTTTTTTATATACTTAAACCTAACGATGATGCAGAAGGGCTACCTGATGGAAAGTAGTCACCGTCGCCTATGGACATTCGCAACACCAGAGGAGTCGCCAATGCATCACCGGCTTTGTAGGAGAGCTCTTTTCGCACCTTTCTTGAAGAACCCCATGTCATAGCGCTCCGGGAATACCTCAGGAGGAAGCTCATTCCACAACTTGCACGTCCGTGGCAAAAACGATCGTGCAAACCGAACCGTGGAGGACCGCCACGGGTCCAGTTGGTGTGGATGGAACTTCATCCTTCGGCGAGTGGTGCGGTGAAGAAAAGGTGACGAAGGCACCAGGTCAAAAAGTTCCTCGGAACACTCGCCATTGTAAAGCCGGCATTGTGTTTAACTCATGTAGGATTGTAATCAGGTAAGATGACAATCCTACCGAGGAGCCCGATGGGGCACTCATAGGATTCCGATTGCGTTTCTTTGGAGATCCCGGAGTCCTCTTTGTAGCGCCGAGGACGGTCACCGGGGGGTTTTTGTGCAGCAAAAATCCCACATAACCCTGCGTCGCTCCCACGACGGGTACCTTTTGAAGGTTTACCTCTCAAGAAAAAAATGTTACGTAAATGTAGCGTAACATAGAACAAGAAAACTAAAACGTAAACGTGTGTTATATTATAATGTTAAGTGAAAACATAAACGATTATTGTATTGAGCGAAAATAACAAACCCGTTCTAAGTGTACGGGTGGACAGGATCGAAGGAGTACTCCGATACAACAAAAACAATCTATCGACTTTTATTTATCGGCAAATAATCCATTTAATCCAATTGAATCTCGTCGCAACAGTTTTGTTTGCTCCATTAAACCGAGTCAACTGACGCCCATTACGATGGACGAGTTTGTTGTTCAAAAAATAAAATAACAAGTCATTCCTACAAAATAGCGATGCAGTTCGTAGTAGATCTATTGTATTGAGGAACAACTGTATTTCTATAGCGTACATAATCAATTCAATTTTATTGTTACTTTAGCTGACATATTATTAATAATTATAAATGTGAAATTTTATTTCATATTCTTATAAAGGTATTACGTACACAGTTCAACATGGCACGTACCACCGCTCCACCCATTTCTAGCGGGAAGCATTTCTTGCGTTTCGATGAAAGAGTGTGGTTGCCGGCAAACTTTGATATATGGCGACCATCATCGTCCTCGGGAGTAGCAACAAATCTGTGACTGACTTCAGATAGAACCCATGTTCTGTATAAAATTGCTTACAGATGTCCATGAGCAGCAGTGACCAGTTACTATCAGGACTGCATGCTCGTTTGCTACTTCAGTCAAATAAAAAAGGCGACCATCTAAGTCCTTGGCAGTAGCTACCGCATTAGTAACTGACTTCAGATAGAACGTTTGGGTAATACAGCAACTTACCATCAAGTTGACTGCATAGTCATGCTACTTTCATATAACATCCATTCTTGAAGATTTTTTATATACACTTTTCATCGAAACGCAATTGCTTCATACTAGAAATTGGTGTTGGCGAAATCACCCAGTGAAATCTTACTAGAACTATCTTATTTTTTGAATACTTTATTTCGATAATATAATAATAATAATTTCTTTATTTGCTTTGTTTTTTTATTGGTAAAAGATTTATTTAGACATAACAGACAAAGTAAATAAAAATAAATAACATAAACTGGACTAAATAAAAACTAAAATTATAAATAAATAACAGTAATAGACTTATTATTACAAAAAAAAAACAACGTAATGCCGCCAGTGTTTTGGGAACCATGCCTCAAACGGCAATATTATTATAAATAAACAAGCTATCTATCTTGTTTATTTATAATAATAAGTCCCTTGTTGTTATTTATTTATAAGTTTAGTTTTTATTTAGTGTAGTTTATGTTAATTAATTTTATTTACTTTCTCTGTTTTATTTATATAAGTTCCTATTATCACCATAAAAAAATAAAACAAGGCATCTAATATTGCCATGTGAGGCATGGTTCCCAAAACAATTTTCGATCTTAATTTCAACTTTAATTACAATGGCACAAACCCAAATATTTTTATTTACCTTTCAGCCAATCCAATCAATGTTACGTCACAAGAACAGTCGCAAACGAAAAGGTAAAGGTTTCCAAAGGTTTATAAGCATTAAGGATATGTAGGTATGTGTGTCACGTAGCCACGCACACATCTGAATTGGGTAGGAATTATTGTTTTACATTTCTTTACCTGTTTCGGTGTCAAGATTTGCCATTTTGATAATACAGAGCTACTTTCTTATAAGGCAGGATTTCGTGATTATTTTTGTACTAACACAATATTAAATGACGTATTATGATTTATTTATTTTAGGAAAACTTACAGCTAAACTTAAGAACAGTGATAGGCATAGGAAGTAATACATGAAGGCCATTTAAAAAGTTTCCACATATAGAAACATGTGTATATAAAAATAAAAAGACAGTCTGTTGAGCGCAGTGAGAAGACATTTGAGTCGATAGGTAATACAGTAACAAGGTAGAAACGGTACACATAGAACAATAGTAAGATAGAGATAGGTATTATGACTTAAAGAAATCATCCGATAGCATACGTTTAAGTTTAGAGTCTGAAGTTTGGTATAAATCAATGTCTATTTTTCGCGAAACTATGTTAAAAGACCTACACGAGCGTACGAGGAAGGAGTTCTGTCGGTATTTGCTGTTGACTAAGGGTACAGATAATAAGTTGCGTTTTCGACGGTTCAGTGAATGTACACAAAGGTTAATTTTACTTAATAATTCCGGGCAATCAACGACACCTTTTGCAATTTTAGAAAGAAATGATATATCTGCGATATTTCTTCTAATGTGCAATGGCAGAATGTGAAATTTTTTACATCTTTCAAGATAATCAGACATGTATGTTCTTGATTTAAATTGAAGAAATCGCTAAAACCGTTTTTGAGTGCGCTCTAATCTGTCGATATATATATCATAATTGGGGTTCCAAATTTGACAAGCGTATTCCAGGTGGCTACGGACAAAAGCACAATAAAGAATTTTAAAAGTTTTTATGTTTTTAAAATTTGCCGAAATTCTTAAAATAAAGGCTAGCGCCTTATTAGCTTTCTTGATGACTTCGTCAATATGTGTGATTAAAAGGATGTGTTCTTTTAGTTGTGCAGATCATTTGATAGTCTTTCATAATACCGTTACTGTAAAAAGAGCTCTTCTTCAAAGCCGGCAATGCATTTACGACTCCTCTGGTGTTGCAAATGACCATAAGCGACGGTGAATGCATTCCATCAGATAGCCCGTCTGGCTTATCGTTGGCTTAAAGTATAAAAAAATATACAAAATTTCCCGCACATCAATAGTTTACAAAACCTCAAAAGGGTACGTAATATATATGAAACTTGCACGTTACGTAACACATCGCTCAACACACGTGTGTTGGGGACGTGACGGTAATACACACATTTGTGATTCCATCTCATTTTGCAGAACCTTCTTGTAAAGCCATTTATCACACTTACCCCAATCCGTCAAATTATATTTTCTTATTTCTAATTTTGATTCCCACGGGACTAAAACCTCGTTTTATTGTTGTTTTGAAAACTTACTAGGTAAAGAGTGAATATTATGTAGTTAGTTATAGACTACCTTTTGAGTAGGTGGTAGAACTAGGAAGGAGCTCCCACCACCACATACATTTTCAACGTGAAATAGTTTTTTGCTTTTCATTGGAAGGGAATGGGTGGTTTCTGGTTTTTCTTTTTAAACGCTTTCTATGTTCATTTTGATGGTGTGTGGTCACTGCCTCCCATGAACATCTTTAAGCACCGCAAGCAACTTTTATATGAATAAAAAGATATCTTGCTACTTCCGAGAACTATGCTGGTTGGCTCAAATTAAAGTGAGCCGACAACCACCGAGTTCCACCGAAGCAACAAAACATTGTGCAGAAAAAAAATAAAGGTGGTAGACCATTGTAGTTTGACCGGGAAGGTACCACCGCCACACCTATTTCTAACGTGAAGCATTCCTTGCGTTTCGATGGAAGGGTGTGGTTGCCGGCACACTTTTATAAGAGGCGACCATCCTAGTCCTCGGGAATAGCAACGTATCTATGATTGGCTTTAGATAGATCCTTTGTTCTATATGAAGTTGCTTACAGATGTCGCAGGGCGGCAGTGGCCACTTACCATCAGGTGGACTGCATGCTCGTTTGCTACTTCCTTATTATAAAAAAAAATAGTTCGACCGGAGAGGTACCACCGCTACACCTGTTTCTAGCGCGAGTACTAGAAACATGTGTGGCGGTGGAACTTCCTCGATCGAACCACTCAGTTTCTACTCTGAACACATACTAATATTATAAATGTGAAAGTGTGTTTGTTTGTTCCTCTGTCACGTCGCCACATAGCTATTGTGTGATATGGTTTATATGTTGGGAGATAGTTAGGAGGGCGGAGAGTGACGTAGGCTACTTTTTACCGCGCTATTCTCATTCCCATGATAATATCGCCGTTTTATTAGTCGATACATATTTAGTAGTTCCAGACGTTGTTAATAGATAGCGTTAGTTAAATTCATTTGCAAGTTCTGAGTTACGCTATCAAATGCTAATGTCAATTCCCTTTGACCGTGCGGGTGAAGCCGCGGATAAGAGGTAGTATTTCATGAAAATCTTTTAAATCGGTTGTTCTATTATAAATACATATCATAAGATAAGGTAACAATACAATTGAATTGAATATATACACCGGAAAAATACTGTTAATCACTACAATAGATACGCTACAAACTGCATCTCTGTTTTGTAGGAACAACTCGCTATTTTGTTTTTTGAACAACAAACGACCTCGTCCATCGTAATGGGTATCAGTTGACTCGGTTTAATGGGGCAAACAAAACTGTTGCGACGAGATTCAATTCCATTAAATTGATTATTTTTCCAACGCCTTCGATACTTTATGTATACCTTTTTATGAGTAGTAATGATCTAAAAGTTGAAGCCCGCTTTCTGAATTGAGGTCCAAGGTTCAAATCCCAGGTACGCATGATGTTAAATCAATCTACTAAAAAATCTATTTTGAAGGTGGCAGAACCAGTGTTGTTCAACTGGGGAAGTATCACCGCCACGCCTATTTCTAGCGTAAAACAGTTCTTGCGTTTCGTTGGAGGGGTGTGGTTGCCGGTACACTTTCACATGAGTTACTATCTTAGTCCTCGGGAGTAGCAACGCATCTGTGATGCACTTCAGATGAAACCCATATTCTATATGAAGTCCTTAACAAATTTCCATGAGCTGCAGTGACCAATTAGCATAAAGTAGACTGCATGCTCGTTTGCTACTTCGATTAAATAAAAAAATACCTGAATGACAGACCTTCCACCACATTAGTTTGAGAAGTAGAGGATTTCAGAGTCTTTTTCCCTTCAGGTAGACATCTAAATTTACGATCTTTTAGATAGATAAATGGTTTCTTTATATGCTCTACAATTTCCCACTCCAAAACTTTTATTAGCGTTTCACCGGGGCGATTTCTTGTCACGATGGTTTAGGTCCGCGTGTGTCAGACCCGAATTCATGAATAAATTTGACACATTTTTTTGATAATTACAAATAACACGACGACCCGCGTGGTGCAGCGGCTACCATTTTTTTTTTTTTTTTGTTTTCGAGGGGGAAACTTTCAAAAAGTACCCGACGTCGTGGGAGCGACGCGGGTTATGTGGGATTCTTACCGCACTAAAACCCCCCCGGTGGCCGACGTCGACGCTGCGAAGAGGACTCCGGGAACTCCACTTGACCGCCGCCGGTGTCCTCAGCGTGTGCCCCATCGGGCTCTTCTCTGGTGGGCGTGAACTGCTCACCGCACCTTCTGGTTTTTACGGCAACATGCAACCACACATGCCACCGTCCTTCCCGGGGTCGCTTGACCCCGGTATGGTAGCCGCTTCCCGGGGTGCAGCGGCTACCATACCGGTCTGACGAGCAATGGGTCCCGGGTACGATTCCCGGTCAGACAGGTATTTGAATGATGAGTTTAGATTCCTGATCTGGGCCTGGGTGTTTGTGTATTCGTCTTGTATGTGTCCATGGTACCCACGACACAGGAGAAAATCCTAGTGTGGAGCTATGAGTGTACAAAGCGTGTATTAAAGCGTGTAATTCAAATTATGTCATGTAAGACAGAAAAGTATTTCTGACCCTTTAGGTTAGGTGCACATTGTACATGCATGCGGACGAAGACATTTTTACTAGAGAGCCCGCGTGATAAGAAAAAGGCCTTGCTAGAATTTGTAACAAGATTATCTCATACCGTTACAATGTTATGCCACTAATATTATTCCCATTTCGTGTACAAACATCTCAGGTATTCCCTCGTATAGTACCGTTGTTTTATTAGAAAATGATTTTCCCTAACCTGCCTCCAGGGAAATAACCTTATATTGGTACCTGCGTGAGTGATACACATTGTACGCATTCAAATAACAAGAGGGAATTCCCTTTTCTCATAAAATATTGCTTTCCTTAATGTTAGTAGTAGTGAAGTGGAATTAACTATTAAGATTTTGCACTAAAGCTCGTATAAAAGAAAATATTAAAGTAATTTGTAGTTGATAGTGTTTTACGTCATCAAATCAATTAATCAAATTTTAAGCAGCTATTTTCGAATTTTCGAAATTTTCGAAACAATTACAGCCTAATGGTTGAAACTTGCCCTCTCGATTGGGAGGGCAGGAGGAAGTTCAAATCCCAGGCACTCACCACAGATTTTTCATATTATGTGCGTATTAGAAATTAATTATCACTGCTTAACGGCGAAGGAAAACACCGTGAGAAAACCTGCACAACCGAGAGTTCTTTAAAAAGAAAAGTACACAGGCTCACTTTCACATGAGGCGACCATCATAGTCCTCAGTGGTAGCAACGCATCTGTGATTGACTTCAGATGGAACCCATGTTCTGTATGTAGTTGATTACAGATGTCCATGGGCGGCAGTGACCACTTACTATCTGGACTACCAGGTGGACTGCATGCTCGTTTGCTACTTCAGTCTGATAAAAAAAACTCAGAACTGTATGAAGTTTACCAATTCGCACTGGGCCAGCGCGGTAGCCTGTGGCCTAAACTCTCTCATTCTGAGAGAAGACCCGTGGGACAATAATGTAAAAAAATCTGAATTCTTAAACCCTTGATGTTTACACTACTTTTTACACTACTTATTACTTTTTACAGGTCATATTGCACATGCTTATCTCTTTTAACAGCAACGCTAACGCTGCTGGTTTTACTTTAATTCAATACATGTTTATCTGAGATACCCCAATTTAGTCCACGTGGGTGACTTAGATGAGGGGTGACACAAGAGGAACATATATGTGTGTCCTCATATCTATAATTGACCATAAGCAGGACATGTCTTTCAGTCTAACATAGAAATCATTGTTAGCACTTATCTTTGTAAATAATTTTATCTAGGGTTGAATATATTTCATAATTATACGTGGGCAACTGTAAGGAAACTAAAGTAAGTCATATAAAATTAGTCTTTATTAATAATTAAATAATTATCGCAATAAATACACGCGTACACAACATTTATCTGCTTAACACTACAAAACATAGCACTATTCTTCCCCTTAATAATAACTTAAGTCATTTTGTATCGGAAATTGAATTCTCCGTAACATTTTAAACCAACAATTTAAAGTATATTATCCAAATTAAATGTTAAAGAATCAAAATATTTTCATCTTTTGTTTGATAATCTACATCTGCTTCAGTTGAACCAAAAATTACCGAAAATTAAACCATGAAGTTTTTGATGCAAGAATACTGACAGAGAAACAATTTTCGATGCAACTTATTAAAAAGACTCCTTATACTTCTACAACTGTCTCCACTTCTATGAAATGTCTGTGCGCTTTTCCTTTGTGGATGCCATCGAATTCGTCCTGAATCTCTTGCAGCGTCCTGCCTTTAGTTTCGGGTACAAAGAAGTAGATGAATATTAGGGCAATCACACAGGAAACTGAAAAATGCCATAATGTCCAACCAGGTCCCACCATGTCCTCTAAGTTCTGGTACAGTTTTACCACGCCAAAAGCCAGGAACCAATGGAATCCAGCAGTTATGGCTGTCGCCCGTCTCGTTACATTCTGGGGGAAGATCTCTCGCAACATCAACCAGGGAATTGGTCCAGCACCAACTGCGTAAACTGTTACGAACCAACATAGAGTCATTAATGGTACCCAAGTATTGCTAGTGTGTCCATTAGACGCCTTAAAGTGGTAATACACTGCTAAGCTTCCCATACTGACAGCCATCATTGCGAAAGAACTCAACAGCAAGACGCGTCGCCTGATTTTCTTCAAAAGAAACGTTGAGAAGTAAGTCGAAGAAACCAAGCAGAATCCGAGAATAATTGCAGCGCCTGGTGGATTTAACGAGATCGTGAATTTAACGAAAATCTTCTCCGCGTAGAACAAGACGGGGAATATGCCGCTCATCTGTTGAAAGATCATGAGAGCGAAAGAGACAAATAGTGCTTTCAGTGTTGCTCTTGTGCCCAATAATTCCTTAAAAGTCACTCGATTCTTCGCAGAGTTTCTTATATGTTCCTTCAAGGCTTTAATTTCTGAATCGATATCGTTGTCGATGCCTCTGAAATACCGTAACGCGGCTTTGGCTTCGCTGGACTTGCCTTGGGATATGAGGTATCCAGGTGACTCTGGGAGGAATATGAAAGCTATGAAGAATGCCACGGGTATACTCGCACAAAGCACGGAAAGCCATGACGTACTTTGCACCAAACCTGTAACAAAAAATAAATGTATTTTGTAACAATTTCTTCATTACACCTATATTCAAGATTGGAAGATGTATTTTTTATATATTTCTCGTCACAAATAACATCTTTGAGGATCTTCTCTTATCACAGATAGAACATTGAATATATTTACAATATATTTACGATGATGCATGCTATTCCTGAGAGCTAAGTTTGAAAGCCTTACATTAATATATACTTGAAATCCTTCACATCGGAAAAACATTTATACATTACCAATAATATAATAGATGTGACCAGCAAAATACAATGTTTATGATCAAAATAAAAATAGGGTAAAGTCTACCTATTTACGATGAAGTGTTAGGTTATTCCAATAGAAATCATCATTTGCTAATAAAAATTGTACATTGAGAAAACCGGTAAAAAGAATTTGCGACTCAAAGAAATAAAACACATTTATTTGAAAACGAAAAGAAACCTTACAAACGTCTGTAATAGGGTAAAAAAATATAAAGAGTATCCCTAATCCTTTGATAATGTCTACAATTGGGGCCCTTTGAAGACAGAATGATTAAGCCTGAAATGATTACTGGAAATAATGGAAAAGTACACAAAAGTATTAATCTTTTACTGTTACTTTGATGGTAGTAGAGGGTACTTTCATTAGAGTAATTCAATTAGTTTAAAAGTCGGTAATTTTCCAGTAGAATGTTTTGCGAGAAAGGTCTAATTTGTACTTTCGTGCTCATTTATCTTGATACCAAAAATCATTATTTTTTATGTATGTGGAATATGTGTTCTAAAATGTATGTGGAAAGTACGGGTGATACATGCAAACGGATGAATATTATTAAAAAAAACTTTAAGTCATATTTATGACAAGAATTTTATTAAGCATAAGATAGGCTACTTAACACTGAAAAAGATAGTAATTTAATTAATTTTTCACACAAAACATCACCTTACTAAATTTAGCGAATAATAAACGTCATGAAGATATAAATGGAAGGACGAAAATATGCACAAAAGTATGAAATATTTTATTTATTTATTTAAAAAGGGCAGCCAACAAGACAATACATTACACTTACAACTAAAAACTACATTAGGCTTAAATTAAATGCTGTCTTAATAACAAGCTACCACGGCATGCATCGTGGTCGAGTTTAAATACTTAAGATTATATTATAACACTTAAATGTACGTACAGTAATAAAAATTACGTACAGTATTTATGTAAATGTGGTATGTATGTATATGTATATGTATAGTAAAAAAAATGTGTTAATGAGTATTGTAAGCGGTATACTTATTCGTGAAAACCTACCAATGATATATCCAAACAGCACTCCACAAGCGAAGTGAACATGGTAGAAGTTGGCGACAGTTGGCAGCAGGTGTTTCTCAGCGATGTCTTCTATGTAGGGCGGGATCGCCACGCTGAAAGCCCCGACTGCAACACCTCCCACAAAGCGCCCTACGTAGAGACCGTAGACGTTTGGACTGGAAAATGATTAAACATATCATTTTTATTACATTCAAGTAGTAAAAACACACACACCCACACACACGCTTTCTACACTCATAGCCCCATACTCGGATTTTCTCGTGTGGGTGCCATGGACACACACAAGAGGAATACACAAACATCCAGACCCAAACCATGAATCTAAACTCATCATTCAGATACCTGTCTGGCCGGGAATCGAACCCGGGACCCAATGCGCATCAAACCGGTATGGTAACCGCTCCACCACTCGGGTCGTCAAAATGCAAAGCAAAGTCAGTAAAAAGCATGCAGTCTACCTAATGTTATGTGGATACTTCCGAACATGGACATATGTAAGCAACTTCATAAGTATGATGGTGTCTGGTATTTAAAGACAATCAAGGATGCGTTGCTACTCTCCAGGTCTATGATGGTCGCCTCACGTGAAAGTGTGCCGGCAACCACACCCTTTTATCGAAACGCAAGAAATGCTTCATGCTAGAAGGTGTGGCGGTGATACTTCCCCGGTCGAACTACACTGGTTCTACCACCTTGGGAAGTCAGTCACAGATGTTATGATGACAGGTGAAGTTATTTAAAGTCAATCATAGATGCGTTGCTACTAACGAGGATGAGAGACGAGGAAGACGGTCGCCTCATATAAAAGTGTGCCGGCAAGCACATTCTTTCAGCACAAGAACTGCTTCACGCTAGAAATAGGGTTGGCGGTGGTACCTCCCCACGAAACATACACCGTTCTACCACCTTTAAAACTTACTCTACTTCACTTTATATTTCACGATGTACATAAAAGGCTATGTACTTCATTATTTTATCCATCGTATTTATCTTATTACATAAACTTTAACAAAAATCAAATTTTCCCCGGCCACCTGTTTGGTGACAAAAACAAACTTAGAAGAACAAACTTTCAACCAGCTTTTAATATTAATGTTCTCTTGACTTTTCACTCGCAATCAAATAACTTTAATGAAGTACTTTCATCTTGTAAAGTATGATAACATAAATAAAACTTAGATTAATCTAATAAGAGCAGAATTCATTAAAATTGCTTTATATATCTACTTATTCCCGGGATTTTAGTTACAGGACCAGGTAGTATGTAGCTCTTCATCCGTAGGATATTTTTAAAGTGGACTTTGTAACAACACATAAGTCTTAAATTTAAACACAACTAAATACAAGGTTTTCTAAAATAGCAATATTTTATGTAGATTGTACTGTTTTTGACCTGATGTGACCACCATTCTTCGGAACACCAGCGCTGACTAAAAATAATCAACCAGCATAATGCTGAGATGGGTCCGTTTTGTGATGTATATCACTCATGTATCTCATGTTAGTTGGTACTATATTATTACTGTGTATTTAAACTATGAGTGTGCATTCGTTCTTTCTCTTCTTTCTTAAATTTTCATTCTTGCAACTTAAGAAAAAAGACTATAGCTCATCAAACAATATTTGAGCTATTTTACAATGAAACGGATACTCAATTTATGCTCTTTTTGAAGTGAAACTTCTTTATCGGGGTTGGTTGAAGTGAAACTTCTTTATCGGGGTTGGAAAAAAAATTAGTGTAACATTTTTTCGTTACGCGCCATCTTTTTTATTTTTCGTTACGCGCCTTTTTTTTCTGTTACGCGCCATCTTTTTTTTCCGTTACGCGCCATCTTTTTCTTATCCCTACCACGCGTGATATTAGGTAGATTATTATAGATTAGATTATTAGATAAAGTTTAATAAAAGCCTTTTATTAAACTTTATCTAATTTAACTTTATTTAACCAATTTCTGTAAAGTTGCATATAGTAAATTATTTTTTGAAAAATAACGTCATAAAGAAGTTTCACTTCTTACGAGTGTACGCTAGTACACGCACACATTTTTTTAACGTATTACATTGCCGTCACCTCGATGCAAGTAACTGAGTCGAAATATCAACCAAAATAATTCATTCAAAACCGCACGTCGCGAGTGGCCGCTGTACAGTAAAATGTGTCAAAGCCGGTATAAAATTTGTCTGACATATTTGACCCCATAATTCTTACATTACAAAACTTTTTGTACATTTTGTACTTTTTGTAAAATTTAATTATATGAAAAGAAATGAAATGAATTGTCTTTCTTTTTTCTTACACTACCATCGGATCGCAACACAACCTCAACTTAGGAGATCCGGCAAGAAACTCAGCAGGTTTGTCTTTTTTGTTATTTTATATCTCACTAGCTGTCCCGACAAACGTTGTTTTGCCATATAAAAAATAAAAAAAATGTTAAGGGTGGACAACCCTGAAGGGGTATGAAAAATAGATGTTAGCCGATTCTCAGACCTACCCAATATGCTTACCAAATTTCAGAGGAATCGGTCAAGCCGTTTCGGAGGAGTATGGAAACTAACATTGTGACACGAGAATTTTATATATAAGATTTTCTTTAATATATTTACAATCATGTTTTTACATGATAATAATTGTTCGCTCCAGTATCTTGCCTTACAGTTCAGTTATATAATTGACACATACCTTGAAGCAACGAGGATCCAGGAGACAACCAGAGGTAGGGCTAGGTAGAGGAGAGTCTTCTTTCTACCAAAGTACTCAGAGATGAGACCCGTGGGTACAGCCCCGAAGACAGCGCCCAGGCAGAGCAGCGACGCCACCCATGATGCTTCTGGACTATATAGCTGAAAAGCAACACTAATTAACATTTTATCAAAGATATACTTAATTGGGGATTGTTATAAGGAAGAATGAATTGGAGTGTTTTGTTTAAGGATCATTTCTTGTGTTTTGCCATTTAACATTATTACTAACTTAAATGTAATTCTTATAATTCTACTAGCTGAACCATTAGTTTGACCGCGTAAATAAAGTCCCGTGAGAATAAGATGTTTCCACACAGTATGGACATGGGGTTCTTCAAGAAAGGTGTAAAAAGAGCTCTCCTCCAAATCCGGCTATGCATTGGCGACTCCTCTGTGTTGCAAATGTCCATAGGCGACAGTGACGCTTTCCATCAGGGGGCCCGTCAGCCTTAACGTTAGGTCTTACTATAAAAAAAAGTATAAAGTAGCCTATATGTTAATCCAGAGTGTCAGCAAACTCCCTACCAAATTTAATGAAAATCGCTTCAGTCGTTTAAACGTGAAAAAGTAACAAACATACACACTCACAAACTTACGCCTTTATAATATTAAATATAGTATGAAGTATGACGATTATCTGATGGCGCAATCAATCCTGATGAGTTTAATTGAAAGAACTTATTGACAAATTTAACTATGTAGTTTTAGTGTTTAATGAAATTGGCCTCAAAACTCCTGCTAGTTGTTTTTTTAAATATTAGTTTCCCATAGCTTATAATTTTGCCATTTGAATTTGGATTTGAACACTCATTCGAATTCAAAAGTTTACCAAAATTAATCCCGTACACAAAATGAAATAAATTATGTTATTTATTTAATAAAAATCCCATTTCAGTTTTGCAAAGAGAAAACCATTAGGTAATATTGTGGAATCTACTTACCCCAGGTACCTTGGGTACTATTTGTCGGGAGTGAGTTGCGTTGGCAATGAGAACATCAGACGGTAGCTGGGTAATCTGCAACAGATTAAAAACTCACAAGTTATCGCACCTGAAAAAAGTGTATGTGTACTTAATACGAATTATATACACGAATTAGAAGTTATACTCCTTTGGCGTCACAAGACAAATATTTTTAAAAATTTTATCTTTCGCCTTATTCTCTTATTTTTTTTTATAACGCGCCTTTTTTTTGTTTTCGAGAGGGAAACCTTCAAAAGGTACCCGACGCCGTGGGAGCGACGCAGGGTTATGTTGGATTTTTACCGCACTAAAACCCCCCCGGTGGCCGGGTCTGAAAAGGAGGACTCCGGGATCTCGAAACGACTTCAACCGGAATCCTCCGAGCGCGCTGCCCCATCGGGCTCCTCCCAGATGGGGGGCTGGGCCCACCGCTCCGTCTAGTCTTTACGACGGTATGCGACCACACATACCGCCGTCCTTCCCGGGATTGCCTGACCGAACGGTTCGAGCTCCCACTCTAGCCGCCTGCAACCCCGGAAGCCCCTTTTAGTCGCCTCTTACGACAGGCAGGGGATACCGTAGCCCTATTCTGACCCCGAGGCTACAGCCTAAAGAAGTACAACTTCAAAAATGAACGTGCGGCACTCGGAGACTCATTCTCATCTTTATTTCAACTTCATACTGTGAGTTTTGTGTGACGAATCTTAAAATTTCAATCTCATATTTTTTTCATAACAGGCCTAAAGAAATATAACTTCAATAATGTCTAATAAAAAATATACATTTTATTGACTAAGCACAATTATATAATAACTAGCTATAATGAGTTTACCAAGTGACAAAACCAGTGTTCGATCGGGAAGGTACCACCGCCACACCTATTTCTAGCCTGAAGCATACCATGTGTTTCGATGGAAGGGAATGAGGCGATCATCTTATTCCACGTCAGTAAAAACACATCTGTGATTGACCTCAGCTAGAACCTATGTTATATATCAAGTTGCTTACAAATGTCCATGGGCGACAGTGACCACTTACCATCAGGTGAACTGCATGCTCCTACAAGCTTATTTCTATTGGGAAGCAGTTCTTGCATTGCGGTGGAAGGGTGTAGTTGCCGACACACTTTATATTAGGCGACAATCTTAGTCCTTAGGAATAGCAACTTATCTGTGATTGACTTTAGATAGAACTTGTTCTTAGACTTTAGATAGAACGACAGTGACCACTTACTGCATGCGCCTTTGCTACTTCAGTCAAAAAAAACTTGTGTCGGTGTCCCGTTTTACTGAAGGCCCATCACCAGGATGACATAATTTAATCAAATACAATGTATATATATCAAATACTACCCTGGTGTACCCTGCGCGCGTTGCTACGCTATCACAAAAAAATACATCAGAAACCTTCGCGAGCTTCATAATAATTAAATGAATAATTTACGATTCTATAAAGGACATAAAGACGAACATTCATTTTTTATAAATAAGAAAAAGAGGATAATGTTGGTCGGTTTTGACAATTTAATTATTGACTACGACAGTATTTATTAATATATCATTTTGTGTCTCTTCACACAGACCGTATCTCCGCACCATTTTCAAGGTAACATAACCCAATGTGGTTTGTCATGTTTGCCATGAAGCTACCACAGTAAGCAGATTTTTTTTATTTAGGATGTCAATTGATCCATTCCATTTTAGATGTAGTAAGAACTGACAGTTAATTTCTCAATTCAAACATATGCCATCGACCATCGATTGATGTTATTCATGAAGCATTTCATTTTAAAGTATATAACTAGATTATTTATTGGCAACTTACCAAAGATAAAATTAAAAATTTTTGAAATATTTTTATAGCCGTAAAGACGAATTGGCACAATTGTCATATTATCACAAGCATTGGCAACGAACTTCTCAGGTAAAACCGTAGTATTTTGCCAAATGCATTACCTGTCGGATGATTTACGGTTTTTCTGATAATGATAACAAGGGAGTCGTGTGTCTAACTTTCCAATACCCAATAAAACGTAAGCCTCTCACAACGACGCGTCGATCACCCTACTTTTTACTCTTAGTGCTTTTAAAAAGAGTTTGTAGAGAGTGCCTTCGTGAAATGACATAAAAACTGCAAGGTACCTGCATTGCGGGTTACAAAAATTCTTTTACAATTGCATTGAATGAGAACTACTTTTATTCTTCTACTTAGTTGATTATGAGAATTATGAATTGTAACAGTATTTTTGTGATATATATGTGACTAGCAGTTCCCGCGGTTTCACTCGCGTTTATAATATATATATATATATATATATATATATATATATATATATATATATATATATATATATATATATATATATATATATATAGCCTAAAGCCTTCCTCGATAAATGGTCTATTCGGTCTATTCAACATAAAAAGAACTTTTCAATTCGAACCAGTAGTTCCTGAGATTAGCGCGTTCAAACAAACAAACAAACTCTTCAGCTTTATAATATTAGTATAGATTTAGACCTGACATCATTATTGAACAGAAGTGAATAAGACTTATTACGACACTACGAATAAAATATTACTGAATTTATACAACGAGAAAGAAAAAAATTAAAAACGTTTTTATACAAATATTTGATACAACACATTAATCAGTAACCAAATTCATATAGAACGGAGATTCTATATAAAGTTGATCGCAGATGCATTGGTACTCTGGAGGACTATGATAGTTGCCTGAAAGCAAAATAAGCTAGCAACCACCGAAACGCAAGAACTGGTTTACGCTACACGTAGGTTTGCAGGGGGTACCCCCACCCCCTAACTATTTTTTTTTATCTGATTGGAGCAGGTCACCTTGGTGGTAAGTAGTCACTGCTGCCCATGGACGTCTGTAAGCATCTTCATATAGAACATGAGTTCCATCTGAAGTCAATCACAGATGCGTTGCTACTCGCGAGGACTAAGATGATCACCTCATATAAAAGTGTGCCGATAACCACACTCTCCCATCGAAACGCATGAAATGCTTCACGTTATCAACAGGGTTGGCGATGATATTTCCACTGTCGAACTACACTAACTCTAAACTAAAACTATTATTGTTGTCAACCCATTATTGTCCCACTGCTGGGCACGGATCCCTCTCGGAATAAGAGAGTTATAGGCCATAGTCCCCCGCGCTGGCCGAGTGCGAATTGGTGGACTTAACACACCTCCAAGAACTTTTTTTAAATAACTCTCAGGTGTATAAGTTTTCTCGTGATGTTTTCCTTTACCGAAAAGCGGTGATAATTAATTCCTAATACGCACATTAATCAGTAGTGTGTGGGTTTGAACCTTGAACCTCCCGATTGAGAGGGCAAGTTTTCAACCATTAGGCTATCACTGCTCAAAACTATGATACTATTACTTTAATACAACCGTTCGTTTAATCTTTCTTCCTCTAATCCCCTATATATCAATATATCTGTACAGCTGTACTGTTTACCATTCCTAATCCCTCAAAGGAACGGAACAAATATTCCAAACGTGTGGGTGGCAGATAAATAAGGGTTCAATGAGACCTTTGTACCGAGTTATAAGCAACCGTGACGCGGCAGAATCAAATGATGCAGAATATCTGATCAAAGCAATCATGTGTAAGCAATTTATTCGAGACTTACATTTTGCTTACAAACCATTTTGTATGGCATCGCTCTTCAAGTAAATAGTAGCGACCATTGTCCTCTGTGTTTATTTTTTATGATACTTGCTTACTTTTTAACCGACTTCAAAAAGGAGAAGGTTCTCAATTCGGTCGGTATCTTTTTGAAGTGAAACTTCTTTATCGAAGTTGGAAAAAAAATTAGTGTAACATTTTTTCGTTACGCGCCATCTTTTTTTTTCCGTTACGCGCCAACTTTTTCTTATCCCTACCACGCGTGATATTAGATAGATTATTATAGATTAGATTATTAGACAAAGTTTAATAAAAAAAAGCCTTATATTAAACTTTATCTAATTTAACTTTATTTAACCAATTTCTGTAAAGTTGCATATAGTAAATTATTTTTTTAAAAATAACGTCATAAAGAAGTTTCACTTCTTACGAGTGTACGCTAGTACACGCACACGTTTTTTTTTATTGGAGATAAAGTTTCTCTTAAAACAAATGGTGGAGGATTTTTTTGTGGTTTGAGGTGGTGACGACCCGCGTGGCGAAGCGGTTACCATACCGGACTGACGCGCAATGGGTTTCGGGTTCGATTCCCGGTCAGACAGGTATCTGAATGATGAGTTTAAATTCATGTTCTGGGTCTGGGTGTTTGTGTATTCCTCTTGTGTGTGTCCATGGTACCCACGATATAAGTAAAAATCCTAGTGTGGGGCTATGAGTGTAGAATGTGTGTTTTTTTTATAATGTCTGTGGCTTTATTTATTTATTTATCGCCAAAACTGTTTTTTCACTGTAATACAGTGATAACAATGTGTAACAGCTGTGATCTAATTGAACCGCATGCGGCATATTTTTTTATTAGTTATTCTATGTCACTCTACAAATTAACCAGCTGGTAAAACCAGTTCAGTTACAGATGGCAGAACCAGTAATTCGTCCGGGGAAGTACCACCGCCACACCTATATCTAACGTGAAGCATTTCTTGCGTTTCGATGGAAGGGTGTGGTTGCCTGCACACTTTTATATGAGGCGACCGTCATAGTCCTCGGGAGTAGCAACGCATCTGTGATTGACTTCAGATAGAACCCATGTCCTATTTGAAGTTGCTTACAGACGTCCATGAGCGGCAGGGACCACTTACCACCAGTTGGACTACGTGCTCATTTGCTACTTCAATCAGATAAAAAAGTCGATTAAAATGATATGTCATACTTTCCGTTAAGCCATTAGGGCTGTAGCACGTGCACCCTGTAGTTCCGGGACCAGAATAGCGCTACGGCATCCCCTGCCTGTCTTAATAGGCGACTAAAAGGGGCTTCCGGGGTTGCGAGCGGCTAGAGTGGGAGCTCGAACCGTTCAGTCAGGTGATCCCGGGAAGGACGGTGGTACGTGTGGTCGTAAAGACTAGACGGAGCGGTGGGCCCAGCCGCCCATCTGGGAGGAGCCCGATGGGGCAACGCGCTCGGAGGATTCCAGTTGATGTCGTTTCGAGATCCCGGAGTCCTCCTTTTTAGCGCCGAGAGCGGCCACCGGGGGGGTCTTAGTGCGGTAAAAATCCCACATAACCCTGCGTCGCTCCCACGGCGTCGGGTACCTTTTGAAGGTTTCCCCTCGTCAACAAAAAAAAAGGGCTGTACCACTTGTACATATGCACTATGTACATACTAACAAATATATATACGTACGCTCGAAAACATTACCCACCTTCTGATGCAGTCGGAAAAAGTAAGCAAGTGACATTTGACATACCAAGTTAGTCCTCAAAAGTAACAAAGCCTTTGAAACTGACTTCAGTAAAGAATTCAGTGACCACATTACAACAAGTGAACTATAATACTTCAACCTCATAAGTACCCAAAATAAATAAATAAAACATTTCTCTAAAAACAAGTCCAAAACAAATATTAAACTAAGTACACAGCAGGAATTCAGCGAGAAATCTTTGACGCAAAACTTAATAAGCTTACAATAAACACTATTCGGTTTCCGAACAAAAGTTCGAAGTTTGTAAAGAGAAGCTTAATTTAATTAACTTACTTGTCGCCGCTAAATACATGGCAACTTACTTAATATTCGTCAACTTAGTAAGTACGAGTATCCTTCGTGCTAGTTAAACGAGCACACAGTCAACCTTATGGTAATTTTGTTTGTAACGATTTTTTTTGGGTTTGGAATATAAATTTTTCTACGTTATTAACAAAACGTCGAAAAAATAACATAACTTCCAATGGAAAACTTACGTGTCAAAATATTTGATTTAAAAAAACGGTAGGCTAGTCTTCTTTCGGCTAGTCTTTATTCGTTTAAAACTTTACTTTTTAATGATGTAATAAAAATATACATTGCTATGGTAAGCGTTCTCAAAAAAGGCTAAAATGAAATTAATAATGCCTGCACATCCCCCTTCACGACTTTAAATCGCCCGTAATTTATTTTTCCTTTAATTATTATCGTATTCTCTACCTTTTCCAATGGATTTCATCCCACTACAATATTTTTGTTCATCATCGAGACTGGGCTATTTTAGAATCCATCTAGCGTTTTTTAAACGCCCGTTCATGCCGCACAAACATTTCAACCGCAAACCTGTTATTTATCGGTGTTTCTTATGAAAATATTATTTACGGCGTTCCGTTTTGGCGAAGTATTTCAGCTGTTTTGTAAGCGTTATAAATTCAAAGAGGAATTTTAATTAGTTGCGTTGCCGCTACGAAAATAACGAGAATTATTCCAAGTGAAGCCTTTGTATCTGTTAAAATTATAATTTTGTTTATAGTTACGTCTCCTTCAGTCAACTTTGAAACCATTGCTCTAATATGTTTCACTAGTTGAGTTAGTGAATCTGACTTTGTAAGGTTGATCAATACTGGAGAACATCCTACGATCTATTTACTACGGTTTATGATTAATTAATACATTTTAATGTGTAACGGGTACTATTTCACATATTTCGTCTATGATTTTAATATGTAACGGGTACTTTTTTACACATTTCGTCTATGATTTTAGACTGATATTAGCGTGAAATTCTTACATTTTAGTATGTACCGGGTACTGTTTATGAATACTTTACTTTTCTTTATTTTACGGTTTATGAATACTAGTAGTACTCATCGGACCTTCTCAACTATGAATAAATCGAAGAAGAATAACTTCTCCGCTTCAGTTTATGTACATTTAAGTTTTTTGATGAAATTACTATTATGTCTTACCTCATTTTGATGGGCAGTAAGTAAAGGTATGGCTGTGGAAGACCACGCTACACACACTCCAGCAGCAAAAGCACCCAGATTCACTGGAAACCAATTGAAATTCAGCTCTTATATAAAATAATATATGAGGCTCACTTTTATATGAGGCAATTACCTTAGTCCTCGGGAATAGCAACGCATCTGTGATTGAGTTCTATGTTCTGTATGAAGTTGATTACAGATGTCCATGGGCGGCAGTAACCACTTACCATCAGGTGGACTGCATGCTCGTTTGCTACTTGAGTCAGATAATAAAAAGTTCCATGCAGGTGTCCATTGGCAAAAGTTGCAACTTACCATGTGGGTGGTAGATTGAATATGATTATTTGCTATTTAAATTTTATAAGTTGATTAAATTGGCCAGGAATCATTGTGACAACCAGGTGGAAAAATTATAATTATTGAGAAATGCTCCACATTTTTAATAATAGTCTTAGATGTAACAACAACCTACAGCTTACATATTCGTCCGATTTCCAAGCAGCTCGTCTCGATCCGTGCGAGCTTCGTACTGTCATACCATATTCATACACGTTAAGCAAGAGCTCAGCCGGGCTTATGGTAGGCGGAGTGGGGTGTGTTAGGTTTTTTCGTTACGGATTTTTTTGATTCGGTAATAATTGAATAGCTTAAAAAAGAAGAATCCAAATAACTTAAGAAATTACTAACCAATTCCCGCTGCAATATACTGCGTCGTGATTCCAGATGTGTCTCTCTTGATATCTGGAACCGTCTCCAGTCGCTTCAGTATTTTGCTGGTGCCGTTCTTGTCTGCTGGCTCCGAAGAGGACCCTGGTTCTTCCTCCGCCTTAGTTGTTGGATCTGGTTCGGTTTCTTCCACTAAAAAATATAGAACGAAAAGCATTCGATTAATCCACATTATACTAATCTTTAGAAGGTGGTAGAACCAGCTTGGTTCGACAGGGAAGGGACCACTACCTTGTTCGAACTTCTCATAACTCGACAAGAGATGGTTCCACTAATATCCGTTAATCAGAATCACACTCTCAAAGCTTCCTTAACATCCTGCATATATACAACCTCCAAGTAGAAACTATTGGAATATGACCGCTTCTCAGGCTTGATCACCTATTCTGGGCTGAAATCTCCTTTTATCAAATTCGTCGTCAACCCATTACTGTCCCACTGCTGGGCACGGGTCTTCTCTCGGAATGAGAGAGCTTAGGCCATAGTCCACCGCGCTGGCCAAATGCGAATTGGTGGACATCAAATTGTGTAACTTAAAATACCGAGAGTACTGCGATGGTGCTACTGAGATACAAAGTACCATGCTTTAATCTTATATTTTTTATAATAAATATATGAGCATTTTATTACTTGCGTACATTGGACCTTAAGCTCCAAGATAATAAGTTATCTGTAATGAAGTTCCAAGTACGGCTAGTATATCTAACATAATCGTCTCCAAATTGTTTATATTTGGCCAAACAAATAGACAAAAAATATAATATAGGACCTTCTACTTAAGACTAAGTTAACTATAATTGAATTAATGTTGGTGTAAAGTTTAAGTTAGTGTAATCAATCCATTTTATCACAATAAAATAATAAAATAAATAATGCTGAATAAAGTTACTGGCAATAAAATTGCTAGGTCAAACAGTATAACTTATCTGGAAAGATATAGCAGCGGAGGTAGAGTATATATAATTAATTTCATTATTTATAAACCAAGTGCCCCTGTTTATATATATTTCTTCGACCTTACTGTTATGTAATTTAAAGATATCACGCCATATTGATTTCACATAATATATAAAAACATATTTAAGATATCAGTAGTGCCTATCTGTAGTGCTAATATTTTAAGGTCGAAAGTCTTACAAATATGCCTTTTGGTGTATCTCAAGGGATTATCTTTGGCCCACTATTACTGTTTATATTCTTTTGTTACAAAGTTTTTATCACTATTCAATAATATTCTATATCTTGTAGAATTGTAGATCGTATTTATATTTAACGGTTACTTCATTTTAACAAATTTAATAGAGACATCATAGAATTTTCACAGAAATAATGATTCGAAAATACTTTTCATTCAAGTGAAAACTTCGTGAGTCATGCACTTCTTAAGTCTTAACCTCCTCTACCTCCTCCCATCCTCCAATCTCCCCTAGCCTTCAATACGGGGTGAAACACTTAGAAATACTGAATGAAATTTGGTATAAAGATTGTGTCGTGTCGTTTTAGAGGATTAGAAGTTTAGCAACTTGCTCTACAAATCTCATAGCCCCACACTAGGATTTTCTCCTATGTAGTGGGTACCATGGACACACACAAGACGAATACACAATCACCCAGACCGAGAGCATGAATCTAATGTCATCATTCAGACACCTGTCTGGCCGGGGATCGAATTTGGGACCCATTGTGCGTCAGACCGGTACGGTAATGTTTTCAAAATACTATATAGTAGATACTTAAATATTATTGTTTAATACTAGATATGAAATTAAATTAACAAACAATGACAATAAAAGACAGATCAATTTGCACCTTGACCATTTTTTTCATTTTACTTTTACAAAAATCATTTCTTTTTCGTGACTACAACGAGATAATGTCATCATTGATAATTATTAAATTGACTAATTGACCATGTATTTAATTATCATTTCATTAATGATCAATATTAGTATTTTTGGATTAAGTTGTCTGACCTTTAGCTCCAGCAATCACCGGAATACCTAACCTAAGTATCACATTACCAAAGAAAAGAATCACCAAAAGAAAAAAAGGCACCTACTGCTAATCGTCCAGGTGACAGCACAGGTACTATCCTCGACAGAAGGTTTGTACTATAATTATAAACAAAGTGTAAAGCTCAACGTGAAACGGGAGACTGGCGAGCCGAGATACGGTGATCTTGATAAGTCTGGATTCATCAAAAATAACACTGCAGAGCTACTCAAGCGAGGGTCGCTTGGGACTGATAACTCATGTGTTGTCGTCTAAAGTTATATTAATGTTTAAGTTTTGTTACAATCTTTCATAACATAGACAGTTTCATTTAGTAGGTTATTTATTTAAAATATATTTTTTTTTATATATTTTTTCTTGACAAAACAGAATCTATGCGAAGAATGAAATAGGATACGAAATATATTTTTTAACAAAAACTACAGCATGAATTTAATACGTAAAAGATATTGAAAGATACAAAAACGATTGTTATTTATTTATTGTTAGTTATGTGTTTTTTGTAATGTTTTATAGTGTATTGTGAATATATGTAGACTCATGTTATAATAGTTATGAGAATAAAAGTTATTAATATTTAAAAACTTCTTGTCGAATATTTCTCTTAGTACATATAAAAATCACATAATTCGTGTATTTATTGTAGTCCATTCTATCCATAATAGATAATAAAAATCTTACTCCTCCTCATTTTTTCTTTGATTTCAAGCGCCATATTCAAAAATGATATGCCTATGTCATTGTAACAACGGAGTCGATTCCAGTGATTATCACCACATAGTGTAAAACAAAGTTGCTTTTCGCTGTCTGTCCCTATGTATGCTTACATCTTTAAAACTACGCTACGGTACGCTATTTTAATAGATACAGTGATTCAAGAGGAAGGTTTTTGTGTATGATACATGTATAATATAGTGGAGAAACACTGATAATTTTAGATTTTTAGGCGGAACAAGTTCGCCGGGTTAACTAGTGTCATATGTAACAATCCCTCAAGCCTTTTGGGCTGTAGCACGTACCTAAGAAATGCACACACATGCGTACAAACATAAATACATACCTACATACGCTTAATACCTTCGTTGTGACGCATTCGGATAGTGAAGATTTTTTAGACAAAACTATAAATTAGTGGAGGCATATAATTCGCGGATGGAGATAACACACAACACTAGTTAGTGAAATATCCGCTCAATCTCCATATTTGCTCCATATTCACTAATTGAAGCGTATTTGGGCATGCTACCATTTTAATGAGAACGCAGAAATACCTGTTTTGCAAACCGGGTATGTTTATTATTATATTAATACGTGAAGCAAAAATTTGTGACGGATTTTTAAGTAATATGCCGCGGACGGATTAGTATGAAATTTTGCACGGTTATAGTGGACGTAGAGAAGGAGTGCAGAATGTTAATATTTTTTTCAAATAATGCATTTTTCATACATAAAATCAACTAAAAACACATTACACACACTGCCTTGCATTTGTCACAAACACATATGTACTTAGTAAATGAAAATGAAAAGACACAACGTCAAGAATGTCAGATGACATTTGATTTTTAATTTAAATTACGGTCGAATTTCGGCCGATGCTACGGGTGACTAGTTCTCATTACTGAGCATGTTTCTGGTAACATGCGAATTGGCAATAATCATTTTGCAATTATAGGTTTAAATTATATTTACCAATGTAAGCAAATTATGTTTCGAAGTACAGCTTCAGAAAAGTAATATACTTCTGGAAGTTGTACTTCTTTAAGTAAACAAAGCAGATTTAAATTTTGCTGTGTGCTTTACCGTCCCATGTAAATAGTCTCAAAAACCGGTTTTTCTATCATAATATATACTCAAACTTAGAAATAGAATCTTTATCTTATTCAGTATTGTACTAGTGTATACAAGTAAAATATCACTAAACCAATATTGTCCCACTGGTGGGCATGGGTTATGAGAGAGAGAGATTTAAGCCAAAGTTTGCGGCAGCTAAGTTTTGATAGACTTCACAAACCTTGGAGAGCTTTTTTTAAAGAAAACGAATTTTCTTAAAGTTCGTAAGGAAACCTGTGGAACTGGTTTCACCTCACGATATTCCTGTTCATTTAAATTTAAGAAAAATCAAAAGAGTGTGCCTAAAATTCGGACCTCGCGCCCTGGATAGAAAAGCGAAGTTTCAATGATCAGGCTATCTATCACTGTTCGTCGTCAACCCATTATTGTCCCACTGCTGGGCACGGGTCTTCTCTCAGAATGAGAGAGTTTTAGGCCATAGTCCACCGCGCTGGCCAAGTGCGAATTGGTGGACTTCACACACCTCCGAGAACTTTTTTTTTTTAAAGAACTCTCGGGTGTGTAGGTTTCCTCACGATGTTTTCCTTCACCGAAAAGCAGTGATAGTTAATGTATAATACGCACATAAATCAGTGATGCGTGCCTGGGTTTGAACCTCGGACCTCCCGATTGAGAGGGCAAGTTTCAACCATTAGGCTATCACTGCTCCTCTAATCTATCACTGTTCACTAAAAAAAATCCGGAACCATATTTAAAGATCAGCGTCTTACGTAAATCATCCCTTTCTTACTACAATCTGCGAAACAGGAAGCATTTCCTTATTGGATTTAAATCCACCTGTCTGCGTGACGTATCTCACGATTGCAATTTATATACATGAAGACGCCCGTATTTGTCGAAACGATGAGCAAACATGTCCAATTTCTGGATAAACAGACGAGTATTATCACACTGAACATAGATGCAGGATGATACATATATAAGAAATCGTGTAAAGTTAATTTTGAAGTCAAACTTCTTAAAGCTATTTACGGGAAAAGTAGATAACATTAAGATATGCCATTACACAATAAGTAAAGGGTTTATATATTTTTGGTACAACATTACCATAGCAAATGTGCATTTTTTTTTTGTTTTCAAGGGGGAAACCTTCCAAAGGTACCCGACGTCGTGGGAGCGACGCAGGGTTATGTGGGAGTGACCACTTACCGGGTACTACTGAAGTAGCAAACGAGTATACTTCAGTCAGAAAAAAATCTACATTTATTTCTCGCTTACAAAAGCAACCAATATTGACTACCTCTGACTCTGATAACCCCTCAACCGAGCCATAACCCATAGGCGCTTAAGACGTACAGTGCACCCAAAAGTTAACATCATTGGACCCATGAACCCGCCCTTAACAACACTACGTAGAGGCTATTATCGCTTGCCAACAAATAAGGGTGATGCGTCTACATATAAGGGGTACAGACATTGATAATTTATGTATGTATGTGTTTTTTTATCAGCTAGATAAGTGTGTTTGTCTCGGTGGAGATTTATAGGCATTATGAATGCAATAATTACTTGTACTTTGTATCTCCTTTGAAATTCATACATCCCGACATAATTGCTAATAATAATTAGGAAATTAATAAGTTACGTAAGACATTTAGGGGTACTCCTCATCCCTTTTTTTAGATTGAATCAGCAAACAAGATTACAATCTACCTGATGGTAAGTGGCAACTGGCGCCCTTGGACATCAGTAAGTAACTTCAGACATATACTTTCTACCACCCCGCAAGTCCAGTCGAATCACATTAAAATTTACTTAGGTGGGTAAGAGGAACGCACCGGTGCGTTCCATTGGAGATCCAGGGGTCCCCTACAAGCGCTGAGGAAGGCCACCGAGGAGGTTTTAGTGTGTGAAAATACCACATAATCCGGGGTCTCTTCCAAAGCTCCGGCGTAGCTTTTGAAGGTTTCCTCCCAGTCAAAAAAGAATGGTTTAGGGTAATATTATAATTTTTTTAACCAGAAATCGTGTAAAATTCCGAAAATAGTACGAATCAAGTCTCAAGGTGATAAAACATTGGTTTGACCAGTGAGGTACCACCGCCTCACTTATTTCTATCGTGAAGCAATTCTTGCGTTTCGTTGGCAGGATGTGGTTGCTAGCACCATTTTATATAAGAGGACCATCTTAGTCCTCGGGTGTAGCAACGCATCTGTGATTAACTTCGGATAGAACCCATGTTCTGTACGAAGTTGATTACAGATGTCCATGAGCGGCACTGACCACTTACCATCAGGTGGACTGCATGCTCGTTTGCTATTTAGGACAAGGGCATACGACATTACGAAATAGACCTAAAAATGCCAAAGTGCTTAAAAACATCCTAATGTCTGGTATAACAAAGGCAGCCATTAAGTTCCATCTCATTTCGACAGAAGTCGATACAGCTTTTATCCAATTCGTCCGTATTGTCATTATTGGTGCAACAGCATCGTAAAATTCTTGTAATGAAAACATGCACTTGTGCCCTTGTCCCACCGAAGGTGCGATATAAGAAAGAAAGAAATTGTTTATTCGTAATGCGCACACACTCATACAGTTTAAAGACACAATTTGCTAGTTGATTATTTTCAGCCAGCGCTGGTCTTCCGAAGGATCCGAATGGTGAGGTCACGTCTGATATGTAAATCTTCCCACTCCAAATCAAATCAATTCCAAAATTGATCGTTGATCCGTTATCTCACTGGAATTAAATCTATTCCTGGAACTATAGACAGTAGTTCTATTTGTAAAGCTAGCACTTGCACACTGAAGGCTTCCGTGATAGTATATCTGGTAGATTGAACTTAGTACTCGCAAATGCCAGCGACGGATACATAAATTACTAGCCTATTCCCGTGGCTTCTACTGCAGTATTTAGTATCCTATGGTTTTAATCTAGGTCATAAAATATGTGTGTGGCAAATTTAAGCGAAATCTAACTGATAGTTTTGGCGTAAAAGTGTAACAAGGTACAGGTACAGGTGGTAAAACCAGTGTAGTTCGACTGGGGAAGTACCACCGCCACACCTATTTCTAGCGTGAAGCATTTCTTGCGTTGCGATAGAAGGATCTGGTTGCCGGCACACTTTCACATGAGGCGACCATCATAGTCCTCGGGAGTAGCAACGAACCTGTGATTGACTTCAGATGGAACCCATGTTCTGTATGTAGTTGATTACAGATGTACATGGGCGGCAGTGACCACTTACCATCAGGTGGACTGCATGCTCGTTTGCTACTTCAGTCAGATAAAAAAAAACACTTTCAGGCCAAAATTATCAGTTGGATTTCGCTTAAGAGCGCTTTCATTAGGTCTCAAGTAGCGCGGCCGCAGCGCGTCGACCGTGCGACTGCAACGGATGCTTCCTTATTGAAATAATTATTCAGTATTTATTATTTTTTATTATAATTTCCATTATAAAAGTCTATCACAACAAGTAGACGTAACAACATCAATAAAATGGATACCCACGCAATATAGGAACTCACAAACAACCGTATTTTGACCTTATCTTACCGGAACCCAAAGTATAATCCGATCAGTAGAGTGAAGCATGATGAGACTAAGGGCATTTTCACATTAGACGTAAGTCGGACTACTGACGCACGACTGTTGGACGATTAAATTACGGCACAGTCATGGAATATAATTTTTTTCTCACATGTTTTTAATATATTGAAATAGCTGACGATCGTGTAATCTGACTGATAATTCGTGGCCGATACTGCTTATGACATCTGTAACTAAGCTAGAACCAAAAACAAGCCATGCCTGAAGTTGCCCTTAGATACGTTGCTATACCCGAAAACTAAGTTGAAACGTCAGTATAGATTGTGTGTGGCTGTCTGGTTTTATGTATGTTTTAAATCTATTATAATTTAAATAAAAAGTTCATATAAGGCGAATATGAAAGCAGGATGGCATCAAAGTCCTTCAACCGGTATGCAACTATTGCTTCACGCTAGAATATGGCTGTTGTACTTCCGCGATCGAGAGAAACTAGATCTAGCACCAGATAGGAGTTAAACATGGTATGACAAGGCATCGGATTCTTTGCACTATTGAAATGCCAAAATATGTATGCATATATGCACTATAAAAGGGCGAAAAATGGTAAATATACCCAAAATATGCATTATCAAAACACCATTTTTGGACGTGAAACTGAAATCGATATAGATTTGATCCCCTTTTTTTGGTCGTCGAACTGAAATTCTATAGATTATTTTTTTTTTTTTTATCGTCAAGCTTGAACTATGATAGGAATTACCTAACTAAAAGAAGAAACTGCGAAGTATTTTGCCCAAACTCCTTACTCATTGCAGCCATTCATAATACGATGCGTCTATTCTATGTTATCCCTATAGTAGAAACACCTGTTTCTTCACGTGGCTGTAGCCAATGTGAACACAGCCTAAGCCTTGTTTATATGAAAGTAATGAATGAAAGTTGCGTAACTAAATGTTCATTGATAGTGTTTGTGGTGCTAATTGGATATTGACCGAGTGATGGCGACTGTCTTGTCATTGATAATTATAATTGATTGCAAGTCAGGAAATTATGTACGGTGATAGTCCATTAGTTTAAGAATTTCAATCGATTAGAACTGAGCTTCAAATCCTAGACATAACCTTTGAATGGCAGAAACTTTGAACCTCTGAATTTAATGAAAATCGTTAGACTTAACGTAAAAGGAAAATGTGACAAAAACTACACGCAATTATTTACAAATATTGTAAGCTATCACATAGCTCTTATCGCGGGTATTGAGCGCGGCGACCGAAACAAGAAATTCCGTAACGAAAAAAACCTAAATCCCCTCCACCCCGCCTACCATGTTGTATGTATATGGTACGACAATAGGCAGCTCGAACGGATCAAGACAAGCTATTCGGAAATCGGAGGAATATGTAAGCAGCTGTTTGTGAGAAAGTATATAGTATCAAAGAAAAACTTTCATTGACAACGAAACTTGATGATAATTGCATAAGTTGATAAAAAATGCTTTGCGACAGCTTTATCGCGGCAGTTCCCGAGTACACGTTTTTTCTTTTAAGTTTTGTGCAGTTTACTAAAGTCTACTATATGCCGTTCCTAGTTTTAGAAGAGAAAGGAGAATACTATTGAGTTGACGAAGATACATGTTAAGGCAGGTTGGAGTTTATAAATAGTAAGCAACGTGTGATATCCGAAGATTGCCGTCTTACTAATATAATAAAGGAGTAAGGTTTGAAAGTAAAAGTCAACTAATCGGATTTTTGTTATAAGACTGAAGTAAGAAACAGATACGTGGCGACTCGCATAGCCTAAGATAGTCGCTTCATATGAAATTGATACCCGTATAGGTACTCTTTCATACCCTTATACCATGTAAAAAAAAACATGATTGTAATAATATTAAAAAAATGAATATAAATAAGAAAAAAAGACAAACCCGCTGAGTTTCTTGCCGGATCTTCTCAGTTGAGGTCGTATTCCGATCCGGTGGTAGTGTAAGAAAAAAATGTAACTGACAATTTGTAAGTGCCCCCGTAGGCCTATACAAAATAAAGACATTTCATTTCATTTCATACCCTTCGACCCAGATGTAAGAATCTCTTCTTTGAGATGAATACGACCCGCGTGGCGGAGCGGTTATCATACCGGTCTGACGCGCAATGGGTCCCGGGCTCGATTCCCGGCCAGACATTATCTGAATGATGATTTTAGATTCATGCTTTGGATTCTGGATGTTTGTGTATTCGGCTTGTATGTGTCCATGGTACCCACGACACAGGAGAAAATCCTAGTGTGGGGCTATGAGTGAGTGTAGAATTTTGTTTCTTTTTTTAATTTTTTGAATACTTCACGCTAGAAATAGATATGGCAGTGGTACATCTCTATAACTATAATCGTTCTACGTTGCAAAATTTTGGTGAAATTTGTAACACAGATATTTCCTGACCGGATTAATAGGAACATAAACGAACGCCATGAAAATAAACGAAGATTTTTCAGTATCTTCTCATGTTATTAAAGGGCTTTAATATAACACATCTTCACAGCTCTCACACTAACACTAAGTATCATATGACTACAAGACTCGTACAATTCTGAACGTAGAAATATACAGAAGCCGCCCTCAAACTATATAACTACTGGTTGCGAAGTGTGAAAATAATATATTTTGACATGACACCATGCACCCCACGCTTCTTTTTAAATAAAATATATTTTTTTTATTCACACTATTATTAATTTATATTCATTGAAATTTTTAACACTATTTTCTTAATTTAAATTCATTTAAATTTATTTTCTATTTTTTAGTTCGGTTTTCTATAAAAAGCGTGTTTTTTAGTTTTTTTAAACTATTATTTATTTTAACAATAATTTACTAAAACCATATCCTATTTTAACTCAGGAAGTCTGTTTTCAAGATATATTGTTAATCACAAGAATGTTAATGTTGACAAATTTGTATTTGTGATTGCATGCCCAATAACTGTATGTCAATGGGCAGTGAGGGACGGCGAATTTAGGGGTTAGAGGTTTGAACCCGGACATCTGATTGTTGAATCCGTTCTGTGCGTAATATTTATCGCAATAGCTAATGCAAATATCTTTAGGTAACTTATCTTTGACTATATAGATTTATTTGTATTTAGGCTCCGTCTGCTTATTGCAGTATCCAACATGTCTCCAGTAATCGCGTTCACCCCGAACATTACCGGCCAGTAATTTTCCTTATCTCTGCCACAGGCGTCGTAATGATCCAAACAGTTTTCGAGTGGTTTTATACGAAGACGTGAAAATAAATATTAATTTTAAAAATATTTAGAGCGACGGAGTTACTATCCGTTGTCAATATAGTATATTCTCACCGCTGGGCACGTGCCTTTTTTTTTTTGTTTTTTTTTGTTTTCGAGGGGGAGGGGACCTTCAAAGGGTACCCGACGCCGTGAGAGCGACGCACGGTTATGTGGGATTTTTACCGTACTAAAACCTCCCCGGTGGCCGTCCTCGGCGCTGAAAGGGAGGACTCCGGGATCTCGAAACGACTTCAACCGGAATCCTCCGAGCGCGCTGCCCCATCGGGCTCCTCCCAGATGGGCGGCTGGGCCCACCGCTCCGTCTAGTCTTTACGACGGTATGCGACCACACATACCGCCGTCCTTCCCGGGATTGTCTGACCGAACGGTTCGAGTTCCCACTCTAAACGTCTGCAACCCCGGGGTTGCAGAAGCCCCTTTTAGTCGCCTCTTACGACAGGCAGGAGATACCGTAGCCCTATTCTGACCCCGAAGCTACAGGGACTGGGCACGTGCCTAGAACTCTCTCACTCTAAAAATAGACACGTGTTTATTTTTAGAATGAGAGAATTTTAGGCATTCAAGTACATAGAGTAAGTGAGACATACGGCGTTTGTAAGTGGAAACAATCGTCGGGAAGACAGCGAAGTCCACCAATTAGCATTTAACCAGCGCGGCGGACTATGGCCTATACTCTCTCATACTGAAAGAAGACCCGTGCCCAGCAGTGGGGCAGTAATGGGTTGACGAGACCTAGTCTGGAATGAAAACCTTCAACTTCCAAACAAATATAGTAACCATACAATATTTGTAGCTCTAGGTTCCCTGATCTAGCTTCGCATGTGCCACCGAGCGCCTCGGTAACTCACGCTATCAGCAATAGGCTCGTAAACGATCGCCACTGTTCCGTTTTATCGTCATTTTATCGTTTTATCCGTGATTTTGTTAGCTCGTTTCGTTACTATATACTTGTCTTTACGGTAGGACTACTATAAGTTGAAATAAACTGCCTTTGCAGCATGAACTTACAATATTTTTAAGAAGTGAAAGTTTCATTATTATCACACACACACGATATCTTCACTCATAGCCCTCACTAGTATTTTCTCCTGTTTGGGTACCATGGACACATACAAGACGAATACACAAACACCCAAACCCAGAACATGAATCCAAACTCATCATTCAGATACGTGTCTGGCCGGGAATCGAACCCGGGACCCATTGGACCCATTGCGAGTCAGACCGATATGGTAACCGCTCTGCTACGCGGGTCGTCAATATAATTTTAAATGCACTTTGTTAATTAAACCTCTTATTACTTTCAACGGGTATATTTAAAATAACTTGCAAATTATTACAATTTAATTAAATTGGAGAAGTATTCGTGCTACTTTGTTCACGTTTGGATTTGAGATGAATTACGGTCGAATTTCGAGCGTTGTGGCGAGTGACTAGAATTTTTAAAGCTATACTGAATATTTAAAAATAACAACACAAAATCTCTAATAATGACCTTTAGTCCTTTATTCATTTATTTATTTATTGAACACCAACATAGTTTACACCAAATATAATAAAAAAAAAGTCTAACTAAGAAAAGCCAAGTGTAACTACATTTATAGGTGAAAACTGCTTGCAAAATGAGCGAGTACAATGTACTCGTATCAATGTAATGTATATGTAATATAAAACACAAAATGTAATATAAATTACAAAGTATAGTGTAATGTAATGTAACAATAAGAGGTATGTATAGCATTTGTCTTCGATTCAGTAAGGAAGACCTTAACAACAAATTAGTAAGAAGATAAAAAACCCACCGCTAGAACTAAAATTATATGTGTGACTCAAATGGGTCCATGTGACAAATATGGGTACATGTGGCACATTTGGGTACATATGTGGGACACATGTGGGTTCATGTTACACATATGGGTTCATATGTGTGACTCACATGTGTATATGGGTCACATATGAGTACATATGTGTGACACATGTGGGACCATGTGACATATATGGGTACATATGTGGGACAGTTGTGGGTGCTCGTTACACATATGGGTACATATGTGTGACACACATGGGTACATGTGACACACATGGGTACATATGGGTACTTATGTGTGAATCATATGGGTCCATGTGACACATATGGATACTAATGTGTGACTCACATGTGTCCAAGTGATACATATGGGTACTAATGTGTGACTCACATGGGTACATGTGACACATATGAGTACATATGCGTGACTCAATTAGGTACATGTGACACATATGGGTACATATGTGTGACACATGTGGGTACATGTGACACATGTGGGTATATATGTGGGACACATGTGCGTGCATGTTACACATATGGGTTCATATGTGTGTCCCACATGTGTATATTGGTCACATATAGGTACATATGTGTGACACATGTGGGGCCATGTGACATATATGGGTACATATGTGTGACGCACATGGGTAAACGTGACACATATGGGTACATATGTGGGACAAATGTGGGTGCTTGTTACACATATGTACCCAAATGTGTATATGTGTCGCATATGGGTACATATGTGGGACAGATGTGCGTGCTTGTTACTCATATGTACCCACATGTGTATATGTGTCGCATATGGGTACATATGTGTGACACACATGTGTCTACGTGACACATATGGGTACATATGTGTGCTGGCATACACACGAATATATCCTCGCGCACACACTAATATTCACGAACACATGCTCGCACATACGCGAATACTAACAAACACATGCCCGCGTACACGCGAATGTATACTCGCGCATGCACGAATATTCACGAACACATGCTCGCACAAACGCGAATAGTCACAAATATGTGCTCGCTCACACACGAATATAAACTCGCGCACATACGAACATGCAGGAACACACGCTCGCACACGTGAACACTCACAAACACATGCTCGTATATACACGAATATATACTTGCGCACGCACGAATATTCATGAGCACATGCTCGCACATACGCAAATACTAACACATGCTCGCATACACGCGAATATTCACAAACACATGCTAGCATAAACACGAATAGGCTCACAGGCTCTTGGATATTTTTGTGTTATAACAATTAAAAACTATTTCTAGCGTGAAACATTTCTTGCGTTTCAATGGAAGGGTGTGGTTTCCGGGACACTTTTTGAGTAGTAACGCATCTGTGATTGACTTCAGATAAAACCTATGTTCTATATGAAGTTGCTTACAAATGTCCATGGGAGGCAGTAACCACTTACCATCAGGTGGACTGCATGCTCGTTTGCTACTTCAATTTTATGAAAGTCGAAGTTCAAAATATAATAACATAAAAATAATATCATAACAATATTATATATATTTTTTTTTATTATATAATTATTAGCTTTCATTTGTTACCCGTATACTCTTATGATAATTAAAAAGGCATTTCCTTTTTTTCTGATTGCAGGAGCTATATTTACAAATCATATTCTATGTAATTTTTCAAACTGAGACAATTTATTTTATATGTCATAATCGGTTAAGCCGTTTGAGAAATCATAACTCTCGTTCTGAAGCAATTGGTCAAAATAGTCACCCGACGCAACGGTCGAAATTCGACAGTAATTATTATTATTAAATTAATAGTAAGCAAAAACTTGTGGAGCATTTTTAAGTAATATGCCGCGGAAGGATTAGTATGAAATTTTGCACGGATGTAGTGGACGTAGAGATCGAGCGCAGAATGTTAATATTTTTTCAAATAATGCATAAAACATAGATACACATAGATAGAACACATAAATAATAAACAAAGTAGAACATTCAACGTCTTATTATGAAAACAAATACCGTCAGAAATATCAGTGTCTTTGTTAAAATACCCGATATTGTTTTTAATGCGGCTTAGCTAATTAAACCTCTGTTTTATATTTAACTGATGCGTTCAAAACTACTTTAAATTGATTACATTTTATTTGAATTAGAGAAATATTCGTACTACTTTGGACAACAAGAAATTTAGTTTTTTGATTTAAGCTACGGTCGAATTTCGACCGATGCGATGGGTGACTAGTTTATATTAAAATACTAAACTTCATATTGTCCTAAGTACCATCAATATTTCTCTAATTTAAATAAATTGTAATAATTTTCAAGTTATTTTGAACGCACCCTTTAAAGGTAAAAAGAAGTTTATTAACTATCTGACATTTCATCTGTCATTTTTGACTTTATGTGTTTTCATAGTAAGACATTTAATGTTCCATTTCGTTTATTAACACTTCCGCTGACTTTGTCAATGACAGCTTACCTACAGTTGACTGCCACCCGAAAAGACGAGTTTTTAGAAAATGGCTACCAATTTTTTTGTTTCATTTATTGAAGGAATCTTTGAAAATAAATTGATATTTCTGCATAGAATGAACAGTAATCGTTTCTTTATTAGGCGTTTTACGTCTACATATAAAATTATGATGATGAATAATAATATTTATAGATGCAATTAACTTATTACTATGACGCGACTCTTTCTACAAAATATGCCGTAAAACTGTAGTTATTTAATGGACTATTTATTTTCCTAACGTGTAATAAAATATTCTATGCAATTTTAGCATTTATTGTTTTTTATTTAGTAAGAAATAATGTAAAAATAATAAGGAAAAAATATTTTACGGTGCTTCGTCAGTGGTTATCAATTTAATGAATATATGAATATTGTAATAAAAAAGACAACACAAAAACACAACATTGTATTTTATTCATTCGCAATTACATAAAATTCTCTTAAAAAAATTGTTCAAGTAACACAATAGGTCCAAAACCTCAACACACTCACATTCGTTTTATCATCGAAAAATCACTGGTAATAGTAAAACCTTTCGTTATTCACAAACTAAACAAATATTTTGAACTTATTACAATGTTTTATATAACACTTTATACGTCCGTTACACTAAAACATTATTATTATGATATTTTACAAGAAATTGATTTACTGTATTCCCGCCAAACCAAATGTATAGTCACAGAGCTTGTTGTCTAGGGATGTGACCATACTGATATCGGTAAAAAATATGTATCGGTATTATTATAGTTCTGCCTAATTGTATATCTGAGTGTACGAAATACATTATGACATTGATTTTATTATTTTTTGTGCCACATTTATATTAAAACTCTGGATAATAAATGAATTTTATTTTTATTTTTATATCAAACATTTGTTAAACTCATAACAGCGCTCACAAATTGGCACCTGTCTTCTCACAGCTATGGCACCTTCCATAGATAAAAATTATAAGATCCTCAAATCAACAATATTCATTGCCCGACTGCGTCAGAAGGAGGGTAATGTTTTTTTGCGTGCGCTTCAGCTTAAACGGCTTGACGAATAATTAGATTTCTTCAGTTTACATTGACATGGGCTGTAGTTAATGAAAATAGCGTTCGAAAGTAGGGAAAAACAAGCGGGAAGGACGACATTTTATCATAACGACAATATACATAATTATATCAAAAAAAGCTAGGTCCGTTGTAATACTTTTATGTAACTATTTTGATAATAAGTAACTAGATACATTATTTTATGAACGACTTATTTCCATCAACTGACGTTTAATTTAAGTTTAGATGCGTAATCCTAAAAGTATCGTAAAAGGTGATACTTATGCTAACAATACTTACAAATATAAAATATTTGTATCACACATAAAATTATACATAAATAATCGAATACAAAACAGTAAACAATATTTTTGAAGTTGAAGTATAACTTTTGGCGCGTTAGGGAAAAATGATGAGTGTAAATTTTTAACCATGCGCGCGCACACCCTCACGAAAAACCGACATTTTATTTTTTTCTGTTGTTAGTGTCGTTTTTTCCACAAACGTAGAATAAGTCGAAAGATATATATATTTTTTAAGATTTTTATCTTATTACGTCAAAGAAGTATAACTTCTAACGCGTGAACATAAGTACACACACTCTTTCTTTTTTGTTTGAATACTGTATTTGTTTTGTTGCCTGTCTGCTTGTTTGACATCTTCTACTTAGCAATCTTCTACTTTTTCGGATAAACTCAGTCACCGTTCAAATCAAGGCTGTCCAACCTTGGTCCAAGGGCCACAATGTGGCCCGCCAATGCATTTATAGTCTCCAGTTGTTTTAGTGCCTGATTCCAGTCCATCCCACTAAACGTGTGACCCACAGACCCTCTTGAATGCAAAATTCGTGCGTACTTCTATTAATGCTTTGATAGCCTTGGTTTAAATCTAGTCTGAAAAGAACATAAATTCATAAATGAAAGTAGATAGAAAAATATATCGAAATCGATTTTATCCTTCGTTATATCCATTATAATAACGTAATGATATTTACTTACTACATAATTAATTTATTCTGAACACTCCGGTATCTGATGTTTTCTGCCTCAGAATTCTTTTTATTTCCAAAATTAACCGCATCAAAAACTTTTGGAAAGGAACTCTGTAGGTTCCCAGTTCTAAAAAAATAAAAAAAAACTGTGTCATTATTTCATACAATATAATTATAATACTTAGAATATAATTAATTTTACTGGATTAATTATATTTTACAATTACAATTATATTTTACTTATAATATATTTTATAATAAATAGTAGATGTTTTATATAATTCTTTCAAGTCATGTTAAAATTTATGTTCAGTATGAATACCGATAAAATATGAAAACCGTAAAGGCGATTTTATCAGTACGGCACATCCCTAATATTTGTATAGAAATATTGCAATACGAAATTTTTAAATAATAATAAACAAAATAATGTATGATTAATTTTGTAATGAACAAAATCTTGTTTTTCTAGATTTATATTTATTATTTTCACAAATACATTATCCCATCTTTCACAGATGTTTTTGTATAGATTCAAATAACTAAATTTTATCTTATTCATTAGAAAGTACATACTATTTTGTTGTTTATATTTACAGAAAACACGAATAAGTAGTTATTCTAAAGTTTAAAATAATTATTATGAATAATAAACCACACTTTACTTACTTTTACAATTTATAAACACGCAAAACAAATCACACCATGACACTTCAAACTCCCGCCATATTGCACTGAGTCAAATAAATCTATGCTAAATACGATGTTGACAACATACAATTTTAAATGTTACAAAATACAAAATAATGTATGAATGCATCAAATCTGATAATACAAATTTATGTATAATTTATTTGTCTTCATATTTGCCTAAGACAGCTAGTAGAAATAATGTTTATTAAATATAAAAAAGCAGGTTTTGTTTCATATAGTAGTCATAGCACACATGTGTGCTATAGTCCAGCGAGCGGTAGTTTTAAGTTATAGCACACATGTGTGCAATTGTCAGCGGGAAGGTTAAGTATGTGTTTGTGTCAAATTATTGTTATGCATTTTTCGAAAAAATATTAGCATGGCGCAATCCTTCTCTACATCAACTATAACCGTGTGTAATTTCATACTCCTCCGTCTGCGGCAAGTATCTTAGAAGCGAATGACAATTTTTTCATTGAATTACTTTCAAATACAAAGCATCAAATAGGTTTTAAGTCAAATGCTATTACAAAACATTTCATTATCAGTAAATTCGGATGTCTGACTTTATGCCCTTTCATTATCTCGTCTGCTCAATGAATCGTAGCCCTTTATCACAGTACTTGTATCTACAGTATTCTAATTTCTTACAAACGCACGAAACGCAAGTTGTACCTACGCGCCACGATTTCGGTATGCACTCGGTACCCAACAGCTAGCGAATGTGCCGTAGTGGCGAGCGGGCGATGTGACGTTTTATAAGCTGTGGATCTTTTTATTTAAATAATAATGTAGCGAAGAGCAGTTGTAAACTATATTAGGCTGTTTTTGATTGCTTTAATTGTGCATAAACACGTCCAGTGTTAATAATTTTTATTTTGGTTGGTAAAATATTATTCATTGTGAAATTTATAACTATTATTTGTGTATGATTTAATATTAAGTCTCTTAAATATTAAAAGAACGCGTTGTTTTTTACCTTAATCTACTGAATAAAATACATAATAAGTAAGAAAGAAAGTCAAGTATACAGATGTATTAAAATACTTTAGGCGGGTAGCCCTAACGCGAACTCTCGTCCAGCGCGTCTGTAGGTATAAAATTCAAGGACACGGCAGAGTTAGACTACTGTATGATATTAATACTGTGCCTTTATCGTTTACAGTTGTTGTATGATAAAGACATCTTGATTTCATTATCTACTGTTGTTATTAATGACACTAATAATGCCTGTTACACTCACAACCTGATAGTAGGTGTTCTCTTTTGAATGGTTTCTGGGTACGTACATAATTCATCGTCAACCCATTATTGTCCTACTGCTGGGCACGGGTCTTCTCTCAGAATGATAGAGTTTTAGGCCATAGTCCACCGCGCTGGCCAAGTGCGAATTGGTGGACTTCACACACCTCCGAGAACTTTTTTTTTTAAAGAACACTCGGGTGTGTAGGTTTCCTCACCATAGGATGTTTTCTTTCACCGAAAGGCAATGATACTTAATTTCTAATACGCACATAAATCAGTGGTGCGTGCCTGGGTTTGAGCCTCGGACCTCCCGCTTAAGAGGGCAAGTTTCAACCATTAGGATATCACTGCTCTACGTACATATTTACAATCTAGGATTCTTTATGGTCGTATACGTACTTAATTACAACCATAAAAATCCTAGATTAATAAAATTACATTGGATTTACCTTACTGCTTTGTAAATCTCTTGGTTTCTTGTTGTCTTTTGAAATCGTAGGTCTTCTTTCTTCAGGTAATTTTCTTTTTAACCGACTTCGCAAAGGTTATCTATTCGTCACGTATTTTTTTAATTATTATTTTACGAACTACACTGGTTCTACTACCTTTCGAAGGTGGTAGAACCAGTGTAGTTCGACCGGGGAAGTACTCCGTGTCGATGGAAGGATGTGGCATACTTTTATATGAAGCGACCATCATAGTCCTCGGGAGTAGCAACGCATTGATTTCGGGTAGAACCCATGTTCTGTACGAAGCTTACAGATGTTCATATGCGGCAGTGACCACTTACCATCAGGTGGACTGCATGCTCGTTAGCTACTTTAATCATATATAAAAAATAAAAAAGGTTAAATGGTCTCCTTAAATAAAGTAACAGTATCCACACTCTTCCACCAAAACGCAATAACTGCTTCACGCGTGAAATAAGCGTGGTACCTCCCCGGTCAAACTGCACTGGTTCTACCACCTGATAAATTCAAAATGTAAACTCCACTCACCGGTTTCAGCCTTCCCTCTCAGCACCCGAGGCAAATAGTCCACAAGAATCGCCCTCATGCCGTGTCACCACTAACACACTCGTCCCCAAACTAACTTGTATCAACATCCGCCCCATGATACCCTTATCGTAGCTGTTTTGTTTTTGTGCATCGAACTCTATTTTTATCAAGGGGTTGTTAACATACCCTTAAATATAATAATAATGGCGCTTTTAGTATGGTGTTATAACAAGGTGGTACACTTAATACGATCACGTTTTTTTTTTATAACATTGAGTAGCAAACGAGCATGCAGTCCACCTGATGGTAAGTGGTCACTGCCGCCCATGGACATCTATAAGCAATTTCGTACAGAACATGGAGTTCTATCTGAAGTTAATCACAGATGCGTCCCTATTATCGAGGACTAAGATGGTCGCCTCATATGTATACCGTACGTAAGTATGCCGGCAACCATAGCCTTCCATCTCGCGCAAGAACTGCTTCACGCTAGAAATAGGTGTGGCGGTGGTACTTTCCCGTGCGAACTACACTGGTTCTACCACCTTCGAAAGGTAGCAGAACCAGTAGTTCGAAGGTAAAATAATAAATAATACGATTTCTCGCACAATACGCCATATCTATCAACTTACTATCAATCACTACAATCTTACTATCAACACTAACCCGAAGTGGCTTAATGTTGGTTTAAAATAACGTCAATATCACCTATTCACATAATAAAATGAAATAGTATAAAGTTCTATTGACTTTCAAAGTTGTTTTACCTTCCTTACCTTGCTACGAGTTTATTTTTGTATGTTAAAATTGATGTGTAGATATGTGTGTTCATTGAGAGCAGAGGTTATGTAGATAATATTGATATTAGAGTGGCGGCAAGGTGAGCGCCGCCGCGGGTCACGCTATGTATCGTAACGGTTGTGAACGAGACATTTGTCACGTATCACATTTGAAGTGATAGCCTCATGGTTGAAACTGTTATTATTTTCTTGGAAAGAGGATAAGCAAAATAAAATAACGTGTTGTCCTTTAACAAAACTGAGTAGCAACTAAATGCTTTATTTATTCATTTGGTTACATTTTTTTATTCTAAATGGTCCTACTTGATATGAAAGTAGGTTGTATTTTAAGCACAATTACAACAGAAAGTTGGCCTCTCAATCGAGGGTCTGATTTTAAATCCCAGGCACCATTTTATTTTGGAAACAGATGTGCGTATTAGAAACTAATTATCACGTCTTAATGGTGAAGAATATCGTAAGGAATCCTACATACCAGAAAGCAGTTTGAAAAGTCTCAAAAGTGAATGTAATGTTAGGTATAAGTTTCAATTCAATAAATAAATACTTAATGTATAACAACTTTAAACTAAAATCAAGAAAAGAAGAATCTTCAAGTTCTTGAAGACTTTGAAACTTTGTAACTAAATGAAATGTAAATATATTTTAACATGACTTTGAGCCCACCTTTTTTCAATAACGTTTAAGATTATTAGTGTTTATAAATCAATTGCTATTTAATTAATGGCGATAACGAATGGCCAATTAAAACAAGTTGAAGTACACTATTTATCCACCTAGTGACCTGATAAATGGTGTGTGCCGCCAACCAATTACAAATTAAAGTCAAATTATCGTATACCTATATACTTTATAATAATAAATCTTTATTTCAGACCCTGGGGTCCATAGATTTTTTAGTATGCAATTCTCTTAAAAACTCACCCGTCGCATCGGTCGAAATTTGACCGTAATTTAAATGAAAAAACTAAACTTCATATTGTCCAAAGTAGTACGAATATTTCTCAAATTCAAATAAAATGTAGAAATTTTAAAGTTATTTTGAATGAAGTAACAATTTTGAAGTAATTTAAGCCGCATTTAAAAGCAATAGCGGGTATTTTGGCAGACATTGACATTTCCGACGTTATGTGTTTTCAGAGTAAGACATTGAATGTTCTATTTCGTTTATTATTTATGTTTGTGACAAATGCACGGTAGTTTGTGTAATGTGTCTTAGTTGATTTTATGTATGATATATGCATTATTTGAAAAATATTACCATTCTGCACTCCTTCTCTACGTCCACTATTACCGTGCAAAATTTCATACTAATCCGTCCGCGGCATAATACTTAAAAATGTGTCACAAATTATTGCTTCACGTATTAATATAATTATTAAAAATAAGAAATGAACTTAACACTACTGCTTACTAGACAGAAGTCTGTTATGGAGCGTGTGTGCACCATTCTAGCAGGTCCATAGAGGGCTCGTCCCTGTAGCCTCGGGGTCAGAATAGGGCTACGGTATCCCCTGCCTGTCGTAAGAGGCGACTAAAAGGGGCTTCCGCGGTTGCAGACGGCTAGAGTGGGAGCTCGAACGTGGGGGACGGCGGTATGTGTGGTCGCATACCGTCGTAAGGACTAGACGGAGCGGTGGGTCCAGCCGCCCATCTGGGAGGAGCCCGAATGGACAGCGCGCTCGGAGGACTCCGGTTGAAGTCGTTCCGAGATCCCGGAGTCCTCCTTTTCAGCGCCGAGGACGGCCACCGGGGGGGTTTTAGTGCGGTAAAAATCCCACATAACCCTGCGTCGCTCCCACGGCGTCGGGTACCTTTTAAAGGTTTCCCCCTCGAAAACAAAAAAAAAGGTCCATACAGGGCTGTTAAATTGGTACGTCAACTTGCTGAGAAGGACGTTGGTGCATTCCGCCACCCGGCCCATCATGGACGCAACACGCTTACGGATAACCGCATAAAAATCGACCACCCAAACCTCCGCAAACATGGTAGATGCACTACAGTGACGTGGCTTCCCCAGCTTGCTTGTAAACATTTTTTTCTAAAATTATGGCTGTTAGCCAATTTTGCTACGATTTGCAGCAAAATCTTATAGCCTTAGGGCGTCTATCAATTAGAAAGAAAGAAATAATGAGTAGCAGAGCATTATAAATTATGTACTCTCAATAAACTAAAATCAAATAAAAAGCAAATAAAAAATATATGAACCGAAATGATAGCCTTCCTTCTTTTAAAGTCGGTTAAAAAGTAAATTACGTGAAGTGATTTTTATAGTATTTCGAAACTCCCCCTCCCCTTATTAAAGAACACACATATATGTCTAACGTTGCTGCTTACAGCTCTAAATAAAGCGCTTATACCGAATATTTCGGGTAGACTGGTGACATCACCTCATACCTAATTCTGCTTTGTAACAGTATTAAGCACTATATCCTGATTTAACCCACTGACTCTGACAGGAGGTGTTCCAACGTAATCTCCCGAAATACGCATGCAGCCGACATCAATAGAGGCCATCAAATTTATCTCATACGATATTGTTCTCATACAATTCAGTTCCGTCTGGCGATGACCTAAAGTTTAAAATGAATTAAAATCTAGAAGTACATATAAGCTTATATGTACTTTAAATAAACAGAGTACATATGTAGTTTTCAAGGTGGTAGAACCAGTGTAGTTCGACCGGGGAAGTACCACCGCCATACCTATTTTTAGCGAGAAGCATTTATTTTCTTACGTTTCGAAAGAAGGGTGTGGTTGCCGGCACACTTTCACATGAGGCGACCATGATAGTCCTCGGGAGTAGCAACGCATCTGTGATTGACTTCATAGAACCCATGATCTGTATGAAGTTTATTACAGATGTCCATGGACGGCAGTGACCACTTACAATCAGGTGGACTGCATGATCGTTTGCTACTTCAGTCAAAACAAGTATGTAAATATTTAATTCCTTAAACCCTTAGCCTTAAAAGGGTTAGCCAAAAACTCCGAATAAAACCAGTGATCATTAGGTAATCGGATTAACGGAAGGGTGGCGTAGTTCAACCGCATCTATTTGTGAAAGATTAATCTGTTTTGCGATCCGTTTTCGTCAACCCCATTTGTTAAGCTTAACAAACAGGCATATGTTAAGGATATATTTTAAGAATATACATTAAAGGTTTTAAGTGGTTCTATGAAGTGGAAAAGCAATCATAATGACCTTGACACAGCTTAGAGACACTTGGCTGCAGAGGGCTATGCCTTTTTTTTTATTGACGGGGAGGAAACCTTCAAAAGGTACACCAAGGAGCTTCAAGGAGCCTTGGAAGAGACTCCGGGTTATGTGGGATTTTTACCCACTAAATGCGTTCCACGCGTCCTTAGAGCGCACCATCGTTGCAAGGACGGCCGCCAGGGACAAGTCACTCCCGATCTTGTTGACCAGGATCCGCCGCTCTGACTCCCACGATGGGCAGTGCTCGAGCGTGTGCTGCGCGGAGTCCTGGTCGTGTCCGCAGTGGTGACACACTGCGGACCTCTCCCGGCCTATACGGTTCAGATACTCACCGAAGCAGCCATGTCAGGGCTATGCCTGGAATTTCGATATTAATCATGATTCTCAAGTATCAAATCCATAGGTGGACTAAACTAACCGACACATATAGCTCCTAAAAAAGGCAATGTGCGGGCTACATCAATCGAAGATAAAAAGGAGAGGAAAAGTTTTCGAAAGACTCGTTTACTCCCTCGTTATTAAAAATACTATTCAATAATTCCCTTTGGTCCGACTACTCGTTTTCTTAAATAAAAAGTCTAACATGACAGAGAAACCTACAAATCAGTTGCAACGTCACTGCCAGTGCCAATCGAGTTCGGAAGGATAAACCTGTACCCGATTTTCCGCTTCAAAAAGGATAAGCTTCTCTCTAATGTCTCATGTGAGGAGGGCGATCCCGAAAACAGATTTCAATAGAGTCGAATCGAAATTTAAAGATTTACAAGAGCATCGAAAGTAGCAGATCGGTTTGTCCAAAAATATTTTTTATTTATATTTTCTTTTCTAGTAATGTAGAAAATCGATTTTCCAGAGTAATATCTTTGGGTTGACGATCCGCGGGGCGTAGCGCTTACGATACCGGTCTGACGCGCAATGGGTCCCGGGTTCGATTCCCAGCCAGACAGGTATCTGAATGAAGAGTTTAGTTTCCTGTTCTGGGTCTGGGTGTTTGGTATTAGTCTTGTGTGTGTCCAAAGTATCCACGACACAGGAAAAAATCCTACGGTGGGGCTATGAGTGTAGAAAGCATGTTTTTATTTATTATTGGCTGATAGATAAACAATAGCAAAAATATCAATATACTGTCTTCAAAACCACCACAAGTAGCTTTATGTAAGTTTAATACAAACAAATTGGAAGACTTCTTATTTCACTATGTTTTTTTTTCAGTTAAATATCAAACGTTTTTGCCGTTGGTTAAATGGATATGGTTTGACCACTTGATAAAAAAAAACTGCAACATGAGTAGAACTTACTTTTTAATATCTGATTGAAGTAGCAAACGAGCATGTAGTCCACCTGATACTTCATTTAGAACATGAACCATCTATCTGTAGTCAATCATAGATGTGTTGCTACTCCCTAGGACTATGATGGTCGCCTCGTATATAAGTGTGCCGGCAACCACACCCTTCGATCGAAACGCAAGAAATGTTTCACGCTAGAAATAGGTGTGGCGGTAGTACTTCCCCGGTCGAACTACACTGGTTCTACCTCCTGTAAATCTATCTTATATTAATTCTGTATCTTATTCTGTATCTTATTTTAACTAAAATCAATTGAAATATTAGTTAAACATTACTAATATTTCAGTTGAAACTCACTCACACTGAAAATCAGTGGCCGTGGTTCGCTACGGTGATGCTGAGTGTGGACCCTTTTGTAAAATTTTACTGCAGCAATTGTCTTATTTAAAAGTAAAGTATCCTGTAATTATGCCACATTGTTGTAGTATTTTTTACAAATAAATATTTTTTTCTTTCTTTCAATTGTTTCTAGTTAAAACTTCACTTATCAGGTTGAAATTTTTCTCCAAATTGATTCAGTAGTTTCATCGCCCTAAACATACAAATTCATTCATCATGTGACCATGTCATAAATCCCGCCGTCATATCGTGGTCTCCTGTGGGAATGGAAAGGAATGAGGCATAAACCACCGCGCTCACAAAAACAAGTTGACTTCACAAACAAGAACATAAAATATGTGAAAACTTCAGACTTCACCTTCGTATTCACAGTTTAGAAATAAGTTCATCTTTCACTGAAATAATAAAAAAATGGATATAAATAAGAAAAAAGACAAACCCGCTGAGTTTCTTGCCAGATCTTCTCAGTTGAGGTCGTGTTCCGATCCGGTGGTAGTGTAAGAAAAAAAAATGTACCTGACAATTTGTAAGTGCCCCCGTAGCCCTATACAAAATAAAGACATTTCATTTCAGATATCTGTATGGCCGGGATCGAAGCTATAACCCTCTGTCAGATCATTTCATCAGGTCGTTAGGTAAATCTATCTGTTAGCTCAGCTCACCTTGTTTTGTTTACGAGGAGGAAACCTTTATAACACCCGACGTCGTGGGAGTGACGCGGGTTATATGGGATTCTTACTGTACTAAAACCTCCCCCGGTGGCCGTCCTCAGCACTGCGTGGAGGGCTCCAGGATCTCCAACGGAACACAGCCGGCGTCCTCCGTAGCTCAGCTCACCTAAGCTCAGCATTTTATAAGTCGCAGATCAAAATAAAGGAGACCTTCGAAAATAAACAAACAAAAACTTCAGCCTATTTACATATTATACAAAGATAAAAGTTAAGTCCTTTCTAAAGGTGACAGAACCAGTCTAGTTCGACCGGGCAGGTACCACCGCCACACCTATTTCTAGCGTGAAGCAGTTCTTGCGTTTCAATGAAAGGGTGTGCCGGCACACTTTTACGGTGACCATCCGTTTTTTTTTCGAGGGGGAAACTTTCAATGAGGTGACCATCCTAGTCTGCGGGAGTAGCAAGGCATCTGTGATTGGTTTCAGATAGAACCTATGTTTTATAGATGTTCATGGGCGGCGGTGACCACTTACCATCAGGTTGACTTTATGCTCGTTTGCTACTTCATTATTATAAAAAAGTAATGAGTTTAATGTATTTTTAGTTGATTTTACGTGACTTTTATAGATTATTTGAAAAAAAATACATTGCGCAATCCTTTTCTACATCAACTGTAACCGTGCGTAATTTCATACTCCGCGGTATCTTAAAAACGAACCACAAGTTTATGCTTCACGTATTAATATATAGATGCGGCAGGCCTTACTTGTGTAGTCGATAGTCGAGTTATCTTACTTTTGTAATCTGAGATGAGGGCTAACAAAATCATGACTCATTCTATTCTAAAGTGCAAAGCCGACCCTAAGTAAATTCAAGTAAGAAGTAAGTTCGCAAACTGCGAATAATTGTAAGTCGTGAATAAATAGGGTTATGAAATGTGCTATAAAAAGACACTATTTTTACGACATCTGATAGTACTGATGCTCTGTAGTGTGGCTTAAGTAAGATTAGATAACCTTAGATGTTTAAAAATAAATAAAATGTATAATAAATGTAAAAAAATATGAGTTCTCATGATTTCAATTTAAAATTTATTTTTATGTATTTTTTTGTATCATTGTATCAAAAAAGTATTTTATAAAAAAAAGGTATTCACAACGTTAAAGATTCTTCTTTTATAAAAGTGCCTTTAAAAAGTTATACTTCATATAGTTAACGATATAAGCTCAAAAAATTACGGTACTCTTATTTCAAGACGGTTGAAGAACGTTTAAAAAAATATGTATGCCCCCTGTATTATAATATTGCGTAAAAACATCTGATTGTGTTTTTTTTTCAATATCTAACAATACACTACTTACAATATCTCGAAGGTGGTAGAACAAGTGTAGTTCGAACGGGCAACCACACATATTTCCAGCGTGAAGCATTTCTTGCGTTTCGATGCAAGGGTGTGGTTGCCTGCACACTGTCACATGAGGCGACCATCATAGTCCTCGGGAGTAGCAACGCATCTGTGATTGACTACAGATGGAACCCATGTTCTGTATGAAGTTGCTTATAGATGTCTGGGCGGCAGTGGCCATTACTATCAGGTGGACTGCATGCTCGTTTGCTACTTCAGTCAAATAAAAAAAAACTTATGTCATAAAAAATGTATTGTAAGGAATCAGAACTGAAATTTGATGAAATATGAAATACAATTACATTTCTTAAGATTTATCAATTGCATTACAAAACACCATAAATATTTCACTACAACAATTATGAAAACGCACAACCGCAGCGATAACCGAATTATTCGTAAATTCCGGGTAGTCACAAAACAAGATTGATATTGACATTTTTAATGATAGTAAATTTACTTATCTTAAACAATATTAACATAAAAAAATGTTTATTTTTAACATAATTTAATTTTAATTTTATTCCATAAAAATGTTTCTTTTCTTTATTATTGTTATCATTTGACTCACATGTTACTCGCTCCTTTTTGCAAGCAGTATTCGCCTATAAATGTAGTTGCACTTAGCTTTTCCTTATTGTAGACTATTGTTCTTTTAATAGCTATGTAGGTGATCAAAAATTAATAAATAACTGTATGACCAAAGAATCCCGAAAGAATAATGCCTAACAATCGCCATTTTACGATCGTATGATCACATTGCCTGGAAGTGATAACATCATTTGTTGGTGTCTTATTTTAAAGTGACCATTTTAATTGATTATTTGCTCTGAAAAATATAATGTTAAAAATATGTTGGCAGCCCTACGAGTAGACAAAACTTAAGTATTTGCGTAGGACATCTTTAGACAACCTTCGCACCATGCTTTGTCTACTTAAGTCCAGACCTTCAAGAGTTTTAACCTTTTCTAGATAGTTTTATTTAGGTTGAATGTTCCTAAGATCTTAATTCAAAACTTCTTCCTTTTAAATATGAAGTAGCCGTCGATTATTATGATTTTTTATGTGATTGAAATAGCAAACGAGCATGCAGTGCACTTGATGGTAAGTGGTCACTGCCGTGCATGGACACCTGTAAGCAACTTCAAATAGAACATGAGCTCTAACTGAAATCAATCCCGCAACCCCGGAAGCCCCTTTTAGTCGCCTCTTACGACAGGCATGAGATACCGTAGCCCTATTCTAATGAGGCTACTACAGGGACGACGAAAAGTTGAACATAGGACCACAAAATATTCTTTTCGCATCAACCCATTATTGGCCCACTGCTGGGCACGGGTCTTCTCCCAGAATGAGAGAGTTTAGGCCATAGTCCACCGCGCTGGCCAAGTGCGAATTGGTGGACAAAATATTCTTTTAGTTAATAACTATTCATGCAGCTTTGTCCGCTTACCGTATGTTAATCTACATAAGTCATAAATTACGTCTGAAATGTGTTCTAATTTTTTAACGAGTGAATCCGCGAATCACCACTGGTATTAAAGAGCCAGTCGATTATACTAAATTCTCAAAAAAATCGATTTTCTATTTTACAGTGTTTCCATCCGAAATCTTACGAGCAATAAATGGGTAATAGATATTATTTTATGAACTGTAAGGGAATTGGAAAATTTTATAGTCAACTAACTTTTGCCCCTGATTTTGTGTGTGTTTTTTGTAAGAATTAAAAAAAATAAACGATGGTAGAACGAGTGTAGTTCGACCGGGGAAGTACCACCGCCACACCTATTTCTAAGCATTCCTTGCGTTTCGATGGAAGAGTGTGGTTGCCGGGACACTTTATATGAGGCGACCATCCTAGTCCTCGGGAGTAGCAACGCATCTGTGATGGACTTCAGATAAGACCTATGTTCGATTTGAAGTTGCTTATTGTCCACGGACGGAAGTAACCACTTACCATCAGGTGGACTGCATGTTCGTTTGCTACTTTATTATAATAAAAAAAAGAATTGCTTCAATCTCATAAGTAACAAAAGTGCAAGCAGTCTGTCTGGTGGTAAGTAGTTACTGCGCCCACGCCCAAGAACTAAACAAACGCCCTTCCCGATTGAACTTTGTAAAATTTTATTTAAAGCGTTAAATAGACATTTGAAGCCCATATCTTCAGTTAAACATAACAAAATACATTAAGATTCATCTATCTATCAAAAATTTTGCAACAATTGTTAAATTTCAAAATAGAACGTAAAATTGAACAATTGAATTTTAAATTCATTTTTTTTAACGCGAAGTAGATTCAATGTTTTAGGTCATATCTCCGCTGTCTGTCCCTACGTATGCTTACATCTTTAAAACTACGCTACGGATTTTAATGCAGTTTTTTTTAATAGATGGAATGATTTAAAAGGATGGTTTTTAAGCATACATGCCTAATGTAGTGGAAAAAGTTTTTACTTTTAGGTGGAACTAAGTTCGCCGGGTCAACTAGTTTAGTTTATAAAATAAAAATGGATAAAGAGTATGATAAGATGTAACATATTGCCTATATGTGTGAATATATCGTATTAATTTATACTAAATATAATTTTCAAATCCAACTTAAAAAAAATATTCTCCTAAGCTGAACTTGGGACTTTGCCTAATAAGCACTACACCACGTATTTTATCGAACCAAAAATACACAAACACGGGTAAATACAATTTCATAATATTAGACGCAAGGGAATCCTCCGACATAAAGGCGTTTATACACTGAACGGTGTTTTATAGGCAATTTACACATTAAATAGTCCCTTGGGAAAAGCCAATAGAGTTCGAGGCTTCGTTTTATTGGAATCTGTTTTATATCCTTTTTTGAAAATGATATATCTCATGTGCGTATTATAGATTATTTATCCTATGTACAGATAAGCCGAGTTCATTTACCAAGTAACCGAGAACTGAGAATTTGTAACTTTTATGAGACCGAGATACTAGGCCAAGTACGTAATATATTTTTTTTTTTATCTGACTGAAGTAGCAAACGAGCATGCAGTCCACCTGATGGTAAGTCACTGCCGCCCATGGACATCTGTATTTAACTTCATACAGAACATGGGTTCCATCTGAAATCACAGATGTGTTGCAACTCCCGTGGACTATGATGGTCGCATCATGTGAAAGTGTGCCGACAACCACACCCTTCTATCGAAACGCAAGCATTGCTTCACGCTAGAAATAGGTGTGGCGGTGGTACTTCCCCGGTCGAACTACACTGGTTATACCACCTGCAAAACATAGTATATACAAAACTTTCCCAAATTTAAATCTATCTTAGCATGACCTCAATCTGTGCGCTGTGGTTTATCGTAGTGAAATGTATTTCGTTTATAGATTTGTCCGAAACAAAATATATTCAAGGGTCCATGAGATTGTGTGGGCAACTGATTATGTACTTGTTTTATCTGTATTGGGGTTCCGTGTACATTTCCGTGATGGTTCTTTGTAAAATAGGTTTATACGTATAACTTGCCTTGTATTTTGTATTTTGAGATCAATCGTCATCAAATGTAATAAAATTTTAATCATTTCAATAATAATAAAAAAAAAATATACAAAGAAAAGATATACAAAGAAAAGACAAACCCACTGAGTTTCTTGCGGGATCTTCACAGTAGACGTCGTATTCCGATCCGATGGTAGTGTAAAAAAAAAATATATGTAACTGACAATTTGTAAGTGCCTCCGTAGGCCTATGCAAAAAAGACATTTCAATCAGTCTAAGTTTCAAATTGATGTGAAATTAGGCATACAAGTTTGATTGAGATGACAGTGCATAATTAGCTTAGTGACGTCACTCTTTACATCGACACCCAAATTGCAGATCAAATGTATTTTATTTATGCATCAATATAAATACGTCAGATTAAAGGGTTACTGAGAAGAAAACATTTTTTTTCGTATATTTAAAGTCTTCTCCTTAAAACATATTTTTTATGTTATATAAATCAGTTTGAGTACCTGTGTCTTGCCGGGTATAAAGTCTGCGAGTCATCTCGCCTTTGTGTGTTAACACGAAGCCATGGAGTTCTAGTCTTGAGCTATTATTTTAAAAATATTTATCCGGTAACACTAAATGTGTACTAAAAGTCTCATTCGCTAGATGCTGCAATCGTCAGCGATGAACGTTAAAAAATATACATCTATCTTAGAAATCCAAGAAATTTCCTTGCAAATTTTAATGAAATTGAGCGTCAGAGTTGAGCGTCACCGTTGAGCGTCAGCGTTGAGCGTCAGCGTTGAGCGTCAGCGTTGAGCGTCAGCGTAGAGCGTCAGCGTTGAGCGTCAGCGTTGAGCGTCAGCGTTGAGCGTCAGCGTTGAGCGTCAGCGTTGAGCGTAACCATTCGAGAGTATTAACTTAAAAAATGGACTGTTTTATAAATAAAAACGTATTTACTTTCTTTCAATACAGAACCCGTCTCTGATTTAAATAGATGTCCCATATATCGTAACACAAAATGGGTGGCAGCCCCTATTGAAAGGGAGCGTCGATAATAAACCTAGACAAGTTTATCGGGGCTGGACATGACGAGACCCTTTTACTTTGTGAAAATGTCGTGACAAAAGTGTCGCATCGTTACGTAGTGTCTGCGACACTTTATGTCCTGCTGGCTTTTTTAAGGGAGAACCCTTTGTATTTCGTAAGCAGGCATTTCTAATTCTGTCGAGTAACAACGGTACTGTGTTCTGATTTAAATAATACGTTAAAAGAAACATATAATCCGAGACACTTCAATTAAGTCGTCAGGAGTTTGTTGGCTGGTTGCCGGCAGTGGCTGACATCAGATAAAACCTATGTTCTATATGAAGTTGCTTACCAATGTCCATGAGCGGGAGTGACCACTTACCATCAGGTGGACTGCATGCTCGTTCCATCCATCAGCCTTTGAAAGTCCACTGCTGGACATAGGCCTCACTTAATGTGCGCCACTTTGACCGGTCCTGAGCCATCTGAATCCAGCGGCCGTCTGCATGCTCGTTTGCTACTTCATTATTATAAAAAACATAATCGAACGACACTGCTCAGTGATCACCCACCTGGTTTTAATGATGACATGAAAAGCTTGTATCAAAAAGCTTCCATTACACATGAATTCTTAAAGTACTTGGATACATAGTGTTACATTTAAATTGATACACACCTAACAAAAGAAAATTAATAAATCTTTTAAAAGCTCTAAAAGCTTCGGGAGCTTTCTTCCAGGTGAAGTACATTAAGTTTCCGAGCGTAATATGAGGCTTTCATTACGTGATAAAAGAACTCAGTTTCAGGCTAACGCAATTTGTTAAAAATTTGGGAAACTTTACCTTCGAAATAAGGGATTTTAACGTCTTGTTTTAGGGATAATGAAAATGTTTTACTTGTTACCTTGTTTATATTTGGTTATAAAGGACCTTTGGCGGCCCTTCGAAGTAGAATTGCCGTGAAAACATGATCGCACCTACTGTTGACTTATGCTAGAAATGTTTTTTTTAACTTTAATTTTATTATTATTAATTTATAATTCTGTGGAAGGGTGTGGTTGCCGGCTCACTATTATATGAGGCGACCACCTTAGGCCTCGGGAGCGGCAACGCATCCGCGATTGACTTCAGATAAATTCCATGTTCTATTTGAAGTTACACACATGTCGATGGGCGGCAGTGACCACATACCATTAAGTGGACTGCATGGTTGTTTGCTACTTCAATGAAATAAAAAGATGTATACCTAAATCTGAAAGATTAAAAAATGAAGTAATTAAGCAGACATTTGATTAAAGCAGACAAAAGACCATATTAGCGAAATAAAGGGAATAAAGGAACAGCCGAATCTTTAGAAATCTCTCCTGAAATTAGTAATTACGTTTAAATGGATATAAAAGAAAGGGTGCCGAAAGATAGAGGGGAAAGGGATGAATTAGTCTTATGAGACCAATATTTCTTGAATCATTAAAGATATTAACAAAAGTGGGTTTTATACAAAATTAAATTATCAAATTAGCATGCAGTTCAGCTGATGGTAAGTGAATACAACCACTGTTGGACATCTGTAAGTAACTTCATACAGACAAAGGGTTTTATCTGAAGTCAATCACAGATGCGGTTCAGCTGATGGTAAGTGCATACTACCACTGATGGACATCTGTAAGTAACTTCATACAGACAAAGGGTTTTATCTGAAGTCAATCACAGATGCGGTTCAGCTGATGGTAAGTGCATACTACCACTGATGGACATCTGTAAGTAACTTCATACAGAAAAAGGGTTTTATCTGAAGTCAATCACAGATGCGTTGTGAATCAAGAGGACTAAGATGGTCGCCTCGTTTGAAAGTGAACCGGCAACCACACGCTTAAACTAAAAACCAAAAACTGATTCAAGGCAGAAATAATTGTGACGGTGGTACCTCCCTATAGAACCGTATACCTCCTACATCCTTGCGAAAATATGAAGATGAGGAGATCAGAAGCATATACTTTCATCATTTTGTTTACGTAAAGTAAAAAATAAAACAATATGCTTTGTTTAATATCGATGTAATTAAAAAACACCACTAAAAAGATTATTTCTAAAACAAATGTAATAAGGTTAACAATACTATTCAACGTTAACGAGAGAACCAAATAGACACCGAGTAGGTATTTTCACACGAGTTCGTAAAATCCGATGATTTTACTTTAAAACTTATACACACTGCGATCAGTGTGTATAAGTTTTATATATTTATAACTTTGACGACCCGCGTGGCGGAGCCGTACCATACCGGTCTGACGCGCAATGGGTTCCGGGTTCGATTCCCGGCCAGACAGTAATCTGAATGATGAATTTAGATTCTTGTTCTGGGTCAGGAGAAAATCCTAGTGTGGGGCTATGAGTGTAGAAATCGTGTGTGTATATTTATAACTTTAAAACAATATTCACACGGGTACCATAAACGTAAATCTGGCCTACCTACCCATTGCTATCTACCTACAAGGCACAAATGTCCACTCAAACTGAGACGAGTTTAGTCTAACGTGCTGTCCCAGTGCAAATTGTAGGAGTTATTACACATTTGAAATCATTTTTTAGAAAAATCTCAGGACATCATCAAGGACCTACTCATCTGAGATTTTATCTCATCTGAGAATATAATAGGAACAACATAGTTAAGAAAACCTGCAGGAAACCTTTCCTGATGTATCAGTATCAGATCAGTGGAGAGACATTAAAGGGAAATTGGACCTAGGAGATATTATCTTACATACGGTTAAATAGTAGGTAGCTACCACATATTGCATGATTTGAAAGAATATGCGTTTGGATATATATTTGGTTACTCAGTCTACGTAAAAATATAATAAGTCTTTACTCAGAAAGCTTTAAGAATAAATAACTACATCTAATATTTCATCAAGTAATATCCCACCAAAATATTTTTCTTCACACAAAATACAATTACGCGCCTATCTAATGTCTAAATAATTTTTGCTCATTCGCAAAAATAAAAAAGATTCTGTGGTAACTGAACGAACAAATCTTTAGCAAAAAAGTATGCGATTCTATATTTATTTATTTATTTATGGATTACCAACATAAGATACAGATGACACATTTATGAGTTATACTTAGAGTAATTTGGCATGGGTATCTGTTCTTACAATTAAAGGTAATCACAGCATACTATGTGTTACAAAGTTACTTTTTCTAAAATAAAACAAATATGTAAAAGTAGTGACAAATGATTAGGTTTTTGATAGCAGTTAATAGTAGGCTAAGTTTACGTTGTATATAATATATAATGTTCATGCTATATATTTTAAGTAGAAGGTACGTCACACTTCACTAGTTTAGATTTAAATATTACTTTAGTACTTTAGTATTGTTAATATTCTTTGTATATTAACAATACTAAAGTATATTAACTATAAAAAGGCGAGAGATTCCAGCGATTTAAGTTTAAGGGAGCACGCAGTCCATCTGTACGTAGTCACTGCCGCTTCATGGACACCAGTAAGGAACTTCATATAGAACATGGGGAACCAGGTAAGGTAGAATATGAAGACATGAAGAAGACCACTGAGACACTAGCTAAGTGACGCTAAATAGAGTTGAACTAAGCCACCCAGGATCAGAAAATGAAGAAGAGAAAGAGCTATCAAGGGACCTGCCAATACTATTTTTAGATAAAGAAAGGGGTGAACCCACAATACATATAATATAATATAATTCATTTTATTTTTATTATTGTAATTGTTTAAAAATGGACTTATTTTAAATTTGCGTTTAATTTGATTTGAAATTAAATTGAAGGGTATTTTTAAATTTGATAGGTAGGTGATTGTTAATTTACATTCAAAACGTCTGGTGGTGTAGAGTATCATCAAACGTGGTGTCACCAATCACAGTACCATAAGCAACTAACAACTACGTCTTACATACTATGACGACAACTGTGACGTCACGCTGGTAATGATCCTCATATGTCTAGTGAAACCTAGTGCCATGAGGTGAACAGCAGGAAGACATCGAGCAGCAGACTTCAAAAGACTGACGGAAATATTTCAAACTACTGATAATAGTGAGGTGTTTCATTCAGCGTAGTGGCACCGATGACGTCACCACTAGTAAACTGACGGAAATATTTCAAACTACTGATAATAGTGAGGTGTTTCATTCAGCGTAGTGGCACCGATGACGTCACCACTAGTAACTAGCAGCACCCTCCGCTTGTGATGACCCAACAGTGACATCACACTGATGAAGCTCCCCTCTTGTCACTTGAAACAACAACAGTTGCAGCAATAGATTTCAAAAGACTGATGGAAGGTTTAGAACTACTGCCTAATCTGCGTGATAGGTATGTTGCTAGGTGTCTGGTAGTAATGAGGCGTCTCGTTCAGCGTAGTGGCACCGATGACGTCACCACCAGCGACCAGCAACAGTCTCCGCTTCTTATGATGACGTAACAGTGACGTCACGCTGGTGAAGCTCCTCTCGCCTCGTCTTGCGAAGCCGAGAGCCACGCGGCCGTCTGGACGTCGTCTTACACCGACGTTGTGGACTGCGTTGGCGCAGGAGACGCTGAGGGTGTAGGCGTGATTTGGCTAGAACAATGATTTGGAAAGTGGTGAATTAGATTCGAACAATGATAGCCTAATGGTTGAAACTCAATCTGTCCGAGGTTAGTATCCCAGACAAGCACATTAGATTTTTCTAAAACGATGTGCGTATTACAAATTAAATATCACTGTTATACACTTTATATGAGGCCACCACCTATGAGTTGCTAGTCCTCGGGAGTAGCAACGCATTTGTGATTGACTTCAGATAAAACCTACAAGACATGACCGAAGCCTGCGAAGCGAGAATAACCTATTATAAATAAATGGCAAATTACCTGCGAGACGGTCTCAACACGAAGGTCCCATCAGGCTGTCCTCTCAGCAAGTTCTCCGCCTCATTCCTATCCACGTTTATATAGTAGGACTTGCTCTCCACCGGCACGGAGAGCGGCCGATCTGCCATATACTTCTCCCGTGTCGGCTCGCTAAGCCAGGATATCACCGTAGAAGACATGACCGAAGCTTGCGCAGCGAGAGTAACCTAGTAATATACCTGTTAGACGTATTACCTGACTTTACGGCCTCAACACGAAGGTCCCATCAGGCTATCATTTCAGCAAGTTCTCCGCCTCGTTCCTATCCTAGTTCATATAGTATGACTCGCTCTCCACGGGAGCAGGAAGCGGCCGGTCTGCCATATACTCCTCCCATATCGCCTCGCTAACCCAGGTCATCACCGTAGAAGACATGACCAAAGCTTTCGAAGCAAGAATAACCTAGTGGAATATACAAAATAGACATATTACCTGACTGGAAGGCCTCAACACGAAAGTCCCATCAGGCTGTCCTCTCAGCAAGTTCTCCGCCTCGTTCCTATCCACGTTCATGTAGTAGGACTCGCTCTCCACCGGCACGGGGAGCGGCCGGTCTGCCATGTGCTTCTCCCATGTCGGCTCCCGGTCGCACACCTCGCCGTCTGAGTCCTCGGATTGGGTTGCGTCGTTCGTTTCTGAAAATAAAAAAAGGAATAAAAAATAGTTACAAAAATTTAATGTAAGAATAATTGTAATTAAAGATCTACCAATGTAAAGAATGCCAGTTCTAGGAAATCGACAGTTTCTGGAGGTTGTCAGGTTGATACTCAAAGTTTCCATTATAACTGTGTTGAACAGTATAATAAACCAGTATCCAGTAAAGTAGAACAATATAATAAACCAGTAGCTTAGCTTCAAACGGTTAGCTGCAATTCAAACTTTTATTTATAAGTATGAAAATTTTCGAAATGAAAAATAAAAAACGTTAAACCTACATCCTATTAGCTATATTATTTTACAATACTATCCTAAAAAACAAGTATGCTTCACTCGTCTATTCCGTACGGAGTAACGGTGGACACTACTTAACAATAGCTATTTTTTAATGATTTTTAAATAGAAACCATATACCAACCAGAATCAAACTAAGTAATCAGTGTATCGACAAAAAAATCACCAATTTAATTAAGTCTTAAAATTTTGCTTAGGTCATGGAAATGTAGGGCTAAAAATATCATCAAAAATGTTTGTTCACGCCACCGGAAATGGGAAGCCGGCCACCGGCCCTCGAATACTCTGAAAAGCCTTCGTATTTTCCCGTAGAATCAAAAAATATTCTGCGCTCATTCCCTGAATTTATGGCCTTTGATTTAATAAGGAAGTTGAATTTGGGACTCGAATGTACCACTCGAAAAAATTCATAAAATGTTCATTGGATTTTCCATCGCAGAATAACATTATAAGAACAAATGAGGCTTTATTCTTAGTCTTGCTGAAGAATGCAGTATAATTTCTAAAACATACAGTAACATCATTATCGAATTGATTTGAATCTTACTTTGTAAAGTCATTTCTATAACCAATATATTACTAGAACCAATGTTCGGTTTAAAGAACTGTAATGTCTAAAGAAATTACATCGATTTCACTTACAAGACAAAACTTATGTTAACATATAATAAAACAGAGTAGGTAAGCATGCTAGAAATCTAAGTATATTTATTTTATATTATAGTATTATAATATGTAAGTATAGAAATTTGAATTTTGTTGTATATTTATTTATTTTTTTAATTGTTATAATATTTATAACGTGCACCAGTGCTTCTGTTTTAAATGTTTTTATTTTTTTATGATTCTTAATAGTTTTAGGTAAGCAATTGTATATTTTAGTCCCATCATTCATTATGTTTCTTGACCCATGTTGTGTTTATTATATGTTAAGTTATTGCAATATAATAATATTCATAAGACAACGAAACTATTATACACTAAATTAACAAAAATGGGAACGGCATACTTTTATTACAATTTTAATTGTATTTTTTTTTGTTTATGTTATCCCTTTATACTGTAATAATGAGCATTTTTAGCATAAATGACCAGCCCTAGCTTACTCTAATAATTTTACGTTACTTATTTATGTTATTGTTATAACCTACAATAACACACTTGAGGCAACGCACTCGCTGTGAACAAAATCAAAGTAATATATTAGCTACCGTGGACAACATACTTTATTATGTATTTTATTATTACCTTATTAACTAAAAAATAGATGTAAGTAATGCAAATAAATATAATTTTGAACTCATTAAAACACGCAACACTTGAACATAAAACTTTACTATGTTATGTTATTGTTATTTACGTAATTGTTATAACCTGCAATGACATCGGTGAGGCAGTGCACCAGCTGGTACACGCAGTCGACGCTGGTGGTCACTACGCGTACTCCGAGGTTGTATAACAGTGGTAGACTCACTTTAATCCACCAACACATTGTTATCACTCACATCACAATGCAACTGATAACTGTAATGATAATGTTAACTACCTTACCTATACAGATTTGGGACTATGGAATAAAATACGTGTTCCGTTAACTGTGTATATTTTAGACTGTGTTACGCGACGGACGCAGCCGTCTCTATATACATACTTATAATATATTTTTCGCTGTATTGCAACACTCACACACTCGCGATTTACTCGATCTCATTTTAATTGCTGACATGTAACATTGCAATATTACATGTCCCTACACCATTCCCCCCTTAACAAAAAAAAATAAAATAATATATATATTAATAACGAAAAACCTAAGAAAAGTAAATGGCAGCGATGTATATGCTGACCTAAGTTAAGTACTGGGGTGGCATAGGTCGCTGATCGTGTTTAATTTAAAACAATAAATATTTTCTAAAAATATGCTACATTGCATGAGTGTTGTTGCAATGTCATTTTCATTAAACATGATTACCACTAATTTTTAAACATCATCATCAAATAAAAGTAAGAGTTTCCAGTATTATTAATTGTTAGAAAAATGTAACTTAAAACAATGTATATAAAGTATAAAGTAAAGTAGCAAAAAAAAAGTAACTGACCTACATAATTATTCACATTTCAATACTCGTGTAGCATCAAAAATGTCTACTAAACAAAACGAGCAGGTGGCCTGATGACACGGCCGCTTCTCGATTTTTTAGGACATAGAGTTTTACTAGATGTGGCTGTGTTATTATAACTAAAACTATTTTTATTCAAGTCACAAAAATTATTAAAACTATTACTATCATTAAAATTATCTGACGGCATCTCGTCAAGTATAAAAGCAGGTTTAAGCCTATCGATAGAAATACAAGATTCCTTATCTCCTATCTTAATAATAAAAGTCTTTCCTTTCCTACTAATTACATTATAAGGACCTTCGTATGGCGGCTGCAGTGATTTTCGCAGTAGATCATTTCTTACAAATACGCTCTTACATGTATTTAGATCGCTAGACACAAATAATGATCGCGAATTACCGTGGATCTTTGGTCGCGGTTTTAATTTATTAATAGCATCCCTAAGCAACTGTAAATATTCCGAGTCCGAAGTACATAACTGAGTATCATCATAAAAATCACCCGGCAATCGAATCGCTTTACCGTAGGTTAACTCAGCTGCGCTCACGCCGCTGTCACTTCTAGTAGCTGAACGTAGACCTAATAACGCGATCGGAAGTTCATCTACCCAGGAATTGTTTGCATTGTAAACGTGCCATGAGAGCCACTTTTAGTGCTCTATGCCAACGTTCTATCATGCCATTGCTTTGTGGATGGTAAGGAGTAGTACGAAGTTTGTGTATACCCAAATACTTCATGAGGTTATTAAACAAATCACTCTCAAATTGTCTTCCTTGGTCGCTTGTAAGCTTCGAAGGACAGCCAAAACGAGATATCCAACACTCAAATACTACTCTAGCTACAGTCTCCGCTGTGATATTCTGAACGGGTACGGCCTCAGGCCATCCCGTAGCGCGATCTAACATCGTTATGCAATATTTATAACTATCAGCTGTTATTGGCAAAGGGCCCACTATATCAATATGTAAATGTTGAAAACGATCTACTCGTTCAAATTCACCTATACCGGAAAAAGTATGCCTATTAATTTTTACTTTTTGACAACGTATACATGCTCTTGCCCACTTAGCAATGTCTCGATCCATATTTGGCCAAAAGAACTTTTGTTTGATCATTTGCTTACTAGTCTTAATGCCAGGATGGCTAAGGTCATGTATTGAATGAAAAGCTATCATACGAAATTTTTCAGGTAAATAAGGTCTAATTCTGTTAGATGATACCTCACAATATATTTGTTTCTCACAATCTGGTAGGTAAAATGGTTTAAACTGTAAATTGTCATCCGATACTTGCAGCGCGTGCTGTAGGTATTCGTCACTGGATTGCGATTCCGCTAACTCAGTGTAATCTAATGTCGTGGGACAACTTATAGTTTCTATCCTCGACAACGCATCTGCTACTACGTTTTGATTACCATGTATATACCGAATATCAGTACTGAATTCACTGATATAGGAAAGTTGACGAATTCGTCTAGGACTTTCCTTATCACTATTAACCTTCGTAAAAGCGTACGTTAAAGGCTTGTGATCCGTAAAAATTACTAGATTGCGACCTTCTAATAAATTTCTAAAGTGTCTGATGGCCATATATATTGCTAACAATTCCCTATCGTAAGTTGAGTATTTAACCTCCGTTAACGTTAATTTTTTAGAAAAATATCCCAACGGTTTCCAGCTGTTATTTATCTCCTGTTGTAAAACTGCACCTACGCTAGTGTTTGACGCGTCACACATTAATGACAAATTAGTATCCTGTAATGGGTAAGACAATGTAACGGCGCTTTTTAAGCTTTCCTTACATTTCTCAAATGCCTCGTTGGCCTTATCCGTCCACGTAATTATTGTTTTATCTCGCTTCTTAGTATTATGTAAATAACTATTTAATTCCGCCTGGCAATCGACTGCCCTAGGAAT